>VZRO01001062.1:491612-642446 GCA_013397915.1 Daphoenositta chrysoptera
AATTTTTGCTTCTATAGAAATTTGAATTCATCCTTTAATGACAATTTTTGTGGCTTTCCAGATCCTGTGATACTGGTGGTTATAATGCGGTTGTTTACTCCATTGGCTACTTGATTAATCCTCATTTTAATCATAGTTACAGCGATATTCACCTCTTCAAAATAATGTCATTATGATTTAAACCAGGAATTAGTAAACAACTCACAGCTGTTGTGCAAAATGTTTGTACTGTAATGCATATTCATGAATATTTCATACAATAATGCTTATTAATCTGACTTTTGCAGAGAAACAACTAAATGATACTTTATAACTTGATGTTTGGTAAATAATGCAGTTTGTTTTTCATGGCTGGTGTCAGTGATGTATGAATCTCCCTACATGTACTTTGTCACTAAGCATCACAAAAAGCTGCTTTGCAGAATCTTTAAATATCATGGAGTCAAGTGTGTTTTCATGTGCATGTTTAGTATGAAGGGGCTAAAGAACCAAGGCCACAAATTGCAGAATAAGGACCCCAAGGGGTTCATTTCTCTTCCCAAACATAGCAGAAGTTCCTAAAATCTTCCCATGGAATCTGTTCTTGGTTTCAACCAGTGGAGATACCAGCAGCTGGAAGCTGTCTATTCTTAGAGCCGTGCCATGAAACAGATTTTCTTTCCTAATGTATAAATTTAAAGATATAACCTGATCTGGCCTCTTTTGAAGAGCTTACACCAGATGATTCCAGGACATGCAAATCTAAATCATTCTTTTGTACCAAAGTTTCATCTCTGCTATTTAAACTGGCTGTTATTTGCCTCATGTGCGTGTAAGATACGGAAAATATTTTTTCCCCCTTTCATCTTTTTAGCCACCTCTTGCATATTTGAATGTTGCTGCTCTGCTTCCTCTTGGTCTGATCCCATTTTAATTATAAATATCTTCTTGGAGATTGTTGGTTTAGGGATGTTTTCCAGACCTGTGGTTCAGCTGTGCTTTTGTGGAGTGCTGGGGTTGGGTTGGGCTGTATCGCAGCAGTGGAATTTATGGGATGGAAAGCTCAGCTTGTTTTTCCTACAGTCTTAGCAATATAACCTATTCTGATGTCTGTTTTGTCTGATACACCTGAGGTATATTGCACTTATGATTCGTTGTAGTTCTGGCATTTGGGGACTTTTTTGAAACAATGGAGGCCCAACCAACCCTTTGGCATCTTGCACGTGTGCAGGTGGTTATTTTTGCTGAAAGTACAAATTAATGCCCTGTCCTGGAATTATGTTCTGTTGTTTCCTTCTCTGAGACTTAAATTGCATTTCTTCAACTTGGTTCTGAAAGTGGAAAGTGTGATTGTGTGAAAATAATTTCTGAAGTCTGAATATGAAATTAAAACTTCCCTTCTCACCTACCTGCAAGATACGGTTGACTTTTGGATTGAAATAGCCTTGCTCGATGTCATCTCTCAAGTGCTCATAGGTAGTTTTATAATTTTGATTAGTTGAAAATCAATAAAGTGAAGCAGCCTAAAGTCAATGGTTCACGTGTTCTGCCCTTTCTGGAAAAAACATTTAGGTTTACTGGACACTTAGTGTTTAGTAACTTTGCCTTTCTTCCACAAATTCCCAGAGGATGTGGATCCAATTAGGTTCTCACAGTGTGTTTTCTCTCAAGTGGCAGCTGAAAAACATTTAGAACCCTTGACTTAAATGAATTGTTGATCTGGTATAAAGTTAGACAGCTGAGACAATAGGTTTTATTTTATTTTTCCGAGGGAGCTTGATGTTAACACCAGCACCTTTAAGATTTTTTCAGTGCTGTGTCAGCCCTGAGGGAGAACAGGACCATTATACAAACTAATTTAATTTAGGTATAACTAGATTTTGTGGGGTGGTCAATAAGCAGAAGCTGTTATGCAGATCGTGAGGGCTTCTTTAATACTAGTTTTGGTACTAATTACATTTAGGACAACTCCAATGAAATTTAAAAGGAAGAAAGCTTTTCCTTAAGATGTTTCTGCTTAATGCCCACTTAACTAGCAGAACTAGGGATCCTGTCCTGGAAGAAATCAGATTTTTTTTTCCTATCACAATAATTTGATAGAGGAATTTTGCATTTCATGCTGAGGATATAGGTCAGGCTTCATTGAAGTCTATAAAATCCTGTAAATTTTCAAAAGATACAGAAGAAAAGGAACTTCAGCTTGAATAACTAGGTTATATAGCCCCAAAAAGAGGGAAGCAAGCAGAAAGGAGGAGAATTATGCATAAATTGGAGCATCATTTAGGCTTTTTGAGACCTTTTTGGGCACCAGGAGCTGTAAAGTTAGGTCACCATATGGATTGTACATCCTCTACCTCTGAACAACATAAGGCAAATCCCTACCCAGCTAGCTATGTTTATTGATTTAGGTTTGCAGGCTGGCACAAACTCAAATCTGAATAAGAAAGTCCTTTCATGACTTACTTTATGCTCCTGATGCACTTCAGGGTGTCCTGTGTTGATACACAACAATTCCTCATGGCACTCTTGTAGAATTTTTCAGTAACTTTTTTAATTTAATAATTTTGCTATCCAGAGTAGCCTGTCTGTAAGTTCCCCTGTTTGTCTGTGGTTTGTGTGACTTAAATGTTACTCTTGTCACTTATTCCAGCTGTAAAGAACAGGATTTTATCCATAGGGTATAGAGAGGGAAAACGCATTTGGTGACATCCGTCCAGTTTTTGGTAATGTCTCTGTGTCGTGTTACAAATGAATTGTTCTCATCTAATTATTAACCAGCCCATTTGAGCATCAGCTGATGGTTTGTTGGTGCAGGATTTGTTTTGCAGGATTTGTTAACCTCGGCTGTAGCTCTGTGTGCAGTTGTACACACAGGGGCTTCCGTCAGCTCTAGGAAGGGTGCACGCCCTTGTCAAGAGCTTAAAAAGCTTTTCCTTTTCACTTTACTGATGGAAGTGTTATGAATTTGGGATTGGATCGAAAAGTTACAAGTCAAGATCCTTCATGTTATAGTTTTTCAATAATTTATAGCATTGCTCTCCTCTTTTGCCTTCATTTTCCTAATTAAAAGATTGGAAACTCTGAATACAATTAAGTGGGATTTTTCCCCCTGAATCTTAATTGAAATACCTAACAAACCTACAGTCATAACACTCCACCTGTAGTCCTGCAAGGAAGTGTTTTAATTGAAAAAAAAAGTGTGCTTAGTTCTGGTATTTGATAATCTTTATGAAAAGTCAGAATGTAGACTTTTCTGAATAGAGAAGAAAGACCGGTGAATATAGAATAGAATTAAAGGGACTAGGATTGCTTACAAATGAAGAATATAAAGTGTTACAGTTAAACTTTTTTTCTTCTTTCCTTCAACCCATTAATGTTAGCAAGGTCCCCTTGAAATTCATTCATGTTTCCATCCTTGAAAAACTTGTACACAGTACAATGAGTCCATTCAGTAATTGAATAGCCTGGCTATGCACATTATTTCTTGTACTCTTACTTCATAAACTATTCTTTCCATTTTCATAATTACTTCTTTTGCAGTTCTCCTTTTGCCTTACAGCTTTCTACTCTCTTCCTTGTATATACATGGCTGGAAATAAGTGTATTCTTTGTGCTGCAATGATGCTGCTGCTCTGCCTCTTACACATGGTACTTTCAACGTGTCATGTGCTGCTGCATCTTTCCAGCAATCATTTGGAAAGGAAAGATACTCATCTGTAGTTACAGAATATCATTATGGACAGTTTGGACTTGAAATGTGTGTCTTCCTGCCCAGTGGGGAAAGTGTCTTGACTTATTTTTCTATGCTTGTTTAAAAAAAGTGAGGCAATTACAATGAATAATTGTAAAGCTTAATAGAACAAGAGGATGTCCAGGCTCAAAGGATAAATATTCATTTTCTTTTTTCTTGAGTTTTGTTATTGGGATTTTTTTTTTTAATATGTAAAGAAGTAGGAGACATCCTGCAGCTGTTTTTGATAGCTTTTGGTGTCACCAAGGAAATCTCAACATTTTTATGATGTGTGACCTATATACAGTGAAAAGGTGACATTTCAGCTATTCTGCCTGTAAATCCTGAGTTGTGTGACAGCTATACCTTAAAGATCCAATTAATAATTCCCATAAAAGTGCTTATGGGTAGTTAGCCATTGTGAAACTCAGTCAAATATTAGAACACAAAAAGGCCCCAAAAACTATACTTACTGCTATATAGAACTTCAAGTAATTATGCCCTACATATATGTACTGTCTATGATATCACTGCAACAATGTCCAAAGTATCAGGGTCGTCAGCATTGCCCCTTAAAGAAACCAGTCCACCACATATACACCTGTTATTCTTTCAAGTGTGTTCTTTGACTTGTGTGTATTTTTCTGATGTCTGTTGTAGTATCTTTTGGTCAGTAGATGGGGCAGCAGGTTACAAATATGTTGATTTTCCTATTTGACATAATTTTGACCAGTACTTGAGTCAATAATGTAAAGTTATTGTTAGGATGTTTAATTTATATGAGTAAATTCAGATCAAAATCATTAGGCTTTAAGTATGATTATGTATTTTTTAAATTTCATAAATAATGCCTAAGAGTGGCATTGGACACAAATTAGCAAATACACAGCATCATAAGAAAACATGGATAAAGTGAATGAGAATGCTCAATAAAGTGGATAGATACAACTTTACTGATATACAGACAATGGATTTGCCGAGTTTCTCTGGAGAGCCATTCTTCTAAAAGAAACTCGGATTAGAAACCATTGCTACTGGCATGAATTGTATCAAGCTCTGCAGGGAGTTAAAGCAAAATGACTTCAGTTTATTTCCTCCTGTATGCACAGCACTGTCAGTCACATACACTGGTAAGCCTTGGAAGAAAAGGAAGTTGGTTCATCTGTTAGATAACACCAACTCAAGCCATCCTGTGATTCTGTGTTGAAGAGCACTGTAGTGAGATGCTGCAGCTTGATTGAATCTCAGATTACATGAAAAGGCCCTTCTGGTGTACTCAAGCATGAACTCAAGAACTTGCAAGTCAGTTCGGTATTTAAGAATCAAACACATCATTTAGAATCTGCTGAAGTTCAGTGTCTCTGCCTCGTTAATTAAAGCTTTGTTCTCCATCAGGCACATCTGTACTGAGCCAGCTTTTCATCTCCTCGAGTGCAGGGCAGCAGTGCTGCCTGTAAGATGTGTGATGTACTCAGCGGAGTTAGAATTTTCTTTATTTGAGCTGTCACAGGCTGTGATGTGACACCAGGACAGCCTCAGCTGTAGATGTCACTACAGGATGTGGAGGCATTTGTTTTCTCTCTGCAGAGAGGTAGACATGGAGATGGAACACGACTTGGCAGGGCACTTTCTTTTTTGTAACAGTTTTGGCTCAGAGGAAGCTTTTTTGCCAGACACATTTGCATGATAGACCTTTAGGCCAAGAAAAACAATTGTTTCTGTGTAACATCTAAAATACCAGTTGATACAATCAAGCCAAGAATTCGTTGTGCTGCATATTCCATGCAGTCAATGTAAAGCACAAAGTTTTGAAGACCACCTGAAAGTGTCCTGTGTTCCAGACTTGCCTTCTTTAACTACTGCAGGAATAAGGCGTGTATCAATAAACCTGCCTGTTGTATGCTGCACATGTTTCTGAACTGATATTATTCCTGTAATACAATACAGTTACAAATTCTCCTCTGACAGATTTCTGAATTGCTTATTAGTTAAATGGCTTATGGTTAGTGAAACACACAATTTAAAAATTGAATCTGTGTGAGCTAAAGCTTTGCTTCATCAATTTTTCTAGTTTTCTGAATGAAAATTTATGAACTTATTGATGATTTATTGTCTTTTCCCTTCACGTAATCAATTTTGTGCCAAAAGACTGTTGCAGAAATCACCAGATCCAGTTTTTATTGAAATGAACCTCAATTTTCTAATTGATTCCTGTGAAACTGCATCAGTTCTAAACTAATGTGAGGCCTATTACTGCCTCCCCCCTTATAAGAAAAAGAAAATGACAGGTGACTTTACATCTTTTTTTGTGACGTGGTGGAATAATCAAAATTTAAAGCTCCAAGGTCAAATGTCCTTCCCTGAGTGACTCAGTTACTGCTCAGTTTGATGGCAGTAGAGGAACGCAGATGCTTGAGCTGCAAAATTGCTGGGGTTTCATTATATAACTACAGCATATTAACAGGAAGCCATTAAATACAATTTATGTGTGAATAGCCCAATTGGTAGGCACATTGGCTCCATTGTGTGAGGGATTAAATAAATGTAATACTTTCCCATTATTATTCACTGAATAGCTTTTATTTTTTTATTAAGTTTGAGTTAAAATGCGTGTAGTTATGTTGTCAATGTGACATGTCTGTTTCCTTAAGACTTGAGTCTATACTGAAAAAAATTGTGCTGTAAAGTTTATGGTGCTATTAGTTCAATTTTAGCCTTTTTTTTTTTTTCCTCTTACACATCCTCTGTATATTTGCATTCTGCTGAGCAGTTTGCATGTTTGCAGTTTTGATCTAATGAATTGTGTGGCAGTTGAGGCATACGAGTCTTTGGTAAGTACTTGCACAAATCTCTAAATGTGCACTCAGAAATCAAGGAAATTTGCCCATTTCCAAGTAGAGAGAGATGCATGAATAAGAATTGTAGCACCAGTTTAAATTTTTCTCAACAAAATGCAAGAGGGTCATCACTGTTCTCACATTCCATATCACAGCCCATTTTAGAAGTTAAAGTTCTAAATTACTTTTTTGCAATTTATGCCAATTTACTCTGCCTTTGTCCCATTTCCTACTCTATAATTTACACCAGCACTTGTCATCTCTGTTTCTGATCCAGGGCCTTTGCTAAATATACTTACACCGAGTAAAAGAAACAATCTCTGAATTGTTTTTTTCTTCGGTGGGTTGGCAGGAGCATTCTCTGTAGCATTAACTGAATGACCTTCTTTGGCAAGGTGTTTGCAGCAGTTATTAATCCTGTTTTGTTGTCATTGTCATCTCAGGATCCTGACATAAATTACTGTATTTTTATTCCCTTGAAGAAAAGCATGGGAATATACTGAAACGAATGCAGTTTTTGAAACGGTCTGGCCCACTTGAAAATACGTTGAAATTTCTAGGAGAAGGTTAACCCAATCAAACAAAATGTTGGTTTTAAAAGCCAGCAGTGCTGTGTTCTGGAGGTGGTAGGGGTGCTGTGGGTACCTTGCCACTGACCAGTGTGGGCACAGAGAGCTGGCACAGGACATCAGCGCACAGCTCTGCTCCAGCACCCTCCCCATGCTGCTCCTGCTCCTGGGGTAGGGTTCCACCATGGTTGTTCAGAAGAGCAGGCCTGAAGGCCTACAAAAGCATCTTCCCCAGGCCCGGTGGTTACCATGGAAACACTTCCAGGGCACCTGAGATGGGCTGGAAAAGAGGACCATGGGTCAGTGACCTTCTTGAGCAATGGCCCAGGAAGATTGTGGTTAGTGGCCTNGTGCTGCTCCTGCTCCTGGTGTTGGGTTCCACCGTGGGTGTTCTGGAAGAGCAGGCCTGCAGACCTACAAAAGCATCTTCCCCAGGCCCGGTGGTAACCATGGAAACACTTCCAGGTCACCTGAGATGGGCTGGAAAAGAGGACCATGGGTCAGTGACCTTCTTGAGCAATGGCCCGGGAAGATTGTGGTCAGTGGCCTTATATGGGATTATTTACACCTTCCCATAATAGGTGATATCTAGGGAATACTCCAGGTGACTGGGTGAAATCCTGGGGTTTGATCTTCCTGTTTCTATGAGGTTCTATCCTGTTTGTGCACTGGTATTTAGGTACCCTGAGCTGTGCAATGAACGTCTTTGCACTTCTCCATCTGGCAGGCAAAGTCCTTGCCTGGCAGGAATGCTGCATCCTGGTTTTACTGCTTTTGTGGGGGAAGTTTCAGGCAGAAACCTCTCCCCTGGCCTTGGCTGAATTGCTGTTCTGGCCTCACACCAGGTCCTGACGCTGGTCCAGGTCTAGCAGACGTGAAGGTTGTTATGATCCCTCTGCCTGGCAGATGCACCCCCCCTTCCCAACATCTAATAACAATTCCTCTTTAGCGTTTTAGTGGAGCCCGAGCTGGAAATGTGAAGTAGCATTCTCACAGAGAGCAGTACTAAAAAAAAAATATCGTGTTCGTTCTTCAGCTCTGGAAATAACGGTGTAGATACATAATCCAACATTGCTTAAAATAAGTGTAAAAATCTTGAGAGGCTTCATATCTATAATCAAATCTGCAGGCTGTTTCTTCCTAATTATCTGGTATTTTACTCGTTTCTGATGCTGTATATGCCACAACTGAATATATATGTTCTTGAGCCATCTTGCATAGATAATAGAATTTGATATGAATAGATTTCTTTTTACATTTACAGTCTCGTTAGAAAATTCTACTAGTAGTTGATACATATATTACTTTACATTTTAAAGAATATTTCAATGAATAAGCCCTTTTGAAGGATCAGAAAATTGGCATAGGTGCTTTTCCTCACTTTATATTTCCTTGTAGATCATGGAAGGAATGGAGCTAGGAAGACAGAAAGATCATCACTAGGGAGAAAAATAAAATAACCAGAAAAACAGACACAATCCTTAATCTGCTTCTCATTTTCAGTATTTCATATCCTGTATCAGAAAATAGCCAACAGGTTGACTTAAAGCCATGTTTATATTCATTGATTGGTGGGCACTCGGGAACGTATGTAAAGGTAAAACTATGGTGAGGTTTCTTGATGCATAAGGGCCATAATGTCTTTGACAAAAGATTTACTCTTTGTGGGGTTTTTTTCCTTTGTGGGGTTTTGCTAAATGTGGTCAAAGTTTGCTCTCAGCAGATGAGCCAAGGGACATTCCACAGGTCTGTGTTCCTATTTAAAGGTCTCCATGATGAGGCAGGAATAAAATTTTGAAACCTGAGCAGTCATTGCTGTCTAGCTGTATGAAAGAAACCCTCTTGTAGTTGTCTGAGCCAGTAATCTTTTAATCATTTTGGTCCTTCCTTTTTCCCCTAACAAGCACAAAGAGAAAAGACAGCAGAAATTCCAAATGGCAGGAAAAAAAGAGCATTGAGCACATATCACATTAACTCCAACATTTGATGGGTCTTCTAGATGTAATATTTTGGCAATATTTGATTGTCTCATGACTGCCAAAACATTTTGGCCTCTTCATGGTCACTGCCAATAAAAACAACAGAAGTTCAATCAAATATTCTTCATGTTCTTTAATTGGGCTAAGAAATAAAATCCTGATAGCTTTGATTGCTTCCACTTTCTTTTTGTTGCTGTGGTTTCTGTTGGAGTCTGGTCAGTAAGGGAAGCGATGATGGGGAAAGGATGCCTTCTGAACCTCAGCCAGGCACATTACCCAAAATATTTTGATCTTCCAATAAGCCTTAAACTAAAGCCAAGAATCAAATGAGTAAATTCGTATTGCCTTCATGAAAATTAGCACATGCATGCTGCAGGTTCCATTCCAAGTGATTTCTTCAGCATTCTTCTGGCACAGAGATCCTGAAGTTATCCCTGGTACAATCTACCCTTGGAATCAAGTAAAGGTTTTAAGATGCCCTTTTTTTACTGATCAAGTCAATTAGCAATTTTATCATTCAAAATTATCTTTATTTCTGATTCTCTCTATAAAAAAATTATGGATGAAGAAAAATCTACATACTTTTATACTTGTACCAAAATTTGAGGATTTTAGTGAGGAAACAAAAAAAAGGTTGGCTCCATTTTGTTGAAAGCACTTCTAGTATCTGCTGAAAAAGAGAATTAGACTGAACAGATTTTTATATATCTCTTTTAAAGGATGACAAATTGTATAAATCAATTTTACCTTTGCAGGCTGCTTAAAAACAGCCCCTCCCCTTCAATCTGTCTGTTTAATACTGTAATTCTGATTAATTTTTTCAATGCAGATATTTATTTCATTGTATATTCTCCTTCCCAAAGTTGTAATTAGATCTCCTTCAACAAGGAAATCTATTACAGTATCTATTGGAGGAAATCCATGCAAACTTGTAAAGGATTCATTTTACATTAGCATCCATGCCATATTCTGACATAAATGCTAATTGGAATGCTTCAGCTGATTTTAAGTGACCGTGAATATGCTACACAGTAGAGTGACTTTCACCTTAATTTTAGTGGTCAAATTAAATTCATTGCTATTTAAGCACTGCTCCCCCATCCAATCACTGCTTGAGCCTGATTCCATGGGGCAGAAAAAACAGCTGCAGAAATCTGGGCAGGAAAATGGATTTAGATGTGGTGACTTGGAAGTAGCATCTTCGTTTGTGCAGGGAGTTGGAGTTCCATTGAAATGATAAAAGGATGGGTAATTTATGCAATAGCTTTAATTATTGAAAACAAGAGCCAGATTCACTGCTGCCTGAGCATCTAACAGTGCAGGAGCTTGGATTTTCATGAGGCACCTCACCAAGCTAGGGACCTAATTCCCTATAAAATCAACGTCTGTAACCTGTTCAGCTGCCTTTTAAGCATCCCAATTCCTTCCTGTTTACCTTTGAGGCTGCTGTTGGGGTCCAAATCCTGTAATGCAGTTCAGGAAACTGTGGAAGGTTTTCTGTTCGTGTTGGTGAAGGACTTGGATTGTTGTTCCAGATCAGCTGCAAAAGGCTCCACTGTGCCAAAGCAAACAGATCAGGCACAGCTTCCTGATTTTTATATGCTACACAGCACAAAAGATGGTGTGCACTTCGTGCTGCAAAGGAGCCCAGTTCGATAAAAATTGTATCAGTTTAATCAATAGTAATGTTTTCTCTGACTAAAACATGCTCATAAGTGTTGTTTTGAAAGAACAGACCTTAGCAAAGTCTCTGCCTTTTAAGAGCCTGGGTCCTGTTGGCCTCGTGTATATTGAAGTGTCTATTGCCTCTTTTGCCTGCCTGTGAAAAATACCATGGACTGTTCCTGGAAAAAGCCCTACATAAAGATGTTGTTTCTGGGAACAGGGTTACAGAGCTGGTAATGTGGATTGGTGACTAATTAGTGTCATTCCCAGAAGTATTATCTCCGGAAGAATTTCCGAGAAGGGACTGACAACCTGGTGTGTGCTGGTATATGGCTAAGTCCTGCTGATGTTGTGCTGCCCCTCCCATAATTCAAAGTTAAGGCTGTGACAAATGGCAGTCATGAATTTGTATTTTTTTCCTAACCATAATTAGCTAAAGCACAGCTCTGTTCCCTTCATTTCAACCCTTTATCATATTTTGTGCTTTTGTTACAGGAAAAACACCACGAAGCAGAGCACTGATGGCTTTACTTGGCTGTCTCTGCATTTCTTCTCTGCATGCAGAATCAGGAACTATTAAATGGGCCATGGGCATTTGCGTGTCTAATTTACAAAAATACCTACTTTTACATGGGAGGACTGGTCTTGTGACAACTCTAATGAGTCCATGATGGATGAAAATATCTTAAGATAACTAGTGGAAGAATCTAAGCAAATAAAATGTAAAGAATAAATATCAAAAGATCAGGCAAGCAAAACCAGCATGGCTAAGGGAAGCAGCAGTAATGAATTACATTCCAAAATATGGTGTAATTCCTAGTTGGTTGGAAAAGAAAATCCAGAAGGTAGTCTGGATTTTGTCAGAGTTAATGTTCTTTAGTTAAAAAGTTTCAGGAATGTTGCTGCCAGTGGCAATTATGAGTTGTATATTCTTGTCTGGATACCTGGGCAAACTACCTTGGAATAAGTTGGATGATATCTGGATCTATTTTTGCCTTATTCAAAATCATCTCCTGTAGGATGGCGTGTAATTTAAGCTCATAACCTTCATTTGAAGACTCTGTTGATACACCTATGCTAACATAGCTTTATTTCCAAAACATCTCTTGTTCTTCTGCTCTTCCCTAAGGACTTTGGACCTTTTGGCCATTTGGATCAGCTGTGGATATGATTTATTTATCTGCTTGCTTATTGGCAAGACTTTAAAATGAGCAAGTCCAGATAGATTGGATACAATTAACACAGCCCAGAGCCAACTCCCCTCCCCTCGTTCAAGTAAATTTCCTAGGATAGCTTAACATGATTAGATGGCTGGGATAAAATACAATGTCGAGGGTTTTTTTGCAAGTACCTCTATATTTAAACTCAGTGTCTTGGTATTTATATGTCAAGGAAAAGTACCAGAGCCCCATATTATTGTGAAGGCACAGATTTCAAGGGTATGGGGTAATGATTCAGAGTATTAAGTCTGGTTTTACCATTAGTTCATTGAATGGTATTTGGTTGAATAACTCATAATTTAATTTTACCTCAGCATGCCTGAGAATTTAAAGACTGAAAAGTTCATTGTATGCAAAGATAAACAGATCCCCAGCATCTCTGTATTTGTGCCCCTCACCTGAGGGTCTCTTACCACCAGCAACCTTGGCAGAGCACATCACGATCAGAGGTTTTCCCTCTTGCAAGGACACAACTTAAGTGATGACTTGACTTAGACTTAGTCAAATTTTTGGGCAGGCAGCAATGGCACTGGTACTTTTTAAAAAAATGTATCTACCCTTCTGTTCCCAGCCATTTGCCGTGGAAAGCAATGAAATAAAACAGTAAAAATGGTTGTGGAGAATCAGCCTGGGCTGTCTGCAGCCTTTGCATTTAAATTGCCACGAGGCCTTCTGCAGTCTCCCCAGTTATCACTTCTGCACATGTTCAGCCTCTGCTGCCTGCCAGCAGCACTTCAGTAAGTTCTGCACAGGATTTTCTCCTGAATCAATCCATCCTAAGCTGGTAGTAAAGCTACTGATGTATTTTAATGAATTCTGTTTCACATTTTCCCATTTATACTGCAGTTTATATACTGTCCTTAGAGATTTTGGTATTCATCTTATCTGGCTTTAGAAGAGTGCTGGAGAAGCTGGTAAATGACAGCTGCTGTGTTTTTAAATTTTGCTGTAAAGTTTCAGCAAGATAATGTTGCAAGAGTGGAGAGGTTTGGGGTTGAGTTTCTTTCTTTTTGTTTTGCTTTGTTTTTATTTTTCTGTTGTTTTTTTTTTTTTTTTATCTTTTTAGTTTTTTAAGAATTGAGGCCTAGGACAAATTATTCTGCTGTTTAGCAGGTGCCAACATGTGTATAAATTTCTAGCAATGCTCAAACAAGTAAGAAACATGCTTCATGTTACATCAAGTGTAAAGGTTATTTTTCCAGTGAAAGACTTGATTTTAGGATAAATGCAGTGGGGGTGGCACCATGACTCATGAAGTTTATGGTCTGCAGTGGTGCAGCCAACCAAGCTTTAAAATGACTTACCTTTCTTAGCTCCATCACTTACAGAAAAGCTCTTAGAACTTCATTCAGACCCCTGATTTTATTGCCAGCTGGTGTTTATTAAAGACTGCTTATTCTTGGGCTTTAGTTTTTCACTTCCCCTGCTCGTATTTATTCCTTTCTTCCTGTCTTCAACCCACAGTGTGTTATATTTATAAAATAGGTCACTGGCAATTTTTAAGAAAACGTCCTGTATAGATTATGGAACAGATTGATAAACTGAAAATTGCAATAACAGCACACGGCCTCCAAACAGGGAGAGTCTCCCTTGCAGTAACTGAATATTTGGTTATTTCACTTTGGAAGACAGAACCAGCAACACAATTAATATTATAAAACCTTAGTGAAGCTTCTAACTTCAAATTTACCATGGCATTATGCAGGAAACAGTGATGCACCATTCTGCAAGGTCTAGATATGCTCTAATTCCTCTGTGGCACAGATCCCAGCAAGAACCCTTCTGCTTCAGATCTATAGCCTGACAGGGAACCATGTCAATGCTGAAGCTTTTCCCTCATTTCTTTGTTTTCTCGCAGAAAAGCTTCTTGGTTTTATATTTGCTTTGATTTGTTCAAGAAAAACAGTTTTCTTTTAAACTCTGCAGAAGGTCTCAGATGAGGGAATATTTTCCTTTATGGCTTTTGAATAACAAGTTTCCCTGGCATAACCCACAGAGAGCAGTCTTGTATCTGTGAACTCTCAAGTTCTCTCAGTAATTTGTGTTTCCCCACTCCTAAGCCTTCCTTTTCCTAAGATGCATGAGTGTCACATCTTTGCCCAGGCCAGGGGTAATCTTGGGGCTTCTAAGTTTGAAGTTTGAAAGACAGCTATTAATTTCAGCACTTGTATTGCTCATTAGTTATTAAAATTGCTCGAGCCACCTTTTCCTGTCTGTATTTCCTCATCCTGCCTATGTCCAATCAGTGTAATTAAAACTGGCTCTCCTGAAAGTGGCACATGGGAGGATATGATCAGTTTAAGAGCAAGAGAGAGATTGGAAATACCGTCATGGGTTTCTTTCAAATTAAAGCACACAGGGTAAAAATCAGATTAGGAGCAAAATCTCAGCATTTCACATCTGGCCATCCCCATCTTTAAGAAAAAATATATTCCTCAAAACCAAAATTTTAAGGAAAATGTCTTTATTTTGGCTTATGTTAAATATGAACACCACTTATGTTGGTTGTTCTCCATTTCTTACGACTATTTACATCTTTTTAAAGTTGATTTGCTACTTAGAAAAATCTTAAATGGACAGATTTGGAAACTGAAATAATTTCCATGTCTGAGATGGACAATACAGGCAGAAATGCTGTTCCCAGTGTTCTGGCAGGTGTTTCAAGAAGCACCAATCCTTGCTGGCGAAGGGGTCTGGGTGTCTGTACCAGTTTCGTTTGCAAGTTTGGTGATACTTGGTGACAATATCTGCTGCACCTGAATGGGAAATTCTTCTTCATTGACCATAAAATTAGTGGTATTCCATGCTTCATGTTCAAAGGTGTCTTTCTTCTCTGTAACAGCATTACAATATAATTATTTATTTTGGAGCTGGTGCTCATTTCCCAGTGAGCCTGTGAAGAGGCTGGGTTAGGGATTATTTCCTCTGAATCTCCTGGTTTTCAGTGTTCCTGTTCCTGGTTTTCAGTGTTCCTGTTGCTGGTTTCCTGATGTAGCAAAGTCTCAAATAACATGGGGAATGCCTGGGGAAAAGGGGTAGCAGCATGAGTAGTCAGGGATAAGCAAAAGGAAGATTTTACATAATAAAATTATCTGTAATATATCACCTTTGAAAGAAAAAACCTGCAAGCATTTGGGGAAAAAAAATGCAGGCAAGTTTATGAAGAGTAGAAATATCTTTAAATAGTAACAAGGGGAACTGAACAGGGGAAAGCTGCATGTTCACCTCATCCTCTGCAGCACCACGTAACTGCAGGGCCTTGAGAGAAGATACCTGGGGATATCTCAAAGTTGATCATAGATATCTACCATAAAAGCTGAAAATTACTTGTTCATTTTAACAAAAAGCTTCATCTTAGAAGCTTATGGTTGAAGGATCAAAGCAATCTCATTGCTTTTCTTTTACCTAGAACATCTGCTGGTTTTGTTCTCCTGTACACCTCTCCCTGCAAGGCACAACTTGAGAGATGCTCTTAAAACACATATATTTTAGGAGTTTGTCTCTGGTTTTGTGGTGGAGTCAGTGCTCTTCTTGTACCTGGATTACTCCAGGAATAGACAAAGATATAATGACAAAGTACAGTTTGAGCTTTTTCTTTTTTACCCCTAAAGAAAAGAGAATAATGAATCATTACATGATAAACATCTTTTAAAAATCAGTTTTTAGTCTTGCTGGCTTCCTTCTTATAACATGAGGCAGGATTTGCAGTTTGCTTCACAGCCATACAGATATTTTAAAGGAAACTATTCTGGGATGAACAATTTTACTCCCCTTAAATGATTTACTGTATTTAATGAAACTGCATCTTTTCTTTGTCCCTTCCTATCCCTAAAACAATGAGATGGATCATTATCCCAGCTGGAGGATCATTGGCATTCCCAGCCACCATCTCATCCCAGACATATCCTGGCCTGTGCCCTTGTTGTGACTATTCTCTAGGAATAATTAGTTTGTCTTTATAAGAGTGCTGGTGTATAAAATTAGTATAATTTTTTTTAATATAAAATTTTGTATAAAATTGTATAATTTTTGTATAAAATTAGTTTTGTATAAAATTAGTATAATGTATGAGCAACTATTTAGTGCGTTATATGTTATAATTAATTTTTGTACTACATATTATTTGATTCTATTTTTTAATATATTTCATATTATAAATGCCAGCAGTAGGGTTTTTTCTTAGCAGAAGCCTGGTGGTGTCTGTACTCAGCACACACTGGGTTTTCCATATTTAAGGCTGGATTTGCTCCTGTTTGCTGTCAGGAGGCCTGGAAGTCCTTTCTTTATCAGCACCACTTTGGGGATCTTTCCACCAATTGACTCCAACTTTTATTTCCAGCTGCCTCACTGCAGATGAGTAAGAGCAGTTCTTTAAAGAATTCTTCCACTCCCCTTTGAAAGCCCAATTCTAGACAACACATGCAACAGGGACACAAATAATCACCACGCTTTTTAAGCTGTTTGCCTTCTATTGCTAAAGTTAAATACGTTTAAATAGTGGAAGTTACCAACTTGATGCCTCCTATCTGTTCCCTAATGAAGGCCAGAGGGAATTAACCCTAATAATTTGGTTCTTTCCTGGAAGCAAATGAACTTGTTATCAGTGAGGGTGTTCTGGTCTTTACCAGCAAGAATGAACTTCAGAAAATTGCCACTTGACATTCTACCCCCACAACCAGAAATTGAAATTGAAGCCCCAAGAGCAAAAAGTTTAATAATGCAGCAAGTCTGTCAAGCAATTGAATTTAAGTAATGCTCTAATGCAAAACACTAGTTACTAATTACTACAAGGAAGGAATTGCTATAGAAATTTTCAACAGTTTGTTATTATCCTGTGCCAATATTATGAGATTGGCTTGGTCCTGCAATATAAAATGCTGATTTCAAATTGATTTTAACTAATGAAATGAGCAGAAAGCCTGTTTTGACTCCTGAAATTCAATACTTTGAGAAAGTAGAAACTTTTAGCTCTCTAGTAATAAATACAAGAAAAATGCTGAATAGTTTTTATGACACAAGTAAGGCTGAGCTGAGGTTGTGCTCCTAAATCCCAGCTGATTCTGCTTGCACAATGTGTGCAAAAACCAACCCCCGAGTAAATGTGACAGAGGGGTGGCTAAAAGATGAAGCTGAGAATCATAATTAAACAAATTTAACTCATGAAATTAAAGGTACTAGTTTAGTTTGGATGTCTTCTGTAACCAAGACCCCTTCTGTTTAATCCAGGCCAATCAGTTGCATTTGAAGTATTCTTTTTGGCCAACATACTCAATAATTTTTTCTGTGCTTCAGTTTTTGAAGTGTTTATTGTGCTAAAAGTCTCAAACAATTGCTATATAAAAAGAGATGACCATAACATTGAGACGTGAGGATTCTCTTAGTGAGAGTGCAAGGTGGAAACAGGAGACAGCTTAAGAGGTAGAGTAGCAACAAAGCAACAACTAAAAAAAAAATGAGGTTATTAAATGGAGTAGGAGGATTGAAATTTGAAAGCTGGGAGGCCAGATTATATTGCATTCCTCAGAAAAAGGAGGAATATCAGAACTGCAGATTGGCAAGGCAGAGGAGGGAGCACTGCACTATTGATGCTGAGCAACAGAGGAATGAAAAGGAAACGTGAACTAGAAGAATAAAATATGAAAACAGACCTGACCATTAATTCATGAGAGGAGTTTCTATTATTGAAACTTGTTCTGACTTTATTGAGTAAGAAAATTTAACCCTCTTGATACAGGGCTGGAGCAGAGACAATGTGAAAGGAACAGACACTAAGAAAGCCCAGATTTACAATTTTCATTTTCCCACACCTCTGCCGAATGGTTTCCCTCCCTTTTTGGAGAGCACCACCTGTGCTAGACAGTTTTTCAAAACGATCCCAGGCAGCCCTGCCGTAAGATGGCAATTTTGTCTCTTATTTCCAGCTGCATGCTCTTATTAAGATGTTACTTGGTTTTGCCACAAAACAACTGCTGACAATCCCATCTGGGAAAAGTGGGGCATGAATGCTGTTAAGCCTTTTCTCTTGTCTCTTTGGCATGAGATAATTTGCTCAGTGCACTAATTTGCAACAAGGTAAGACACAGCTTTCAGTCAATAGGGTCAGTTCTGAAGCTTAGAGCAACATTTTTTCTTTTGTTCCTTAGAAAATTGTCAGTTCTGTCTGGGGACTTCATTAGGGGAGTAACAGGATTCTTTCTGCCAGTTCTTCAGCGAGAACGGGAACCTCATTACTAATTTTTAAAATGGAAAAGTAAGGGATAAGTTTGAATAACAAAAAATTGGAGAGCCATGTGACAGCACAGCCTTTCAACATGGTGCTCTGCCTCGTGCAAGATATGGCTGAGTGGTTACTGCAGTATCATTATTAATAAAAAATCTGATTTATTAGGGTGTTACAGATACGGTGTGGATATAAAATAATAAATTTTATCAATCTTATATACGTGCATATGAACTCATACATAGTCTTGATGACCTTAAACTGACTGTTATGGTAAATATGGAGTTAAATATATATTATACATGTTACAAAAGTCTCTTTCACATTCAGGAGGACTAACAGTATAAGAAAATAAAATTTCCCAGATACAGACTGTGCATCATCCTGCATGTGGGTGACTCCCTGTTGTGGAAAAATCTTTGTCTTTTAGTTAGGAAAGGCCTTCCTACTTCTGTATATGAAAAGCAGTAAGCACATCCTGGTAATTAAGGTAATGTAAAAATCAATGCACTAATTATTGGGTTTTCCGTCATTACTATATATACTAATAGTGAAATTCAGACTAAACTATATTCTAATTCAGTAAATTGGTTTGGCTGCATCCATGTGTATATTAGCTGTACTTTTTCAAAAGGTTTTAATCCTGTAGAAGCCACTTGAGCAGATGAAAAGCAATTTTAGTGGAAGAGGTAGAGGAATGCAGATGCTTCTGGCAATGCACAGTTACTCTCTGGATGGGAGTAGGGAGACCAAAGACACTGAGTTTGAGAACGTGGCCATGCCAGTGAATGTTTGCTGCTTGTGCAAGGTCTTCTGAAGGAATTTTTTGTTCAGGGTTGCTCCTGTGAGGTGGCAGAGTGAATTTGCAAGAGCAAGACTTGCAGGAAAAGGCATTTCCTCTTGTTTACTGGTATTCAATACCAACCATGTCTTTACAAGACTGAAGAGTACTATTTCCACTTCTTCAAAAGACATGGCTAAAACCACCAGCCTAAAATGACCTTAAACCAAAATTTAATAATTGCTCCACACTAATCAAGTCAGACTCTGGTTAAAAATAAGTTTAAAATATTATCACTGCTTTGGTATGAGTATTGTTAGGAGCAAGCCACTAGCCACAGACTTATTTAGGACAGAAGGGACCTGCAAAGGTCTCTTTTTTCCAGTGTCATGCCAAAATAGGGGGCTGCCATCAAAGTCTGGGACTGCTCAGGTTCTTGTCTGTATGTTTGTGAAAACATCCAAGACTGGGTTTTCTTCAAGATACCTTGGAGTACCTTTGACATCACAACACTTTACAGAAGTTATATTATGTGATGCATTCAAAGTTCTCAGTAAATTGAACCATTAGGTAATTTAAGAACACAGTATAGTTTTATGTTAGTGATTTTCATTGCTAATTAATGTCAAAGATGAAAAGATAAAATAAATATCAGTACCTGATATCATATGCAGCAGATGTGGGTTTCCAATTTTCTCTCAGTGCTTTAGACTGAATTTGAGCCTTGCTCTCCATGAAGGTTTGGACCTTATTTCTCCACACACGTGAATAAATCCCCATTCTCTATCCTGCCCAGAACCCTGTCCTCCAACCTTTCTGTTCCTCAGAGCTACTGCACATCCTCCTCCACTCTTAAAAAATAATTAACAATATTTAGCCCCGAATTTTCGGTAATCAAGCCACAAACTGAACTTAAGTCCTTATATTCTCTATGAGTGTATATATTAACATATATATCACTTAAAGATATATTTTTTCTTTCTAAAAAGCCTCTCCCAGCACATTAATGTGTTAAAATCTTACCATTGTGAACAGCAATATGCTGTACACATTAGGAAGTCTCAGCTTCCTGAAATGAGAATCTTTTTAATTGTCCTTCTATATGTGAATCTGATAAAATTAATAAGAAATGAGTTTCCAATATACTTCAGAAATGCCAGGTCCTTAAGGGAATGTTTTGATGGTGTTAGTTTTTTTAATAACAATTGCATTAAACCCTACTTACTGCTTTCTATTTTCATACATTACGCTTCATTATTTGCTGATTGACAGTTTGAGTTGTTTCTATTCTCCTCCTGCTTAATTACATACAGTCTCTTTGTTATTCTGCTATAATTTCATGACCATGCTAATGAAAGTGTTGGGACTATGGATTGATTTCCATGGAGTCTTATCTTTTTGTAATTTAGGGGCTGTTAACAATGAGAAGAAAAAAAAACCTTCAAGAATTTGCAATTTAAGACTAATTTATATCTAATTAATTAAAAGAGAAGTCCTGGTACTTCCATTATGACAAAACTGAGAAGCTTTGAGCTCTTTGGTTTCGAGATCTGCAGATGCAGACCAGGCAGTATCCTGTAAAATGTCTCCAATTCCCACCTTGGATAGGGATGCACAGCTGGGGGCTACTAAGTTTATTTTTAAAATGTGAGGAAAGTGAAATGCAATTTTCTAAATATGAAAAAGAAGATGCAAAGTTTCAAAAAGTGAATAGAGGCATCTGCCTATGGCTGCTTTATAGAGTGTGTATGAACCTCCTACTGTCTAAGTGGCATATGGAAAGTCTAGCTGTAGTCCCCAAAATAAAATCCTGGATTTCTCCCTTAGAAGCCATAGCTGTAGTAGTCATTCTAGCAAGAAACTTGTAGAACATTTTGCAAAGGAGTGGTAACTCACAGTGAACTTTCTTAGCCTGTTGGAGGTTTTTTTGGTTGGTTGTGGGTTTTTTCCAGTTTTGGAAGGAATGATGTCCTGTACTGTTTTACTGCCTCCACATCATGTATTACCCTGTGCAGATGTAACTCCACTATTAGAACTGTAAGATCAAAACCAAACCTTGAACTTAAATTTTTATTAGTGGCTATGTCAGGCATTATATCGAGCTTCACTTCTTTTTAAAATATTTCACATGCATATTCCAGTCCTACTACTTCAAATTTATTCTCTGGTGTAAATACCAAAGGAGCCAAGTCTGTGGAACACAGGACCAAAGAGGGAGGTGAGAGGATAAATTAATGATGAGTGATCCATTAATGACTTGCAAGCATCAGTCTGGCTCACGATGTTGGTGAGCAATGCATTGCTGGAGGCTGGGTGAGGATTTTGGGACCGTGTGACAAAGGGCCTTTGGATGTTTCTCTCTGGCCTGACTTGGAGACCAGATTTTGGGTTTGACCCACAGGGTTGTTTGGTTGTTTCTGTGTGTTTGGTTTGGTTTGGTTTGGGATTTTTTTAGGGCATAAGAGTGAACATTTAAGATGTGTTGCTTTTCCAAACTATTTCATGGGTAGTAAAATTTGCATTGTATTCTTGCACCACATCTATGTATTTGTACAAACTGTTTAAGGATCACAGCCAGTATCTGCTTTTATTTATGTTGTAAATCCAGAACAATTTACTAGTTACTTCTTTGAAAGTCATGAAAGGAAAGTTTGACCCTGTCAGTCTTTGTCCAAAGGAAGCAGAGTTCAAGTGACCATGATGAATGTTTTTGTTGCTTTGGGGTTTTTTCCACACAGTTTCATGTCCAGGGAAATAGGCCAGTAGTAAAACTGCACTGTATCAGGGATTGTGTTTGATTCCTGGCATTTCCTTTCCAATAATAGCCAAATACCTAAAATCATAAACATAGCCTTGCATTTTTAGATTGCTGTGTGTCCAAGGATTTCAGAGATCTTTATGGCTTCAGCAATCATTATGCTCTTCCATGGGGGAGAAGTAAATTTAATGCAATGTTTACAAACAGGGAAATGGAAGTACAATGAGAGAGTAGAAAGTAGTGACAATTCAGGGAGTAGATTGTGATCTATTTAATTCAATTAATCTATCAGAAGGTTGAGGGAGGAGATCCTGCCCCTCTGCTCTGGTGAGACCCCACCTGCAGTGCTGCATCCAGTCCTGGGGCCCCAGGGCAGGAAGGGTGTGGATTTGTTTAAGTAGGGTCAGATGAGGGATCCAAAAATGCTCCAAGGCTGGAGCACCTCTGCCATGGAGAGAGGCTGAGAGAGCTGGGATTGCTCTGCCTGGACAAGAGGGAGACCTTGCTGTGGCCTTCTGATTTATAACAGGAGCTTGTAAGAAGCATGGAGAGAGACCTTGCCAAGTACAGACAGGACAAGGGGCAATGGTTTCAAACTGAATGAGGCAAGATTTATGCTGGGCATTAGGAAGACATTTTTTACAATGCTGGTGGTGGAACAAGTTGCCCAGAGAAGTTGTGGATCCTCATCACTGGAAGTGCTCTATGGTTCTATGAACGCTGTAATTTCAGTGGCATGTCATGAGATGCAGGTTAGTTTGGTCCTAAATCTCCTCCTGGATCAGCTGCACAGTGGAATGTCTGCCTGCACTGAATTGCTTGTTATTTCTAATTTCCCCCATTGTAAGAAAAAAGAGCTGAGCAGGGAAAGTGCATTGAGTTTACCTCTGTATGCAGGTACCTGCACACAGTGAATGGAAATATTTATTATATATACATATATATGTGTTATAAAGTGAAGATCAAAATGCCGTAAGGAGCACACCATTGCCTACTAGGTAACTTTAGATGTAATTCTATGGGTTTGAGCATTAATTGCTTCATATAGAAAAAGCATATAAGGTAGTATTAAATATTCATTTCAAACATTGTACTCTGCTTCAGCAGTAACTGAGGTGCAATATATGCATGTATGCAGTGACTTTGCATTAACCAATACTGAATAATGTGCTTTACAGTCTACATGCTTGAATAGCAAGATGCTTTGCATTTATATAGGACTCTCAATGCAAAAAACCTGAAATACTTTTGAAACGGGCTTAAGCACTGGTATCCCTACATCCCAGTTGGAAAATTGCAGAACAGAGATTGAACTGTGTTAACAAAAAGCTGGTGGTTATTTGGGATAGATTCCATCATCTGATAGTCATTTGACTGCTGGGACATCAGAACAAATTCTGATATTCTAGATGGATGAATGTTGCTAACCCCTTAGTATATTTCTTAATATTTTTAAGATTTGAATAATCATAAAAACACTGTAATTTTTTTCTGAGTTTCCTCGATAAGCCGTTTTATTAATTTGATCACTGATGGCTTGAGACATGAACTTTTATAAAAAAAGCTTTTTGGGGGAGCAGATACTCATTTTATGACATGGCCATTTCTGGTGGGTATTAGTAGCTGTTGAGACTCGTGCTAAATCCTAAGGTTTTGCTTCCCCACTGAACTGTCTCTTTAAATGAAAACTCTTGGCCTGCTCAGGAGGTGCTGGAGAAGTTCTCACTGGGGACGTGCTGTGACCTTGGTGTTGTGTGCCATTTGTGCATCATTAAAAGGTTGTAATGAAGCTCTGCCACACACAGATTGTAAAAGGTCAAGCAGAAAGTTGGGAGCCAATGAGGTTGGGAAGAAAAATCGTGCTAGCAGCAGAGGTTGAGGGATTCATTATATTGATGCTATGGGGTTTTCAGCAGAGTAATAACTGAGTTAGCAATAGAATGTAAATCTTCTCAGCCACTTAGTCTGAGCCTGCTTCTTCTTGATTTGTGGGGATATATTTTTACTAGAGTACAGGAAAAGTCATTATGCTTTCAAGAAAGCCACTGGAACTAGTTAATGCATTGTAGGTAAAAAGACAGAAGCTAAACAGAAGTGGATGTGGCTCATCTGTAAAAACAGGGTACTGGTGGCAGAAAGAGAAGGATTGTACCAAACAGAAATGTTTATGCAGATAATTGGAGTTGCTGCAGTGGGTAATTGTGGGTTTGCAGGTTTTGGTTGGCAGGTTGTGTCAGTTCCATGTAGAATGCTGTGATAATAACTCTAAAGGTTGCCTTTCTGGTTCATAGCATGGGAAGGGGCAGTGGCCTTCCACAGTCATATTTACATGGCGAGATATCCTTCAGTTCCACAGAGTTCACCATTCCCTGTTTCTCAGAAAAACAGCCCTAAGCAGAGGTGCTCGTCAGAGCAACATTTAACAGACCGTGTAACTTCCTTGCATTATAATTTACTTGGAATTAATAATGTGGAAGAACAAATCTAAACTGCAATTGCCATGCCTTTACAAAAATTGGGAGTGACTAAAATATATGGAACAATTTTGCTTTCCAGTTCTCTGGTTATGCTGAATTATGTTCTGGTATAATTTGTCACAATGTGGACATAGACAAAAAGTTATATAAAGGATGTGGGTTTGTTGTACTTTATAGTCTTGAATACAGGAATTTCCTCAATTGCTGTCTAAAATTGATATTTTTTGATATGTACATAAAAAAAAGTAACTTTTAATAGTTTTCCATGTTATCAATTTGATTTTCTAGGAAGTGGTTTCCTTAGCGTGAGAGGGACCAACATGGCATGACCAATCTAAGACATTTTGTGTTAATTACTTAAAGAGAAAGATTCTCAGTTGCAGGAATTTAAAAAAACAAATATCTCTAATTCTAATCTAATATCTGTGGAAGTCATCAAGAGTCTTTCTGTGGCTTTCAGTGACCAAAGCCTGCAATATTCCCAGCTTGACCTCCAAACTCTTTGCATTTCATACAAATATTTATTAATTCATATATATTATTTAGGGAATAGTTCCCTAAAGAGGAAAGGTGTGCAAAAGCTGGTATCAACTTCACTGTTATCCACATGGAGGCACATAATTTTCTGTACTTGGATGGCAGAGGAAGGATCAAGCCCGTTGCTCCTGAATAGCCCTAAAAACATAATCATCAACACTCCTCACTTGTTGTTCCTGGCAGGCGATCTTGTAACTAATCTCATGTGTCAATTACAGCCAGCTTTGAAAAAAAGATACTCAAAGTATCTGGAAGAAGAAAAAAAAAATGACTAAACCGTTTTATTTGGCATTCAGCTTCCATCAGATCGCTGTAAATTACCTGTCACATTATTCCACTGCTGAACATGCTTTGTTTCAACATCCTCAGCTAAACAGTTACATATCTTGTACCTTTCTTCTGTCACCCTTTCACACTTGCCATGCAGTTCTGTTTTGTTCTAGAAAATACCACCTCTCTACAAACTGTGATTAAAGAGCTCAGAGGGGTTTTCAAAGCAAGCTTTAATCAATATTGGAGGCTTATTCTTTTGGGCATTGATTATTATGCTAAGGTGTTTAATTAATCAACAGATGTTATTTTAATAGAGAAAACATTACGGAAGAAGCGATAATGGAAAATTACAGAATTTTTTTTTGACACCAGCTTGAAGATTTCTTTTAACACTTGCCCACCAATCCTATGAACTTGAGACAGTCCTGCTAATCCAAAACTGTTCCTTTTGGAGGCTTTTATCTGTTTGGTCTCAAGCTCCATCATAAATAGATATGTCTGCAACCGAGAATTTCAACCCCCAGATTTACCCAGTATTTCTCTCAAAAATGGAAAAAATTCATCTCTTGGTATGGCCCCTCTTCCTTAACTAAATTACAAAATCAAATCCCTGCAGTCTGAGTGCTATTAGAGTGTATTGTGATATATATATATTCATGTGGATGCTCTTTCAAAGACACTCAGTTTGCAGGTATTTCAAGTGCAGTCTCAAGAGTCAGGCTCCCTGAGGTTGTCTAATTCATTCACTTGTGCCAAACAGGATCAGCCATACTGCTGTCATTCCTGATGGGTGTCAACATCCATCTTCGGGCACTTCAAGACAGGAGGTGGCTGTATATAACGACCCTTACCTTTAGATATTTTTTTTCCTATTTATTAGCCATAATCTCTCTTGCTTCACTTATTCCTGATACTGATGCCCATGAAGGAGAGATTAAATGAAGAAGTCATTTACATATTATCAAATCTTTTATATCCTCTTCCTCAACATTAAAGCTTAAACATTTCACATTGTTTCTTGTCACTGCTGCTGTTCCCTGAACAATTCTCTCTCCTTTCAGTTCCTGTCTGGGAAGGTGGTGCCCAAAAGCAGAGGCAGCTCTCTAGATGAAGCCTTTCCAATGCTTATTAGAGCACAAAGGATCATTCTGCTTGTCCTAGAGGTGCTGCTTCTGTTTGTGCATCTTGCTTTCTGAAAGGCTTCTGTGGAACATGTGAGTGTTGGATAGAGACCAAGCTGCAGATCCTTCCAGGGCAGGGAGGGCACTGATGCCACTGTGCCACCTCGTGCCCGCTGCTCCCCTCTCATTGCCATTAATCCATTTGGTTCTAAAGCTGCAGAGTCTCAAACTCTGCCTCGTGGTTAAAATGCATTTTTTTTTTTTTTAATATTTTGAACCGAATCTGGTTCAAACAGTCTTAATTATCTACAAATGCTTTTCTTCGAAAATCCCAATATGGCATTTTAGCATCCAGTTGGGCTGCCAAGGGTTAAGAGTCTGGACTATGCCAAAAACCAGCACATCCAGGTAGAGGCTTCGTTAGTTCTGCCCTGCTTGCTCTGACTTCACTGTTTAGGATCTCTAAAGCATGAAAGGAGTACAAGGCTGTAGAGAAGTGAAAATGAAGGAGTTACGAGTCGCCTGTCGCTCTGTGCATTCACATAAGACAAAGTTCTGTTGAGTAAGTAGCACCTTCTTGTCTCATTTTCTTTCTAAATCAGAATTATGCTTGGTTAAGGCAGGTTGTTTGGAAAACTTACTTGCGTTGAGGAATGTATATGGCACTGTGATAATATTTGTATTTATATTCACTTCTCAAGATGTACATTGCATCAGGTAATAAGGCTTCCAGTTCTAGGTATCAATTCTCTTTTGCTAGTATGTTTTAGGTGTCTTGCTAATTACAATCAGTTAAGATACATGAGACATTGTCATTATTCCCATTACAGCATCATTCTTTCAGTGAGTTATCTCTGCTATTGACAGTGTAATTATTTCACTGCTGGAGAGTGCAAACATGTATGAAAACCAAGATAAGTTATCAAAAATAGCACCTTCAGAATAAAAATGAATAATGAATACATGTGCCTTGAATTGTGCAGAATACATATAATCTGTTTTCTCACAATCACTGACAAATAAAAACTGCTTTTTGATTCCTTTTTCTTTCTCTTACTAAAAATGTGACTCGTACCCAAGTAAAACTACTTAGCATGTATATTTAGGGAAACCTGAAGTATAAACTTGTTTTTAAGACAGAAACATTTGCATGAGTTCAGTAATCAGTAGATGTTGGGTTTGAAACTGCACATGATTTATATTCCTAGGTTTTTTTATTAGATTGAGATTTGCAATACCTTTGGTTTAGAAAATGTAGACTTCTTTGTTCCCTGTGAAACCAAATGCAATCAGAATTTTGTAGGATGCAGAAACATTGTTCTCACAGTAACTTTATGCTGTTAAATTTAGGTCAATATTTTGGGACAGACAATTTGAATCTCTGGAAGGTCTTACTGACCTGACTGGCCAAAATATGGACTGTTTCCTCAGGCCATTTTTGGCATAGCAGTGCTATGGCCAGGATTAAATTTAGCATAGTGGCCCAAAAGGAATACTATTCAGATAAATTGTATTGTAGAATTTTTATCTATTCTGAGTTCTCAATTTTGAATCACACATGATATTTTGTAGTCCTGTTTTTGCTTTTCAAAAATGCATCTTATTATTTTCAGCAACAAAATGTGCTGGGGATTGTGAGTCTTGGAAAATGACTGAGCTTCAGTTGAGGCCAATTTTTGCAACAGTATGTTAATGAAGCTTGAAAAAAAGTCTCCATTTTCATGTTGAACCATATAATAGAGTTAGCACTTCAGTGCCCAAATTATGTAAGTGACAGAGAAAGGGAGAAATCAAGAGTCCTACTCCCAAAGCAGCGGAATTAAACAGGCTTCAGATCGTATTGAGAATCTGTGCTTGTGCTCCTTCTATTATTAGACAGAAAATTCCTTCCTGTAGGGCATTGTTAATGAGCCAATAACTTCTGGAGTTGCTCATTATCTCTCCCATCACACTGGGGCTCCTCAGGTTCCGCACCTTCCGCGCGCGGCCCATCCGCGCCGCCGTCCCTTCCTGCTGGGAGAGTCAAGCGGGAATGGTGTTACATTTAATGCAGTTTGACAGCTTTAACTTCACTATCTCTGGCTGTGGCCTTCAGGAGATCACTGAGCTTTAAGAACATCCACTTCTTCTGGGCAGTGCTGGCCGTGTGTGCCTGTGTGAGTGTCCTGGAGCTTTGTCGTGGTGCTGAAGAATAAAGCTCTTAGCTGCAAGTCCTCACGCTAGCCAAGTGCCTCACCTCACCCCTGCTTAGTGGGGGGCTCTTGCAGAGGGCTGTTTTTATTTATGGCAGCTTGTCATCACTCCTATTGAAATTTAACGGTGTATTGCTGCGAGATGGGGTGGTCAGGCCACTTATTAACTTGCCCAGCAGGAAAATAAAAATGCCTTTTGGGCCCCATTGGCAATATTTCTTGAGTACCTGCTATTTAATCATCTTCCTGATATGTCTGGGATGTCAGTTATCTGCACTGCATATTTTATTGAAGTGTATAGAATGAGGTGTGATAATGATTTCTACATTCATAGTAATGAAGTAGTAGCTTCCCCACGGTATCTGAAATTACTGTGGCTCCACAGCATCAGGGATACTTATGACATCAAAACCCAAGTTGCTGTATTTTATACCTTTGCTGCTGGCCCTGAATTTCTACGTGGTTACTCAACCAATTAAACCTGGTTTATTACTTTTAATTACCTGTCTAGTTTACTTTGTTTTCTAATTTATCAAACCAGACTAGAATATTTTTTCACGTGGTGACTTTGTTGCTAACAGACGCGACACCTACATGCCACATTATATGCATGCAGCTAACACTGTCTCTGAGAAGAGCATTATGAGAGGTGGGAAGGACATTTTTAAAATATCATTTCAAGGATCCTAGACCCAAATTGTGACTTTTCTTAGAGTTTCAAGTGCAGCCCAGTCTGTAAATAGCGATATTTGCAAAACCCCACAGTGACATCTGAGAAATTGCATTCTTTTCCTTGAAGCTGTTACAGGGGAATCATTTGGCACTTATTTTCTTGCTGAATTTACAGCAAAAACAGTTAAGTAAGAGGGTGCTTTTCTCAGAGTTGTGTACTTACTTCTGACAGTCTTGCTGATTGGAGAAGGCACGTGAACACCAAGAAAAGACCAAGTGGAATTTGCAGGGCTCCACAGATGTGTGCTAAGTTATTTCTCACAGCTTCTCCACCTCCCTCTTCTTTTCATTGTCAGCTCATGGACAGTATATATCCAAAATTGTCTTAAGACTTCTCTTTTGGAGCTCTGAACGAAATGTCCATTCTGTATTTCCTCTATATTAATGAAAACATGTTCATTTCCTAGGCAAACCTCAGGATGAGTTCTTCGTTCTTAGCCTGGACCACTTGACAGTTGTCAGGACAGCTGATTCCTTCCTTTTCTTCCTCTTTCTCTTCTTCTTTTAGACTTCTTTTCAGGAAGCCAGTCTTTGAAGCCACCCTGCTTTCTGGGAGGGTTTTTTACAGCTCTGTGTCCTGTTTGCTTTCTCTTTTCCCACCATGAGTCATCTGTGATTGGTTTTATTTGCAACAAGCTTATAAAAACCTTTCCATGCTGCTGAATCAAAACCTTATCCATCATCCTGTCATCTGTCCAAACTAACACCCCAGCAATGCCAGAGATCTTACGTGACTGTTCCGTTTTAAGCTAAATTCATCATACCTAAAAGAGAATTCCCTCACCCATTTCTATTCTTTCCTGGTGAAGATGAATAGCACTGTATTCTGCCTCTAAAAGCTCATTTTAAATTACTTATAAGACTAGTAAATGATAATCCTACAAGCGTGAGATTAGCACTTAACTCTATGGAAAAGTTTCTAGAACTTGTTTTTAGTTTGTCTCTCTTGTTCTCCTTTGTTTTATTCCCTTGTTGATGATAAGCAAGATTTCAAATTCTTAGGGGAAAATCTGGCTGCACAGCACCAGCTATTGAGCTGATGTGTCTGGGACTTCTAAACAATGTAGAGCAAGTAAATCAGAATATACCAATGACAGATAACATGAAACTGTAGAAAATTATTAACCGTTGGAAGGCTATTGAAACTGATGCCCTATTGCATGCCACTTCAGTGACAAATTGAGCTGCAAGTCAAGTGAAATATGTTCCTTTAATTTGGAGTTGTCCACAGATTTTATGTGAGTGTGCTTGCTGTAAGACAGAGAGACACCACATAATTCCTCCTTATTGCATGGAAAAACCTTCAGCTGAATCCTGCAGCGTGGTGTGAACCTTGCTCCCAGACCTGATAATGCTCTTCAGTCTGGGCTGAACTTGAACTAACAGGGATTGCATCCTCTGAGAGCTTGGTTTTGGCATGTTCTTTTCTAGTTTTCAAGAAGATCACTGAGGAATTATGGCCTCGGTGGTTTCAGAGAAAATATTTCACAAAATCACTTGTGGAGCGTTCGAGGCGAGGAGCCAGGGAGTCTACAGAGATAAATTCCCATCCTGACAGATGATGCATTTTTAGAGTGGGTTTACATTGTTCGGGTGCACGCTCAATGCACAGCACTCGGGAGCCTGCAGCAGTCACACACAGAGTCCTGGTTATGGCCCAGCTTCAATATTTCACAGAATCTGCTGAGAAAATGGGAGGGGGAAAGTAATTTGCAATGCTTGAGGCACTCAGGTTTAAATTGTGCTCCCTTCTGTGACTGGCAGAGCTCAAGAAGATAAAACTTTTTTTCGAAGTCTTAGAAACACAAGATTATATGCCTGTTCACATAGATACAGCTGGTTTTTTAGTGCTGTGCAGCAAAATGTCACAAAGAATGTACCAACATGTTGGTGCAATGACCTGTAACAGTCAGAAGTCCTGGAACTGGCAACCAGCAGCCTTCAGAAAACTCTAAGCTGTCAGTTGCAACTTTTAGGCAGCCAATTTCCCAGTAAATAGACTATTAATCAATTTAGACAGCAGGAAATGTGAGTGATCAGAGCAAAGACTGGCATCTCGATCAAAATACAGATTTTATTTACTTGCATTCATAGGTGATGTGAGCTGACTTGAGCTGAGGTAGAGCCTCTTAATTTGAAATGTTTTGAATACAGAGTTTATAGAAGCCAAAGAAACTTCTGTTTGATGGCTCTTCATGGATTTGCATATATTGAAGTGAATGGGGAAAAAACCCAACCTGTTTATTTGCTTATTAGTAGTTCAGAGAACTGCAGACTGCTTAAGGCTGTGGGTGTATTGGTCTTTCCAGAATACAAATACTCACTTTTTTTTTTTTTTAAGATCACAACATAAAGGCCTTAATAAAGACATTTCGGTTACACTTCTAGTGTTTTACCTGAAAAATAAACCTTCAGGATTATTAGCCTGGTATCATTAGGAACAAAACATTCCCTTTAAAAAGCAAATTGAAAGGTACTTTGCAGGAACAAACAGGCTTCTGCTGTGTTTGCTGGGTAATAGACACTATTTCTTTTATTGTGCTTTATGAGCAGCAAGACACAAAACTTGGAACATTTTGAAAGTACTGTTGGGGCAGATGAGCAGGGCAGGGAGGTTTGGGAGGATTTGTGTCTGCGAGGGACACGATTTGTGCTGTGTAGGGACCCGTGGTTGGAAGCAATGGCTTGTCTGGGGTTTGTCAAGCTCTGGGGCAGGCAGCCTGCAGAAATGCCTGCTCCAAATTTGTTCCCTCTTGCAGTGAGTCCAGAGCCCAATGCACAGAGCTCTGCAACAGACTCCAGCTGCAGGCTCGGGAGTGCAGAGCCTGAGAAAATGCTAAACGTCCAAACCCTGCCCTTCAGATGAAATCCCAATCCCTCTGGATTAATGGGATTTATGTTTTAAATTAAGAGTTATGATTTAATAAGTCAATGTCCTAATTTCTGAAAAGGGTAACATTACAATCAACTTTATTTGCTAGCCAAACCAAGGATTTGGGCAGCTGGAGGTACGGAATTTCCTTTTCATTAAATAACTAGCCCAGTATCCAGGTGTATGGTAAATGCAGAAGGACCTTATCCTGCAGGTGTTTCTGCTAATTTCATGCACTAATTGAGCCATGAAGTTTATTAAGATCCTGTACTGTGTGCAATGTAATTGAGTAGGAAGTGGAGAAAAGAAGAAATCCAGTTCCTCCTACCCCTTATTGCTCAGCTCATGTATTTTATATGGTAGCACGTGAGTTCTCAAAACTTTTGGAAAAGCATCAGCCTGCTGGGCACTGAAGTCAACTGGGACATTAATATTTTGACGTAATTACTAATCCCTTCTGCTACCTCCAGAAAGGATTTGTCTCATGGCTGTGCCAAAGCAACTTATTTCAAATTTGTGGCACACACTGAGCATGTATGTTTTCTCTTTTATTTATGATTCATACGTTCTTCTGTCTCCCAGCTTACTGCTGTCCTAATGTCTCCTTCAAACTGCACAGTTCTAAATGATAGGAGTTAAATAATCAGTTGCTTTAGAACTCATCATTTGAATGATAATATAATGAATGAATAAAACAGATGATAAAATATAGCTTTAAATGGGTCTGACTACATATTGTTTTTTCTCTCTGTAAAGTGCACGTAGAGGTTTTCCATTCCTGATTTACAGCCTCCAGTGAATCTTTGCTACTCTGGTCCTGTGTTCATGATTTTAACAAGTGCCTGTGGTAAATAACCTTGCACATGACTCCTGTGCAGATCTTTCATGATTTTTATTGTTCCTATTCTAGCAATTTAGCTTTATTTCCAATGAGTCTAAAAGAAATTTCACCTCTGTCTTCTCTCTTCACCATCTTGAAACTTCAAATTGTTAGGAGCAGCCTTGCATTTGTGAATGAATTTTTTTATGGATGTTCTCATCATAAGAGCACTCGGTATTACTATAGAAATATTATCCCCATTGAGGCTTATCTCCTTGAAATATTTTCTCATTTTCTAAATACTGAAGACAAGGTAAGCTACGCTGCCTGAATGAAAACACTACAGCATTTCAAGGTTATTGTTTTAGTTATCATTAGGGAGTTTCTCGTGAGTTGGTATTTGGATTTCTTTAATGAAAATCAATGAGTGATTTTAAAGCATTCTCAAACTTATTAGCTGTAGTGTAACCTGGTTGAAAACTAGGATGATGCTGGTATGAGTAGACTGAATGTAATTCAGGTGTAAACTGCAAATTTATTTGCTTTAATTCAACAATGCCAATCTTTTCCTGTCACTTTATGCTCATGGGCAGGAAGAATATGGGGCAAACCAGTGCTGTTTACCCCCTTCTCAAATCTAAAAGAGGTTGCTCAGAGGTCACTTTATCTTCCTGCAGTAAAATCTACCAACAGCTACAACTCTTCCTCACTCAGGAGTGCAGTGGTAGCCTTGCAGTGAGGAAAAAGGAAATAAATGTAAATTTTTACTTTGATGATGTTAGCCCCTTAACCCCCCATCTGTAAATTTTCAGGTGTTACCCAGTTACTGTTATGTTATGATGTAGAAATGCCAATGCACCAGGAGCAGGGCTCTGTAAATGGTTGCTGTGTACTTTTCTGCTCTCCTCTTTATTGTTGTGATTGAGGTTTTTTTGTACCCAGATAACCTCACACATTTCACAGGAGTGCCTTTTAAATTAAGTGAGATGAGGATCAGTGGTCTCCTACTTTGGGGCCAATTTTGCTGGTTCATCTGCTAAATTGTGCTTTCCTAACTTCACAAAATCACTTTAATTCCAGTTAAACCATTTCATGTTATTAGTGACCTCAAAATGTGCTACCCTGGTTATACAGGATAAGGTTAAGACTTTTCTCTCTGTGCTAGCTCATTGAATTAGGGGGCAGATTGTGAGCCACTGTAAAGTGGCATAATAAAAATTGATCTTAGGGGAGCTACACTGCTTTGCATCGAGTGAGGACATAGCCCTTCCTAAATCTTAATTCTGATTTTTTTCATTAGCTGTATTATTGTGAGATAGCTATTACATGCATCTAGCTGCTAGTGCAATGGAAAGCCTACAGTGTGCTACAAATCAGAAGCGAGCAGAGGCTTTAATTTAGTCAGAGACAAGCTTTGAAGGCAGTCAAAGAGCCACTGATGGAGTTCAAATGCTCTTTGTCCTGCAAAAATAAAGAGCCCATTTGTTCTGCCTTTTTGCATTAGCATCTTTTACCTTGCTGGAGGAAAAGGAGGAGGAACTGTAATCCTAGCTCTTGGGTTTGTTTTTTTTTTTTTTTAAAGAAAGGGAATATTGAACTCATAGGCCTTACTAAAGCCTCAGCTATATGAAAAAATATGCAGTTTCTATTTAATAAATATCACAGGATGGATAGTTTATGTCTCACTATTGGGTGGTAACTATTTCTCCTTTCTTATTTTCATTTTATTTCTGCCACCATGACACAACCACGACAATTTAGTGCCAGGACAGAGGTTGCCAGCCAAAGATTTGGTTTGGAGATCTGCTGGGCACAAGCCCTCAGGACCCTCCACACTGGGCTGGGACTGCTTGACTGTCAAAAAATTCTGTGATAGGAGTTGTTGCTATCTGTGGAGGACAGTAATTGATCTATGATCATGACTATGTGATAATCATATCATAATAATATGATAATGTAATACAATGATATAGATCATAACTATGATCTGAATAGTTGATCCTATGACAAACGCAGTGGACTAAGTTGCTTCTCAAACAATGGACAAACGTTTTAAATTTTAACTGCTATTAGCCCTTGTTTTGTTCCTTTTGGATCAATTAATTCATGTGTTATTGCAAGGATCTTTGGGTTAAAGTGAACACGTTCTTTCCTATCCTACATCCTACTTCTGCACCTAATAAAACATAATATCAGGTAAGCACCTTCCCCACCACCCTCAGCAAATGTTCCAGTAATTTGCAAAGTGATCTGGAGTTTTTAATTCCCTTCTTTTGCTTTGTGTACAGCAAACAGTTTGTGTGGCACACTTCTCTCCACAGCACTGTCTGATAGCAGATTCTCACCCTATTCTCCTTGCAAATTACTTTTATTCTCAGCAGGATTCACAGATGGTGAAGTCTCACTGCTTTTCCTAGTGAATAGATGCAGTTTCATCTGTACAGCATCCAGCAGAAGACAATGCCTTTATCATCAGCTCCACCTTTAGCCCATGGAATGACATTTATAGACAGCCCTGTAGTGTTCAGGGCTTTTGAAGAGTCCTCTTCAAGTTGATTAAACCTGTTGCAAAGCTCAAGTGGCAAATTAGGTTCAGTTATTATCTGTTCACTTGTCTTAGCCACCTATTTCTTGAGGAGGTTGGCTTTTCAGTTTAAAAGACGTATATTCTTGCATATATAGATACTCCTTTATATATATTCTTTATTTTATGTACAAATGAGTGTATTGTTTCAATGAGAGATACTTTAAGAGTAGATTTAACCAATATATACCATATTTACTAAGACTGAGACTGAAAATTGAAAGCTAAAAGAAATTATCAATTAAGAGAAATTTTAAAATAGAAAAGGAGTTGCTCTGGCTAAAGTTAAGGCATCAAAATGTCGTTCCATCCATGTGTAGTGTCAAAGGCTGTTAGTGGTATTTAGTGCTACAAGTTCTTCCTAGAATCTTAATTTTCCTCAGCATCTCATAACGCAGTAAAACAGGATATTGTCATCATGTACTCAGTCCGGAAGGAACCAACTATATGGTAGTGCTTTGATTACTTGAATTGTCAAATTACCCAAAATTTATTCAGTCCTACAGTTCTTTGGCATAAAAATTTCTTGCTGACTTCAACAGCAATTCCCTGTATTAAACAGACAAAGTGCCCTTACTCTGTAACTGCAGCAAAGCTTCTTTTTTGTGTGTGAGTCCATTTTGAAAAAAGTATAAATTATTCTCAAAAGCTGCTCAACACATTTATTTAAGGGGTGATTTTGCAATTTGTATGGAAGAAAAGCACTCTGATTTTCATAGACCAAAGGTTTAGTAAAGGATATCTTTTATTTTCAAGAAAAAAAGCAGTATACGAAACTCCTATGTACTTCTTGTGAATTCCAGCTTGAAGGAGAACTGATTTGTGGAATTTATAATCTCTCATGATTGCAAAATGTACAAAACCAAATATAATAAACTGTGGCAATATTTGAGCTATATAAATAGTACTTAAATAAAATAGGCTAAAACCTGGAATATAATAAATAGGTTGCAATAACTCATTGCATACCTTTAGTGCCACCTATATGCAAGGAATGGTGCAAGGAAGTTGCAGCCCATTCCTGGAAAGTGTTATTGAATGTCAGTAACATTCACCCCCAAAGTAATAGCAAATAAATTTATTAAATGCAAAGGTGCCAGCTTAGTAATAAGTTTATTGTCTTCTAGTGTAATGACATAAAGTTATTTTCCCTGGTGAAGAGCACTTCCAATTAGCCAGCTTTACAACAGCAGCTTTTTATCATATTGCTTTGAATCTGAGTCTTGTATTAAGCTTTTGAAACTGCCTTCAACTTTTTAAAAGAAAACTTAAAAATCAAGCCTAAAAAAAAAAGAAAAAATCACAGCAGTTGTTGTATAAGTGCTTGTTGGCTTATCAAATTTCAATTGTAAATCACAGGGCGTTTGAGCTGGCTTTTATTTCATTAGTTGCATCTGATTTTCTATTTCATTTTGTGCACATCCCTTGCAAAATTTAAATCTCTGTACTTTGCTATTGGAGTTGTTTTTTTTTTTAATTTCCAAGATGACCTAATAACTGAAGGATGCCAAATGAAATCTTGCTTGGTGCTGCTATTAACTTGCTGCGCACAAACCATCAGGCTTTTACAGGGACTGGGTTTCAGCAGCAGGTACCAGGTTGTGTGGAGTGATTTTACTTTATATTCAAGTAGCAAGAACAAGTTGATAACCCTGCCTATGCCACCTGCATGTAAAGCCAGAAAACTGCAAGCCCTGACATAAATTTTTTCGCTGTCTTACTAAAAGCTAGAAAATACTTATCCCATTTCTCCAGAGACAGCAGGAGATGGAAGCACACAGTCGTGCCAAAGACAAGTAATTCAGACTATCGATGAAACAATTAAACTGGTGTTTTCATATTTCAGGTCTTTACCACTCTATATTACTTGTAATGGGTTTGAATTCAACCATCTCACGCAGTAGAAAATCCTGTATTTCAGTAATACAGTTTAAAACTTGGTTCTTGTTCAGGGCCATAAGAGTTGTGTAGGATCTTTCATGCAAGTCACTTGACAAAGTAATTTTTGGAACAGCTGCAGAAACAAGGATGTGGGTAGGTCAGGGTGTGTCAGAAGAGCAGCAGAGTTTGAAATGTTGTGAGATCCTTTGTCTCTCGTCCCTCTGTGGTTACTGGACAAGTAATGCAGACATCCACTGTGAGAATATTGCACTGTTAAGGCTACAAAATAGGGGAGGATTTATGTTTGTAATAAACCTGAATATAAATGATGACTGTTGAAGGGTTACTGGTGGATCCTATACCATTGCATCCTTCCCCTTCAGAGAAAAACCAAAATACAATGCAGATATTATGGCTTTTAACAGCTTCCCCCTTCCTTGATCCTACAGGATCATTTCAGCTTCACACTGGAGCAGCCCAAGTCACGTTAGGGTTTCTTGTGGGATAACTGCTTCCTCTGTGCACTCATAGGTTTAGAAATAAAAACCTAACCAGACAACCCTGTGGATGGAAAATGCCACTGACCTCGCTAGGGTCAGAATTTCAGCTCTGGAATTAAGACACCAAAGTGACTGCTCTGTCTGCAGAGCTCGGAGTGGAATGTTCCTCAACCCTTCCTCAAGATCATGCATTCAGCTTTGCTCAGGTTGTCACCTTCAGTGTCTAATAATAGAGTTTCTTTTGAGAATAATGAGACAAAGAAGCATCTTACAATGTAGATTGCCAACCCGCAAAAAAACCTCCTTAATTAAAATTGAAAATATTGTAATTAATTTTCAAGCTTTTCAAGGAGGACTTTAAACACATCAGTGATCATTAAGCGTAGTTTAAGTTGTCCTGTAATTTGAGGTTTCTTGTTATGACAGATCTGAAATACATCTCGAGTAGGCCATAGAAAAAGAATACCATCTCTTTAAAAAAAAGCAATAGCTTTCAAGGCCCAGGATGGCCTCTGTGCTGAGATTAATAAAGCTTGACAATACATTCTGAATGCAAGCAATGACTTCTATTACAAGGGGAAAAATGAAAAAGCTGCTATTACTGACACAGTCAATAGATTGCACCTCAGTGTATACTGTACTTTCTACATTTTTAATATAAATGTGTTCAGTTTCAGAGGCGGGAGCATTATCAGCATTCATTTTACTTGAGGCAATAATGCGAGAAGTTGTGTCTTGTGTAATAAATAAATAACCTGTCTTTAAAACCATTTACTCAGATTGCTTTTCCCAAATGCTTATTTAGAGGTGCTCTGGAAGGTGTCATATACCAAGACAGCCATGTTATAAAGATTTTATAAAACACATTTTCTTTATTTCACACATAATGTAATTGATCATGGGGCACTTTTTGCTGATTTTAGAGTAGTATAATGGCACTATGATGGTGGGATGGTTTTGGTGAGTTGTAAAATGTGGCTTGAAGCTCCCAGATTTCTCAGGGGTTCTTGGTGGTTATGAAGAGCTGCCAGTAGAGGCCAGAAAATTTTCCATCATTTAGAGAATTGCCTCTCTTGAAATTTGAGACTTATCTTTGACTTCCATCATGTTTTTTTGGACTTGAAAGAATAGAAGGAATTGTCTTCTCTCTATAAATATATATATATTCAGAGCCTCATAATCTTTGTAGCACCCACTCATAGTAAGAAACTATTTTCTCCCTGTAAATGGATCATATTAAATGGTCCTTTAATATAAAATAAGACAGCGAGTTAATTCATGTTTTGTGCTGTCACTCCTCGGTGTCTGTCTTGGCACATACATTCATGTGAACAAATCCTTTTCAATCCCTTCAGAGGTATAGGAAATGAAGTATATTTTACATAGGTACCTCAGAAGAACGTGAAAATGAGGAATAATCAGCAAATTTGAATTACTTGCAATAATATCTAATATTGAAGGAGGTGTTTTGGACTCATCTGATGTCTGACCATAACTGATTTTTCTTTTTTTTTTTTAGCATAATCTGAACAACGGGTCTGATATATCTCTAATGCCTCTTTTACATCAGCACAAAAGTGCTGATTTCATTGGAGTGGCCCTTGATTTACACTGTTGTAAAAAAGGAGAATCAAGCTGTAAACATAGAAGGGAGGGAAAGCATAACTGTCCTGGATGTCCAGAGACTCTAAGTACAAAATAGAGGAAGATTTATCTGGAGTGGCTCAGGGGTTGTAGGCAGTGTAATAGGCTATAACAGAGCACAGGAAATTTAGGGAAGAACAGGGTTTAGTGTTCTGTGGCTCAGCCATCTGTGGCTCAAGGTGAAAGTTGCCTTGGTTAACAGAGACACGTTTGTGACTGTAGTTAAAAGAAACAGGTGGAGGTGAAGATGTACCATTTATGCATTCCTAGCTCTGTGCTCTTCTACTGCTAGACCCAGCCTGTGGCTCAGAAAAATCTTCTCCTGAGACTTTACACTTCAAATGGTGGATTTTGAAGTTAAACCTAAAAGTTTATTCTTTATTTAGCAAAGAAAATCTCTTTTCACTAGTACAGGTGCCCTGTATAAAATCTTCTACACTACTTTCTTTAGGTCATACAAGGAAACCTAATTTAGAATTATTACAGAAGGCAAAACTTCCCTTTTTCTGTCTTAGAACTCAGCACTGATCTGATTACTTTTGACTGTGATTCCAGGTTATCTACCTAATTTGTCTACAGTGTTATTACCAACATGTGTTTTCCCATGAGGAACATATTAATTTGGTTGTTGCCCTGGGGAAATCTAAACAAAAACACCAAAAAAAACATTAACTACAAGAATACTTTTTCATAAAAAGGAATGCCATATACACAATAAATGACAGGCTTATGTTTAGAAGCATGGTGAAATCAAAGCATTTTCAGTCTGCATTTTCCAATATAAATTGCTCATTTCAAAACATAATGTTCAGCATAATTAGATCACATAGTTTGAGCATCTGGCCTATCAGTCTGTGAAGTGATGTGGTAAAATCTGTGGGTGGCAGGAGTAATGAACAAAAGCGATGTCCACCCACAGAACGTCGGAATCACTCTGCATTTCCCATTTCCTGCTGGACAGAGGTGCTGCTTTCCTGCTGCCTTTTCCCACCTCTCCTCTCCGTGGCTCTTCCGTGGGCTCCAAAATCACCAGCACTGGTGCAGAGGTGACTTCTCCCCCCATGGCAGGGTGGCAGGGAGAACAGCCAGCCCTGAGCTGCAATTATCCCTTGCCCACTCATTCCAGCAGAAGCTCAGTCATCTAACAAATGACAGAGTTCCTTGGGCTGGAGGTAACGTGGTGGAGGAAATGGGGCTCGTGAATCACACCAGGGATGGGCACCAAAAGGTTATTTTAATTTCCAATTTAGCAACCACGTCAGACCACCAAACCTGAGACCGCTTCCAGCTACTCCCAGTGCGGAAGGACAGAATAAGAAAATTCCTTAGCAAATCCTCGTGTGCTGCCCTCCCTGCTTGTCCCTGTTTTCTTCCCATTTCCTCTGGATTTAATGAGTAAGCAGCCAGAAGCTTAATTGTGATAGATTGGGTGCAGTACAAAGTTAAATATTGCAGAAGAACATGGAGACAGTGATTGTTAGCACATTTTTCAAACACTTTGTAAAGGTACAGAAGGTGTTGGAAAATGATGATATACATGGATAAAAGTTTATCTCCAGTTTGTTCAGCAGCCATAGCGTAACAACCACGTCACGGTTGTTTTAAAATAAAACTGTATCAATCCAACTTTGGATTGATGACGTTGAAAGAAGAATTTGGAAATGTGAATTTTTTGAAGAATGATATACCGTTATTTCTACTTACTGTTTTAATTTAATTCCTTTAGTTTTTAGGTGCAGTTTTGTCACCAGTGACTGAACTTCAATAAAACTCAGGTGTGACTTTCAAGTATTATTACAAATCCCTTAGTCTCTTGGAAGCAGAGTGTAAATGAAGAGCCTGGGTAGCTTCTGCTATACCAGAGAACCAGATAATCAAAGATATCAAGCTTTTTGAAGTATAGATCTATTTCTTCATATTTTAAAGAAATAAGCTCTTTTGAAAATGTGATTTTTAGCAAAAAGCGGGGTGATGCTTTAATACTCTACTGGATTTTGCCAGAATTCAGGCTCAGAGAAAATTGTTGCTTATCTAATTCTACATACCCTGAAAGCAAGTTTGAAAAATAGGAGTCATTGAGTAATATCTTTACTGGTGCCATAAATCAGAGACTTATTTGCATACAAATGAAAATTCAAACCAAAGTGCAGTAAGAAGTAACAGTGCCCTAGCAGTTAGGGATCAACATTAAAATATGAACCCAAGTTTCCACCCTGAAGTAAAGCAGAAATCAGACAGGATCTTCTGTTGGGAAATGTCTTCCATGTACTTGTTGTTGGGGTTTTGGTTTGTTTGTTGTTTTAAATCTGAACACATTCACAGAAGGATGAAATTATTCACTGGTCTTTGACATAATGCTTGTAAACAATTCATTTAAATCTTATCATTGATAGTATCAAAACCACATGAAATATTCAGTAGATAAATCACATCAACAAGTCGTGGTTGTAACCTGTAGCAATGCTAATCAGAAATGTGTACTGAGGTGTGGGAAACAGCACTTTGCAGAAGATGGGAGTGAACTCTGTGCTTTCTATCAGCCAGTTTTTTCAGTGTTGTTCAAAAGAGACAGCGGTGAGTTCTGAAACAATAAAATCAAAGTTCATCGAAGAATTATATTGGCCTTCTTAGGAGAAAACACAGTGAAATGGAGCAAGGTGAATAAAAAAACTCCCAACGCTTTAAAACTCTAACAGATTCTGAGACGAATTTGTGGGGTCAATACAGGAGCACAAATACACAAGTGGCCATTTTAGAATCAGAATACTAAATGAAATTTAAGCTACAGTGGTCAAGGCAACACCACCTAATTAAAGGTCTAAAGATGGAGTTCCACCTACAGGGAATAGATGAAACAGCTTCCAGATGAAACAGATTGGGAGGCTGCAAATGAGAGATGTAATTTTTATTAAAAGAAACACAGCAATTTTCCCTATGGTAAGGTCAGGAGATGAAAAAGGGCTATGTGCAAAGTTTTTAGAAACAGAATGTATTATTTAGAACAGCCCCTCCCTTTAATTTTTCGGTCTCCGAATGAGATTGGTACTTTAATTACACATTTGCTTCTTTCAGGGAAGACTTTTCTCTGGGCTCTTTTTTTTTAACCTTAGCTCATTTTGGTAGTCTTTAAGCACCCCTGTAGCCCAGTTGACTTTGTGCCTGCTAAGTACATGCTCTTGAATCTTCATAAAGATGGTTAAATCTGGATGAAAGCTGATTAGAAGTGTATATTAAAACTTGTATAAATAGATAGAAAGGCTATTTTGACATAAAGGCTATTTTTGTATAAATCAAAGGACAGTGGATTTTAAAATTATTTGAATAATTTGCATATTGAGTAGATTTGTTGGCAAGCTATATCATTACTGCTTTAAATTACATCTCCATTACAAAACCTGTTCTCATATATGTAGGTCATCATAGAAAATCCAATGAAATTATTTTTATGTGGTCCTGTTTATTTTGTCTCAGGTGAAAGAGCTCATTGGTGGCACCACGCTCTGTCCCCATTGTAGGCTGGGCAAAGATAATGTCAGTGATCTGAAGGCTGCAGGGTTACTGAAGAGGGATCAATCAAGGATCTGATCAACAGATTTTCATTGGTTGGCCAAGAGAGCCCATCTCTGGTCTCAAGACAGTTCTCCTTGGAGGATCTAAGTGAGCTCTGGGCTCTTTGTGTTCAGCAATCCAGTTAGAATTCATGCCCATTTCTTGCCTATTTGCTTTATGAGAGGAAGATTTCATTTCACAAAAAATCTACCTTTCTATAATAATGTCCACCAATGAAGAAAGAATGCTGGATAATATCTGCAAACACTGGCTTTTAATTTAAGAATATATTTTCTGCAGACCTAGTTACAGTGGATGCTTTGAGGAATGGGAGTTGATGAAGATGGTACAAAAATTAAACAGCCTCAGTTTACCTTCAACTTAGGCTGTGAGGTGTGAAAAATGTGTCAAAATTTGAGGGTAAATAGGTCTTATTTCCATCCTTGTGCATACAGTCTTTGAATTTTGCCAACTGTATGAAGTGCCACCACATGATTATCTTAAATTCAGGCTACTCTGAGGAGTGTTTAAGGGAGCTGCTAAACTACTGTTGATATCTTAGTGGATCTGATGTGCAATTTAGAGATGAGAGTAATTTTGCAGTTGGTCAAATATTTACCATAGGGGACAGGTATTGTGTAAATTAGTATTCTATGCCCTCATAAAATAGACTTACTAGAATACAAATGGGCTGATTGTGACAGTCTCGTTCTTCCCAGTTCATCTTTTTGTGCATCACAGCAGAGAAATGTGCTTCACTAGGTTGAGAGTTCTTTTTTGAAGAATCCTAGGGAGAAATTAATAGAGGACATGAACCCTGTTCTTTGAGGTGCATTCATTTGGCCAGACTAGGAAACTCGTAAGTATTTGACTGTAGGATGCATAAAGTGTAATATGGAATTTTTTACATCCTTTGATCTCTGCGATGGAACAGAAAATCTGTTTACAGATCTAGTTAATTGAATATGCACTCTAAAACCTTTACAGATTTCTTATTAACAATATTACCAACAATAAAAGAAAGCATAACTATTGTTTTAAAAAATCATTCTGCATTCAGCATGAGGTATGTAAAACCAGTCATTTTTTCATTAAAGATAAATGATATCTAACACTGAGACAGCTGCACTTCCCCTCAACAAAGAACTACAATGTTTCCACACGTGTTGTGTGCATTATCCAAGGTGATCGATGTAGGGGGTACCTGCAGGGAGGATGCCAAGCAATGGAATCAGAAAGTAATTAAAGTTGGCATTATACAGAATTAGGAATCTGATACAATTTCAGCTGGGAAATATTTGAGTAAACGTAGTGTGGAAGACAGAACTTCAGAGAACACCAACTGCCCCATTTCTCATGAAACCCCTCGAACAAAAAGCTTTAAAGAATATCACATGAGCCTTGTTCCATTGTGATTAGAGATAAACCCAAAGAAAGCTGATTGGTTTTGTCAGTCTCTAAAAGAAACAAAAAACCACCATTTAAGCTGCTTCCCGTAGATCAGATTATCACAAGCACTTACTTTTCCATCTATAATTTATTTATATAAGGAAGTCCTATGAGTTACAAGTGTTTCCTTTGTGTCCGTGCCAAACTGCGTGGCTGTGCTTAACAAACTGAGGTCATTCATGCCACGGTTGTTACAAGCTATTAAAACTCAGAGTGAAATACTTAGAGCGTTCATTTTGCAATTGGCAGGAATGCCGTGGGCTGATAAGTACTGGTGATTGTCAGCACTTAAAAAAATAAAGAACAGGTGTACCAATAATGTGGAGTTAATTTGGCTAAGTGTACATTTTAAAGCCAAAATATTGGAGGGAAGAACATTTGTCAGACAATTCTTGACCATTCCTTGTAGCTTCACAAAACAGACCAGCTAATAAGCAAGTGGAAACCCTAAAATCATCACCCTTTTTCTCTTTTCACCAAATCCTGAGTGGTCTCTTCAGTGGGCTGATCATGCCTGACTGAGATTTTTGAAATGGCAGGACAAATCGCACTGCTGAAGTTAATGAAGAACTCTGAGATTTGACAAATTTATTTCCTCTGACAAATAGCAAACGTTTATAGTGCTTGCTTTGGTTTCGAGCCATTACAGGTGCAGCAGACACGTAGGAATAACTTCACTTTAAAATTATGATTTTTCCAGGGAATAACACAATCATCCTGTCGATCAGAAATATATTTTCTTTCAAGTGCAGTAAATAAATAAGCAATAGTATTATTACGTTGACAAAAAAGAAATAGGAAAAAAGGAACGTAAACTTCTGAGGAAGTGAGAGAAAGCTGAAGGTTAAGACCTGGGCTACGGACTAGAAGAGGTTTGTAATTGCGTTGTTGTCTGGGTGTTGACTGGCTGATTGAACAGCCTTGGAGGTGTTCACAAGCTGTCAGGCCAGGGAATTGGAGTTAATGGACAGCTAATATCATGATTGAATGGCAAAAGTGGAGCCTGATCTCTTTGAGGATGGAAAATCAATAGTCTATTAGATTTGTCAGGCTGACAGGGAGAGAAAAGAGTGAAAGTCTGCTGTATTTGCTTGCATTATGGGGGCTGCTCTAATTAAGCACCCACCTTGAGACAGAGGGGAACCTGTGGAATTGAAGTAGTAATGAGATTCAGGCTTGAAGTAAATGAAGTAACTGCAGTGTAAGGCATGCTGACAGACAATTAAATCTCTTTATCAATGCTGCTTCTTTCCAGAAATAAAATCTCATATGGCAGCTATAACATAAGGCTGAGCCTGGTATGATCATAAATCTTGGATCAGCTCATGGTTGTGCATCTTATCGTTCGTGTTGGTTTGGTGTGGGTTTCACAAAAATTGGAGATGCACTGGCCAGTGATGAGCTTTCTAAATGCAGGTTTCTGTTCCTGTGGGTGTGTGTCTTGCTTGGAATGACTCTGCATCAGACCTGCACTCTTCCACTGCTCCCAGCTGAAATCCACCCCGACGCTGCTGGGTGCTGAGAGCGTGGCACATCTGGGCACACACATCTGCCAGCCAGTTCAGGGCACAGGGCAGCTTCAGTCCCCTTCCCTTTTTCCTTCCTGCCATCAGGAGGGAACTCATCTGACTCTTCCAATCAGCCTGTGCACATCTCCTCCAAACCTGAAAGCAAATGTAATGCTTCTGACATTGGGAGTGTTAAGAATGTGCCCACATTCACCAGAGTTCAGCGCTGCACAAAATTGCTGATTTTGATTAAACCTGAAATTTTCCAAGGCTTCAGATGGTTCACACACGTGCAAATGTATAGTGTTATTGTCTCTGTTATCTCTTTCCTAATCAGTGAGGTTGAGCAGATGAAGGGGTTTAGTCTCAATATTTCTTGTGGGAGAACATTTTATTTCACAGTTAGCAAAGGCAGCCTTTCTTCTGCCCGTGTTTGCTGTTCTTCTCCCCTCATTTCAGCTGGCCACTGCTGGAGGATCGTGTGAGTGCTCAGAGACCGATGGGCCTTGCTTTGCATTGTTTTTGGCAGGCAGGTTTATAGGGAAACAAACTCCTTTACCTTGCCCCTCCTCCTTGCTCTAGAGCTGCTATTTGCTGGAGCAAATTAAAGTCAAACTGTTGCATGCTCTGCTTTGTAGAGTCAGAGCACAGTGGGTATTATACATAGCTAATTGCAATTGGAAACAGAAAATATATCATTTGGGTTCCTAACACTTTTGGCCTGCCATTTTGATGAAGTGCTATCAGTTGCTGAGGGCTCCAAATCTCCAATCAAGGGTTCCACGGGCACATATCCGGACCTGGGATTTACCTCAGACTTTTGCAGTCCCTTGTGAGGGAATTTGCCAACATTTTACAAAACTTCTTTGAGCAAGGTTTTACACCGAGTGATTGCTTTGTCAGAACTCTGCTAAGTGGTAACATCCACTACATTCCTAAGTAGGCTTGGAGGCAGGACCACGCTGTTTGTTGCACTCTGTTGTCTTTCTGTGAGTAGATATTTCAAACAGAACTAGGAAAACTATCTATAAATAAGGTCATTACAGCCTTTTTTATTGTTATTGTATTTGTTAGCCTTTCAAAGTGAAAGGTAATTTTTTTACCCTGATCTATGTCGCTGTTATTATGTCTATAGTGCAATATTTATTAGAATATTAATTTAGATAATTCTCTGTATCTAAGGAGGTACAGGGAGGTTTTGGTAAGGGATAGAGCTATACATATGAGGCAGCTGTTTCTTTCACACGTGTGTGTGTTTTTTGTAGCTGAATGCTCATTTGACTGGCTTCCCTTCATTATGAATTCAGCTTAATTTGAATTTATTAAATTAATTTCTGCTATTTACTATACCTTATTTTACTTTACATCCATTTAAATGTCTACTGGTTGCTCTTCATCTCAAAATTCATTTTGCTTTGATATTTTTTTTTTTATTTTCTTCTACTACTGCATTGGTTATATTAGGCTTAATATTAAAAAATTAAGACTTAGCTCCCTTCAGTCTAGACTCAACACCGGTTCAAAGAGGGGTTAGCTGAAAGATATTCCCATTTTCTTCACAAGAAAATGCCTTGTCATTTGTTCTCCTTTTTGTAAGGATTTTATTATAGATTGTGGTGATTGTGCTTTAAAATGTATTACAGAGGTGCATATCATCCAAGAAGAAAACCATCTGATTTTGAAAAGTATCTTGAGGTTGTTTCTTGAACTATTCCATTAGTTTGTTTCTGTTAGTAGGTTAAATAAATGACAGGTGACAGAGTGGTTTAAAATGAGTACTTCCTATAACCTTCCTTCACATCTGCCATGAATAAAACCAGAGTAGAACAGAAACAGGTGTCAGCACAATGCCCTTCATCTGATACTTGGAGAACGTTTGTGGAGCATTAGAAGTTCCCAAGTTGTCATGCTGAGGAACCAGTCGACTCACAGGAGGATAAAGAGCAAGTGCCAGATCTGGAAGTGTCTGACATTTCCTGGGGTGCTGTGAGTGTCTCACTGAGGGGCTGGATCTGCTGGGAAGCCAAGGCTCTGAGACACTTTTTGGCACTGGTCAGCATTTCATTAAGCCAAGGTTTAAAGGAGCACAGATTTAAGTTCAGGCCTTGCTGCAGAGAGCTGTGAGGTATTTTGGATACTGCTGACTCATCTCCTCTCTTCACAGAAGCTATCAATGCGTCGTTGCCACGTCATTTGAAATACAAAATAAGAATTTGGCGTAGTGTGGGATTAGATTTTACTGTTAAAAAGTCAAGGTTCATCATCGGTCTGAGTCTGATGCCTACTCTAAAGAGAAAGATTTTGAGCCTGCCGTGGCATCAACACATCTTCATAAGAGACTCTGTGGTCTCTGACTGTGCAAAAAGTTAACAACTTTTAATGAAAACTGTGCACAGCACAACAGCCAAGATGACTCCCCATAGAAAGCCTAGGGCTACCACACAGTTACACATTCTTCAGTCTGAAATGGGCAGAAACTGAAAATAAATAAAGGATTTAACCAGTGAAGTCCAACAGTTCCCTGAAATCACCACAATGAAGCTACTATGGTGCATTTATATGAAATAAATAAACACACACTGTAAGAGCCAAACAGATGAGCTTTCCCTGGAGGCAGCAAGACTCAGGATCTCTCTTTCATGGGTGGAGTTAATGCAGAAATCAGAGACCCTCGTGGGCAGCAGCACTGAGAGCCTGGCAGCAGCTGTCCCTTATTTATGCTGCAGCCTTGGTCTTCTTGCTTATCTCAGTTTGGTGCTTTAGAACTTTGCAGGAGAGAGGAGCTCCCGATGCGTTCATATTGATGTTGGCAAAATGTGTTCCTGTGGAAGCTGGCAGAACACATCCATTCCAAATGGAATACTGATTTGTTGGCAGTCTGGCTGGAATCTGATCCGTTGCAATACATGTATGATTGTGGGCTAGTGCAAATGTGGCCTTGTAAATCATTCTTTTGACATCCTGGTGTGTCAGTGATATTTCTTAACATTCCAGTTTTCAGTCTTTGCTGTTCAGAATTAAATACTGCTGGGGAGGAGGAACTGTGTTAGTGCTTAACGGGAATTCAGGAAAGCAGCTCTTCCATTGCACTGATAAAGTAGCTAATACTTACTATTTATTTAGGATACACCTTTAAAATTAGGGAGAATTAACATAATATTGCAGAACTTCTAACTTTTGCTTTTAAAAGAGTTTTAAAACTATTTTGGCTTTTATTAGCCAGAAATTCCTTGGCAGTCTTCAGTAAGGTGGTTTTAATTTTGTCTTCGCTTGCAACTAACTCCATAAAAGTGATAAATGTGAACAAATTTAAGAAACCACGTGGTTTTTAAATTCTGTGACATTTTCGTTTAAGTTATATTGTAAACACAATGCAGCTCTATGGGATCATTCTATAATTTTACAAAACAAAACAAATGTAAACTAAAAGGTTTTTCTTTTCAAATGCTGGTCTCTCTAGAATTGTTTTTTACTTCAGTCCTTGCTAAACCATCACTGAGGCTGAGCAGCACCACTTGAAGGTATGACACAGTCCAAAGCAGAGGCTATTTAAGCAGGCAGGAACAAAATTCTCTTGCTTTACTGCACTTCAGACAACGTCCACAGCTTTTAGTTTCTGTACCTGTTCTTCCTGGTGCCCGGAAATGTGTTTTGTTATGTGCTTGTATTTCTTTTTTCCCCAAACTCCTAGATCATTAGTATCTATTGACATTTTTAAAGTCCCACTTCTATATTTAGACCTCGGGAGTACTGATGAGTGCAAGTCAGTTGTGGTTGTAAATAATGCCAAGAAATTCCACTGGCAGTGCTTGGAAGAATTGAAGTAATAAAAAAGATCAGGCTGTGAGTGACAACTTAAAACCTTACTCACTAGACTGAAAAGGTTATAAAGTTCCAATTTAATGTGTATCTGCTCCAAAATTTTAAATCGGAATATAGATAATTCCAGTAGCTCTATAAATACTTGACTGAGCTGTTCAGGCCTATTTTTCTGATGCTACTTTCATTGCAACTATAAATTTAAACTAGACTGTGTCAAAGGAACAATTACAGTTTGTCACAAAAAGGAAAATTTAAACCCATGTCCTTTTCTTTATAAATTATTAGACATATAAAATGTGTTATTTTCCCCTTAAATTTTAAATTCATTTAATGTTGAGTTCACTGCCATCTGGATACATGGTTTTATGCACTTCTCGGGAAGGACTTACTCAGCTAAATTTTTGGTTCAGTTCGACCAAAAAAAATCTTTATAAAACAAGTTCCCTCTGCAGAGAGAGACATTCTGAGCACGCTGACCAATTTGTGTTTAGGAGCATAAATCATGTTCCATTAGCCATATTAGAAAACAAATTGTTCTTTTCTGACCATACTTTATGGAATATTAGACATGTTGCAGCATAATGGAGCTAAATCTTCAGTGGACATACTCTGTGTAAAATGGATCCAATTTGTCTTTAAGGAAGAAAGAATTTTAACGTTCCCTTTACACAGGACGTTCTGCATTGCAATTTATTAGCACTGCAATCAGAGGGGCTGGAATTTTTCCAGCTGCATTCCGTTGAGATTGACTGACCTTGGATTTGGGTTCAGAAAGGCCATTCTCCCCAGTCTTTTGAGTGTGTTTGTGCTGTCTGTACCTTTTAAATATAGAATATAGATTTGTATAGGTTGTGCAAGCAATATCTGAAATCATTTTGCCACGTTTGCTAAAGAAATGGAAATAGTTTATTTCATTGCTTTCCCAAAGGCCAAGCTTCTTTTGATATTGCACATGCTCATGTTATCTTTAGAGTGTAGCCTTAATAAATGCTTTATCTTTGGCAGTAATGTGCAGAGCATAAATGGTATTGGCCTTGGAGGGCTTTTTGACTTAATTTGCTGGATGCAAAACCTCTGTTTCCAATAATTTATTATGGTTCAAAACCATCTCAGAGAATACAAAATGTGCACCTGAGGCTAGCTTTTATTTATTTCCAATCATTTTTGAACCTGTGCTATTTTCTGGCATGAAAAAGTAGATATCAGTTCACCTTTTTGTCTGTCCCTCCCCCTTACCCTGAGTGTTTAAAGCACGAATAAAATCAATATGATCATATATTGATTTGTACAACATCTTTTGTATGCTTCAAAGTGCAGAGCAGAATTAGAAATTGTGTTAAACTCCAAAAATAATTTGATGGCAGATTACACTAAGTATTTAATCACTCCAAAAAACCCCAATCCTAACAAATACCTTGGCTGAATCTCTCATACCAAAATTGATTCTCTTGCACTGGATTTTAGACTTTGTAAAGTATATATTAAAGAGCTTAACTAGTAAATTAGAAGACAAGATAACTGCAGTGAAGATAAATGAACATTGCGTAGAGAATTTTAACCAGATTTTTGCCTAATTATTTATTCTCTACTGTGTAGCAAAAAATGAGCAAAACTGACTCCATGGAAATATAAGATTTTGAATGATTGTTTTTATATAACTGGGAACAGAGGGTGCATATCTGCATTAATTTGCATCTCATGTATAAGTTTCAAGGTATTTTTGGCAGGGTTCATCATTTATTAGGCATTTCTTCAGTGCTTGGTCTATGAGGAGCATTGTCTTGATTGGGAGCCCAACCCTCTCTGTTGGGACTTTAAAGGATGAGAAAGGAGCATATAACTTCTATAAATATGAGGACTTCAAATACTTTCCCCCTTGCTCCACCCCTGCACAGTGAAAGCCTGCCCGCTCCCTCACCAGAGTTCCTGTCCAGCTTTGGTCATTCTTCCACCCAGCTGGACAAACGGGGTAAAAACCCAGGTGAAAAAGCAGCGCTGTAAATCTCCTTTATCACTTGCTGTGAAAGCTACAGCTCCAGCCTGCAGAATGGATGGGCTTCACTTCCCATGACTAAAAAAAATAACATTTCCCATCCTGAAATCGATGGCGCTTCTGAGAGGAGTAGATTTCACCGGGAGCCTGGCTCCCCTCAGGCCCTCCAGTGAGATTTGTGGATGCACAGTTTGTGCTTCCCTGGGAAACCCGGGCCACCAAAGCACAGGGGGATCCCTGGATTAAGGCCCCGTGGCAGCTTCTCCATCTCATCCCTCCAGTTTATCCATCTTCAGACAGGGTGAGGCAAGGCAGGGATGTCCCAGCAGTCCCCAGGGGGCTCTGGGTGAAGACCACGAGCAAGGAGAGAGCCTAAAGCACAGGGAAAACAGAGATGCTGAGCCAGACTGGGAATAAACACCTGCAGAGCTCTGGAAATCAGAAGGGAAATGTTTTCTGGAGCTGTGGGGGCCAGCAGTGTTTGCCACAGTCCAAAAAGCTACACCAAGATTGGAGAGAGGAGCAGCCGGGAAGGGCAGAGAAGGAGGGGGGAATTCTTTCCTAAAGCCACTTTCCATGTGTTCTCTGTCTAATCCCTTTGAATTTTCTCTGTCCTAAGGAGTCAATTATTCTGGTTCTTATTTTAATGATATTTTGCCTTTTTAATTTTAAGAGACTGCCTGTCTTCTCTGTGAACCCACTGTAAGGCAAAGATCTAGGCAGATTTACCTCAAAGCCTTAGCCAAGTTAAAGTCCTATTACAAGCCATTGAAGTGATTTAATTTTATTACCTGAGGACACTTTTTCTGAGGGAAGTTAGTACATGCTGCAGTGCTCTGCTGAGTCTGGGCATCCTTCTTCTTCAGCCCTGTCTGAGCCCTTGGTAGGCAAACACCACGGATGCAGCTCTAATACACACTGGTATTTTAAACTGCAGTATAAGGATATAAGATTTTAAAATATTGATTTGGATTCATCTGCTTAGGTGACCCCTGGCATGAATATCATATTTAGCTGTGAACTTTGCCTTTTGCTTCCTTTTTTTTTAATATAAAGAACTCAAATTATTCTGATTTTTTTGTAGCATAAGCCTCATCTGGCACTAGTTGGTACAAAAAAGCTCAACATCAGAGAACCAAAGTGTATTTTTTTTCCTTCCAACTACTATCAGAATGAACACTAGGACCAAAGGCTCTTATTGAAAATAATTCCTTAAATAATCACTTACCTTGAAGGCATTTGATCTGTATGATCTGAATGCAACTGCTGATAACTTCAGAGAAATAGAAAACTGTGTTAAAAATCACTTTCTCTTGGGGACTGAAGTCCTGTACATCACATGGTGGATTAGAGGCTTGGCAGCTGGCCAGCCCATCAGACAGCACGTAAATTCTTTGATGCCAATTGCATTAGCTTTCCTCTACTAATGTGTTGTAGAGCTTGGAAAATAAAAGAATGAAGGTCAACACACCAGCATGTACCCTGCTAGAGCTAGGGCTGCTTTTAATGTGCAGGAGAACGAAAACGCTTCCGAGCTCAAGCTGCAGGCTGGGTCACCTTCTCCTGTGCCCAAGGTCCTGAGATTTTTGTCCTCGAGTCCTGAGTGCAACGAGTGCCTGTCCCAGGATGCAATTTGCTCTGAAATTCCCAAATGGACACAGTTTGCCTCCAACCATAGTGGGCTGTTATTTCTGTGCAGATGCTGTGGGCTACGAACCTCGAGCTGAACTCCTCACCCTCAGGGTTTTGTTCACTGGGAGGGCCAGAGTGGGCAGGAATCAGCACAGCTCACGAGTGAAAAAGCCAGACTTTATGACTGATGTGAACAAGAGACAAAAACTCTGCTCTGTGTGCATCTTCTACCCCAGGGCTTGTGCTCTGGAGGTGTTACAGAGATGGATGGCAGCCCTGCCTGCTGCTTGTGCTGAGCACAGGACAGCAGAGACACGGCCCGGCTGACAGATGAGCAGGGTGATGGTGTGTTTGCAGGGAAATTAATTGCTGCATCCTCCTTTCTCCCTCAGAAACAGGGAGGAAGGACCCAACCACTCCCAAAAGCATCTGAAGGATGATACTTGCTGGGAGGTGAATCTTGTGTGTTGGAGCAAAATCTAGAACCAGATGTTAAACCTGAGAGATGACTGACCTAAGTGTATCTAATCATCACAAAATAATCAGTTTTCTTGTGGAAATCCAGCCAGAAAAAGATTTAGAGCCCTCCTGTTTAACCTCCATCCTACCTAGGGTACACCCAAGAGATTTACACACCTTTTCTTGTTCCTCACCCTGGACATCATCTGGCGTTTTTCCCACTGTGTGTGCTTTGGGAAGCCTGGAATGCTCCTGCCCCACTGCTGACACGGTGCCACAGCCCTTCAGCTCACACTTTGCTCCTGAGGAGGAGTAAACTGAGACTCCCTGGGCAGCAGCTGGCCCAGGGATTGGCATCCGTCAGCTTGAGAAACTGGGAGATTGACACTGAAACCTGCCCTGTGCCTAGTGAAGAACTAGAGGGGGATAAAACTGGAAAGAAAGGAAGCTCTTTCATATGGAATGACAAAAAAAAAAAAGAATTATATTTGTCCTAAGCTGGTTTTGGTCCAAAGACGGAAGGGTTTTATTTTAACCTCTGATTTTTCAGTGTTACACTGTAATAACCTCATCAGGGAGACAGGCTGTAAAGTGGGGAACAATTTGTAATATTTCTCCATGACTCTTATGTGATCAATTTGCCCTTCAAGCTTGAAGTGAGTTTGGTTTTAAGTCCATTAAAGGGGGATAGACCTCCCAAAGCAAAGGAACTCTTCCCTCACTCATACTGATGATAATTGATGCTCATAAACCAGAGGCAAGGGCAACACTGCAACAGCTACCCTTGACAAGCTTGTAACCTTCTAAGAAAACTCTCATTGCTTGTCAAAACCAGAGCTTGATTACACAGTGTCATCTGCCACGGAGCAAAGAAAAGCTGTATTATTTTGCTGGGCTAAAAGTGGGAACAAGATTATGTATAAACAACGAAGGAAGAACATACTTTGATAATAAATGAATGAGACAGATGATGGATGATGTGGAGATTAAAGTGCAAGATATGTTGGAGTCGTTTTTAATTGCTTAATTTTATCCCTTTTGAATGAGGAAACATATCTTCCATGACTTCAGTGGTGGCAAAATGTAGACTACCTATAAAATAGAGATTTGGTCTGAGGTTAAATCCTTAGGTGTACACAAATCTGGATGTCAGTTTTGCCCTAAGATGTGCTAATAATACCAAGATAAAGAAATATTTCCTATCTGTAGGTCCAGGAGGTGTTTTGCTCAGTGCAAAGATGAGTCATGCACCTTTGGATGACTGATTTTGCTTTGCACATCCTGCTCAGGTCTTCTATAACCATCCAAATATTCTGCTCATTTACAGGGACTCTGACTTCTCAAGGTTCATACTGAAAAAGTGATAATATAACCTTGGATGTGCTATAGGATAATTGCAGAATATTGGTCATATAAATCACAAGTAAATTTGTAGGATTAGTACAGGGCATTGTGGTACATAACACCCTTTTCCCTTCTGGTTTCTCTTCACCTGAAGTTTTCAAAGTAGTCCAGTAATGGTTTTTCATTTCTGCTTTTAAGGAACTACAGTGTGAAAGTTTGCAGCATTTAACTAGATTAGTTTCTGTAGTTTTAATATTATTTGAGGTACTGATTTGGGAGAGTACTCACAGATTCCTGTAAGATTGGTGTTTCTATCTAAAGCATAGACAGAGAAATTATAATTCCCTTGTTTTGATACTTCTGATGGAAAAATGCATTTTGGAGTTGCTTTTATAATTTTTATGCTTTATGTGACAGAAACAACAGCAGATCTTTCTCAGGCCAAATTAAGTGGGAAATTGGACTGACTTTTAATCAAAATTTTAATCCAGAGGAGAAAGGAGGTTTTGCTTACATTGCCTTAAAAATTCTGTCTGTGAAAAAAGTTTCACCTGCGTATTTTGGCACATGGATTTGAAATACTGAACTATAGAGAGGTTTGTTTCAGCAGTATCTGCTTCTGAATCCTTGTATGAACCCCTCTTACTTCACCTTTCAAACAAGTCCAGTAGATACCTGTGAGAAATTTAGTTTTGTGCCTTCTAGTTTTGTACATGATCACGGGAGGGAGGATAGAGGGAGAAGCCATGCTAGTCTGTTAAAGTATTTTTCTTAATTTTGACTCATATTACAATAGTAATCATATTCTAAAAATTAAATATTAAAAATTTTTAATCTATATTTTTTGGCTGTTTTCTCTCCTCTGCCTCATTTCATTCTTTCTCACTCAAAAATGTGGTCACATAATTAACTGATTTCTAGAGTGGCTTAACGGAAGGGATATAAACCTTCATGAGGATGGCAGGAACAAATGTAGGAAGGTTATGATTTTCTAATTTTTTTGCCATGAATGGAGGATTTTCTGATCCACATTAGGAGACCTCTCAGCTCCCAGACTTCTTACTACTCCTCATTGCTAGGCTACATCTCACAACCCCTTTGTTTTAACTAATTCTTGCTCAGTTCTCACTGAAGGGGTAAAAGCTTTCAGACGAGAAGCAGGAGGAAATATCCAGAGGCAAGATCTCTCTCTTATTTGGGAGGTAAACACATTTATCCCTCTTAAAGTAGCGATTAGTAAATCCCTCACCATTTAACTACCCTCTGGCTAAGGTAATAAAATTACAGTTTATCCCAAACCAGAAATATGCCAATAAATATGATCTTCATAGTGACACTGAAGTCATTAGGCATTTTTTTCTATAAGAAGAGAGAATGTAGCTGAGCTAAAAATCCTATAAATATACAATAGCACTTGGATTATTTGGAAAGATACAGACTCAGTTCAAGTAAAATGGCATTCCCTTGTACACATAAACACTTAAAGGATGCATTAGTTTATACAGTATTTTATTGCTGGTGGTTTTCATTGAGTTGGAGACTGTAGAAATGGGGAATATGAGATGCCCAGAGAACAGAGGTGGGAACAGAGATGCTCTGAAGCTGTGAGGAGAAGGGGGAATTTAAATGGTGATTTAAGGACCCTGGAGGTCAGGGGCTGAGGGGAATTGGGGATGCTCCCACAAGGTGACCAAAATGAGGGTACATTTGAGGGTACAAATGAGGGAAAGGGAAATGGGAAGGTGAATAAGAAGGGGGACTGTGTAGGTGACAAAGGGACACGAGAAACAGAAGAGGAGCTGGTTGGGTTGACTGCAGCAGAAGGCAGGGAAGCAGAAGAGATTCCCATGCAGAGTAAATGGTGTTTTGGAGGCTGGAAGGAGCCCCTGGAGAGCCCCTTTCTTTCACTGCCACTGAATATCTGCAAAGATTCTGTCAGATTGTCCTGCTCTTCTACCAACCCTGAAAATTTCCTTGCTTGCTCCATAAAGTAGGTGATTCATGGGTATGTACAGTGCAAATGTGGTGTATATGTAGAGTGGGTTTCAGGTTTATAAGATGCTTCCTTGAACATATTTCTCAACTTTTTCATCCTGCTTGCTGCTGTCTTTCACACCAGTACCTGAACCATCCATACAGATTGGGAAATGAATGGATCTCAGTTTTTCCTTTTTTTTTTTTTTTTTTAAGCTTTTTTTTTCCTGGAGGGAAGAGGGGTAGAGTGGGAGGAAGAGGAACTGTATAAATCAAAATATTACACAAACAGCACCAATTCCAGGCATATTAATTTAAGTGCCTGCCTTCATATTTAGACAGCTATTATTCCCACTGACTTTACTGCAAACTTGATCTGCAGACCAGTGTTTCTGTTAAGAAAAGACATTTCTTTAGAGCCTGAAAATGGGGATGCATTTTACAGTTTGGAACCTGAGTTTATAGATCTGCTCAAGAACACTAACCTCTCCTCTATAAGAATCACAATTAGAGTTTCTCTTTCTTCAAGGGCTCAATCTTACAGGAGGCTGAACATTATTGACATTAAACTCATGGAGTTAGGGGTTTATATAATCAAAGTACACAACACTCTGAAGAATTGAGCCGTAAGCACAGAATTCACCAGCCTAATGCATTTGGAAACACTTTGCTTTGCATTTAGAGGGAATGATCACACATCAGACACCTGGCAATTTTGATGATCCTGTTTTCAATAGAATAACATTGCATACTCTATTACCAGAAGAGTAATAAATGAGAACACTGAACAGAAGTGCCAAAAGGAATCCTTAATATTGTTTTTATGAACATCTGTCATTTGTTTAAGTATAAAGATAAATGAGCTTATGCAGAATGAAAAATCAGTTCTAAAATGGAGACTATCAGTACCTTTTGCAAAATGTTCTTATTTTTATTGAGCATTTTTCTGTATGCATGAGAATTCCCAGCATTATTTTTATGGCTCTGCACAGCCTCCATTGTGCATTCTTGGTGTAGACCTGAGAGGAGCTGGCTTACACATAAGGACAAAAAGAGGTGTAATGAATCATGAAACAAGCCTGTTTTATTCAATAAGACATTGTCTGAGCTTTCTTTCCACATGAAGAACTGGCCATTCAAACAGAAATGACCTGCAGAATTTTTGCATAGAAAGGAAGCTAAATTCATTGGGGCATATGCAGTAATAATTCCGTTATTTCATGATACTATGAGATTAAATTAAACAATACTAGCATTTGGAAACTTCCCTAGTACACAGAACAATAAGTACTTTCCCCTGAAAAATGTCATTGATTCCTTTCTCCAGTAATTTTTCAGCAGTTCAGTAACTGCAAGACCTTTGTTTTCAAGATAAATGCAGGCAGAGATGTCTGGCACAATGGAGAATAAAGGATTAAAAGGTTTTCTCAGGAAAGCAAGGGCCAACCTTACATATGCTTTAGCATAAATAAAATGTTGCACATAGGCAACAGGTAAGAGATGCCACCAGCATACCATGTGATAGCTGACATGAGCTGTTAAATGGAATTTCTATAGTTCAGGTATCATGTTAAATGGAATTTCTGTAGTTCAGGTATCACCAACCAGTGAAGGCGTGAAAGAAAGCTTATTGTACTTAATAACATTTGCAGGCATCAGTGTTACCTATCAATACTTGGCCTTTGTTGTGCTGTGTAAAGCTCTGAGTCACAGGACACCACTGGAGATTTCATTATTGTAGAGGCTGAGGCATAGAGTTATGACATTTTTTAATTTAAATTTTTTTTTGTTGGTTTTTTTTTTTTTCCCCCTAAAATTAATGTGTGTGCCGAATAGGTCTTAGTGAGAGGAAGGGAATGTTTTCATTGTGGGATTTGAAAATCTTGTATACATAAAGGTTACTCTTTGGGTTTTTTGTCTTTTTTGATCCATAATATGAAACTATGAAGCACTTACAAAATGCTTTTCTTCCCTCATATATTTGCAGCATCCTAGCTTTATTGGATTGCACAGATTTTTCCATTTAGCCATTCCACACAACAGGTTTGGTAGTTCAATGAGCACCTTTTTCATTCTTCTCTCTGTAGTCACTGATGCCTCTGGTTGATTAATTTTAGAATAAAGCATTCCTAGAAGAGCTCTTCCAGAGAGGATTTTCTGTGGGTGTCTGTTCTTTACATCCAGGGGAAGATGGTCCCTGCATGGTCAGGCAGGCTGTGCAGCTCAGGATACAGAAACTTTGATTTTTACAGTCTTTTAACTTCTGGATGCGACTTCTTCACGCAGGAAACATTTGCTGCAAGTCAAAGTGCAACAAGCTATCAAGTCAAATTAAAACTGGAAACAAAAACGGAGAACGAAAGAATTGTTCTTCCACCCCAGAGTAGAACACTGGCACATCAAGGCCTGACCTTAAAGCTTTCACCATTAGGATTCTTTAATAGGGCAAGAAAATGAGTAACTGAGGAGTGGAGGAAAAAGGAGAGAGAGCTGCAACTCACAACAGTCCTTTGACTCTTTTTTACTGCTGGAGGAGCCAGTGCTGGACATGCTGCTGCCTCTCCCCTCCCTTTTATGCACTTTACTGGGTCTGATCTTTTGTCTTTTTTTTCTTCTTTTTTTTTAATGCATGGTTAGTCATTTTCATTATGAAAGGTCAGTCTACTTTTCTGCTGGAATTTGAATGTTGTCCACTTTTTTTCCCAAATGTCATTACAGTGGCTAACATTTTTATCACCAATTACAGCAAGATTTTGTAGCATTTCTAGCACATATCTTTAGAAGACATGCTGTCTGAAGAGTTCTTCCTTTTGTAATTAAAAATGACCTGGCTACATACTAAATGCTAAAATATTGTGAAATGCTAATGGCTGTTTGAAGGTTTGAGAACCTTCTGTTCCCTGTAAATTATGCAAAATGTGAGTTGGAGATCTTTGAAAAACGTCTTTCCCCCATGTTCATAAACTTCTGTTAATTCAAATGGATAAGGTCAGTGAGTTTGTCTGGAAGACCATTTAAGAATAAATGTTTCTCCAAATTTAGTTCCTTAATCTGGCACTCTCAGGCTCGGCACCACCCTCATGCACGTTGCTTTGCTTGCTTTCCATATTGACTGATTTCCCCCATTCCTGCATTTCTTTCCCCAGAGTATTTTTATAATTATAGAATCAGTTACTAGCTGAGAAAAAACAGACCCAGGGCCATGCAGCTGGGTGAGGGATGAAGCTGGAGCTGCCCTCCTGACACTTTTTCTGTCTCCAAAGCCAACTTGTGGGACACCTTTAATTTTCCCCCTGTTTGCCTCAGCTTTGTTCTCTGCAGAGGGAGTTAATGGCATCTCGGAGCACTTGGCACCTCCAGGTGGAAAACGTTCATTTGTTGTTATCTGTGAATTTTAGCAGTTCTCAATTCATAACCATTTAAACCACTTGGAAAACTGCTAATTGCATTTCGGCTCCTCCACGCCTCCTCCTCCTCCCATCTGCTGCCGTTTGCTCCCACCTTTCCCTCTCACCTCTTCTCTGAGGAAGGTGGAGCTCAGTTTTTCCTGCCTGATGGCCCAGCTCAGTTATCTGTGTCCCTCTGCTTCCCTGGCCTCTGGCTCTGGGCATTTCAAGATGTGATTTTAGCTTGTTTACCTCGCTTCCTCTGCCACAGAATACTCTTATTTGCTTCTTTTGGTCGTTTTATCCCCAAAGGCAGTTGCCAAAGGGAGTAGAACAGCAAGGTTGGGCCCTCTGTGGTCTCCCTGGGCCCTTTGGAGCTGGGATCTTGCACCCACAGGTGGGAACCACATGGTCCCACTCGACACCAAGCACAAGAGGACTTTGTGAAATCACTAATTACAAAAACCTCCCACATCTAACAGTTTTTTACATAACAACCCATCAAAGTTTGCACTACACCGGGTATTCTGAGGACACGGTAAATAATCAAAAGTGTGATGTGTCAGATTATCCAGAAATTTTATCAACTTTCTGAAGGCAAAATTAGATTTTTTTTTCCACACATATTTTAATGGAAGATACGATTGCAGAGATTTTATTTTTCCAAGTTCAGTGGGACTTTTTCTTATTATTAGAGGCTGAGCCAGGTGTCTGGTTTGTAACGCACTCACCAGTTGTAGGAACATTTTTGAGTTCCTAAGTACATATAATGGAAAGAAATGAGAGAGAAGAGCTAGTCAGGAATTTTTCAGCGGAATGCTTTTTGCTTGAAAATGGTGTTTTAAGGAAACTCAGAGGTTTCATGGAAATTCTTTGAGATTTCATTATGAACTTCAGCAAAAGGACAGGCTGTGGTGTCGGAGCAGGCAGTCGGCCACACTTCTCAGCGCTGCTCTCGGTATGACATAACACCCAAAAGTATAACTGAAGTACTTGGGTCGACTTCTGAAGTCATTTTAAGGACATTTGTTATTTATTTATTAATAACAAATTGTTTCAATTTAGTTGCATTGAAAACTAAAGCAGGATGTGTTTCAGTCCAGAAGAAAATGATGCGTTTTAACCTGTGTTGGGTGGCAGATGAGTCTTTGATGGCCCAAAAGTAAAACATCAGAGAATCGTGGAATGGTTTGGGTTGGAACAGGCCTGAAAGATCATCAAGTTCCAGCCCTCTGCCATGGGCAGGGACACGTTCCACTAGACCAGGTTGCTCCAAATCCCATCCAATCTGGCCTTGAGCACTTCCAGGGATGGGGCAGCCACAACTCTTGTGCTATGGATGACTTTATCTCTCATTGTGGTGCTGTGGTGTAGAGTGCAATAACAAAAAAGAAAAGACACCATCAAAATACATTTTTTAAGGAAATTACTTTGAATTTTAAATTTTTCTTTTAAAAAAAACATTGTTTTGTCAAAGCATGTTTAGATCTGGAATTTTTGTAAAGCTTTTTGTTGAAAACGTGAAGATTCTGAGAAATTACCATTCTTCATTTTGAAAAAAAGTTGGTGGATAATTTCCAAGAAATGTCTTGCCATTGTTTACTACGCTCTGTAGTGAGACCACTCCTGGGAGAAGAGGCTGGCTGGAACAGATTTCTGTTCCCATCCTGGTCTGCAGCAGGAGCTCTGGCTCAGGCTCCATCCCTGGTTCAGCATTTAGGAACACGAACTCTCTCACATCATTGGTTTACCTCTTTAACTTCAGACACTTTTCTATGAAAGATGGTTGCACAATTTACCATATGTAATTTTTAAACCCAATTTAAGTTAATTCTGTACGACTTCTCATCAAGGCACTTTCAATTTAATTTTTTTTTTTTTTTTTAGGACTGGTTTAATTAAATTTAACATAAGTCAATTCATATTGATTGAAATTACCTTAAATGAGTTTGGCTTGAGCCCAAATAACACAGTCTTTTGCACCTGTTTTAAGTTAAATTGGTTTAATTTTATACCAACAGTTCTACTGTTGCCACCCATCAGTGGCAGCCAGCACACAGAGAGCTCTCACTTTTGGGCTGTTACACAATACCAAGTAGAGGAATAATCTGAGATTACCTCATCTCTCAGTGGTATCATTTGTAGAGTAAAATACCATTTAATTAGTATAAGCTTCTGAGAAACCCATCAGTACCAGGTCTTTGAGCTTCCATTCTTCATCACTAATTTTCCTATATATTATACAATCAAATAAATGGTAATTTATATATTATCCACTTTTTATACACCAGCTTTTATTGTGATTCTTACTAGCGCTCACACTCGTCTGCTTTAGTATTCTGACATGCTTTCCTTTCTTTACATAATTTTAATAAGAAATACCAAATTAATGCAAAATAGGCTAAACTCAAAGCAGGAAAAGCAGGAGGATTCTCTGTGGTGAGGAAAGGCAGCAGTAAAGGCATGATCCGCCCTTTGCTGTAATTTTCTCCCCAATTCCAGAGCTCTCAAACACAAGTAGAAGCTCCCACTGGGCTTCATCTGAACTTTCCCTTGTGGCCCTCAAAAAATGTGATTTAGAAGACAGGCAAATAAAGCTGTGTTTGGGACCAGGAGGGGAGTTTTGCTAACTTGATCATAAGTTCACCAAGTGTGTAGGCAAACACTGGAGTTAATTCTGTGCTCCCATCACTATAAACTGAAAGAGGTCAATGAAATAGAAAAGACTAACTTGAGGTTTTCCCATATGCAGGTTGTAGCTGTGATGGGTTTGCTTCTGTAAGTGAAAAAGCTGGCCTCCCCCCCTGCTTATAACCTATAGAGAGGAGTAGGGCTAAAACTGAGGTGTAAAATAGCTGCAGAGGTGAGAAAAACATATGTTCTTACCCTGTACACAGCCAGGCAGGTGTTTGGCAGGACTGTGCAGGACAGGCTCACCTGGCTGCCTCACCAAGACCACAAAGTGGGGTGCACATCTATGAGCTTAGCAATTCCCCATGTAATTTTTTTTTTTTTTTGGTGCATTTTAGAGGAGGACAGACAGTTTATTTTATTTTTCCTTTTATCCATTTTCTCTCCTCAGACTCTCTCTTTACTACAGAACTAATTTTCTGGTGCAGAGCTGTGACCGATGTAGCCCAGTGTGCGTGAGCCATACAAATTAACAGAAAAGGAAAATAATTTGCTGCCAGGGCTTGATATAACATTTAATACCTCTGCATAAATATCCATTGCAATGTAAATATTACTGTTTAGAAAATGTTTGACCCTTTCTAATACAGGAGGCCACACCACATTATATCAGACCGTGCTCTGTCATGTTGCAACATGAGATGAAGTAACAAGAAGTGACATGAACCTTTGTGAAATGCCACAGTGCAGTAACCCATTTTTAATGCTGTCAGTATAAACCATGGGAGCAGGTAGAAACAAATCAAACATAACATCTGAACGGGAAAATATTGTTAAAATTACCTACAGCCTTCAGTTAATATCTGACTGTCAGGACATCTCTGGCTGAGGTATCAATTCACACCAGGAAACCGTGCGGGTTTGTGAGCAGGGTGATTGTGAATCTCATTACAGAGATTGTCACTTCGGTGTTATTTATCAGCACCTCACACACCATCACGGTCGAGTAAACAAGATGACTTTTGTCTTGGTGATTTTCTTGAGTAACAACCCCACAGGCCCACCTCACCTCCCTTCCCAGGTCAGAAAGGAGGGAATATCAGTGAGCTGATGAAGCATTCCAGAAGATTGCTCGCCAGTTCACCTTGTGGTGCTTTTGCTCCCTTTGCTCTCAAGTTTTCCTCTCCTAAACTGCCCCAAAACACATTCCTGCAGGGATGAGAAGGCGAGCAAGGCTCTCCTTTACTACACTTCCCTGAAGACTAACAGCATCCAGCTTTTATGGCCCTGACATTTCAGCAGTCCGAGGGCCTCTCCTGCAAACAGATCTCACACTGGTTGCCAAATTATATCCAAAAAGCAAAAGCACTGCACTTCTCATGAATTTTATAGGACACTGTGGAATTAACTGGACAACCAATTTAAGAGGGTAGAGACTGATTCACCAGCATTACTGCTGAGGAATCAAGTAGCAGATTCATTGAATCTGGTGGTTTGGACATAAATAATGTTTAAGGCAATTACTACGGATTTCAGGCTTGTCCTTAGGACTTCATCAAACTGCAGTTTTACAGAACAAAGGACGGGTTTTGAATTCATGCATGGAAATAAAAATTCCAGTGTTACAATGAGGTTGTTTGGTGTATGTTATGCAGCAAGTGGGTCTTGATCACACTCTTCCTAAAGTATATGAATGAGCACTATCATAATAAAAGCAATTATTCTACTGGCACTGGTAAAAGCTGCAACATTATTAGGGATTTCTCTTTCATGTGACCTTTCTGTTGAAGTTTCTTTCCTCTCCTAATGTTCTCCCCACTGAAAGAAAGATTATTTCAGTAGAGAATATTCAGCAACAAACAGGTGAATCATGAAATCTGATACAGTGACAGGTGACGGGTCTTTCCTAATTTAAGAAATTTTTACAAGCACAAATAGGCAGAGAAAATTCCCACAGCTCCCAGTTTTCTAAGTGGTGCTGTCCTAATAAACCAGTGATGTGACCTGAGACAGGTTGGGGGAGAGTTTTGTGTTGTTAAAAAGCACAAGAAATGGGGCACAAGCTGCAGCAAGTGAAGTTCTGAGGAGATATAAGGGAAAATATTCTAAATGAGGGTGATCAAACATTGGAACAAATTGCCCAGAGATGTTTTATAGTTTCCATCCTTAGAGAGGTGAAAAACATGAGGAGAGAAAGCCCTGAGCAACCTGACCTAAGTTAAGAGTTTGATTCAGCTTAGGCATGGTCTCTGCTGTGCAAGGTCATCTTTCCCCCATGGTCTGCAAAAGACCCTTCTACCCTAAATTATTCTGTGATTCTCAGCCAGCAGTTTCACACTGAGTAGCATTTGGTGACCTTCTCTCCCTCACTGATTTGCTACAAAGACTGACTTCAAGGGGTTACATGGATTTTATTTAGGGATAGTGGTTGAGCATTAACTGCAGGCACAGAAGGATCACATGCTGCTGGCTCACCCACTACACACCTACTGTTGTGAATGCTCCTAAATGTACCATAAAGATATTCAAAATCGTATTAATTTTTCATTTTATCATGAAATCTGGTCTAAAATTGTAAAGACACATTCTTTTTGGTTCATTATTACCATGTGTACACTGTGAAAGAATTAAGGACTAACCCAGCTTGCTGCAGGTTATCAGATTTCCTCTTTGACCTTGTCTGATATCATCTCATCTGTTTGTGTTCGACTGCTTAAAAGCCTAAACCTATCCTGCACAAAATAAATATAGGAGGAAAACTCTGAAGAAATGTTCTTTATTCTAAGCCCAATGGGCTATCTTTATTCAATAGAGCTAAGTATTTGACTAGTTTTGCAATAAACAGAAGCTGAAATGTAATTTACCAGCTCTTCATGAATTGTTTATTCATATCCACCCTCGGGATATTCTAGTACTATTGAATTACTCAGTATGATGTTGACAACTAGTTTATTTTTTTAATTCTAATTTCTGCAACGTGCTGTTATTCAGTATTTAGATCTGAGAACTAATTACTGGGGACATGTGAGAATTTTGCAAAAAAAAAAAAAAAGGCTGTAGACAAGTTAAATAAAACAGGCCAAATTCTACCCTGAATTGTACTGGTGCAGCCCAACTCACGACAGCAGAAAGACAGAATGTAGGCAATTAAATGTTTCTGAAAAATTATTTTTCCATCTGTGACATTGCTTTCTAGATCTCCTAAAAATACTCCAGAGTTGGGGGGATTGGTTTGTTTTTCTCCCCTGTTTGATACAGTGATACAGCAAACTTCTCTATTAAGACAGGGAAAAGCATGGGTAAAAAATTCCCTTGGCATGAAATTATTTTTCAGGAGGTTAATAGGGATTGTTATTTACTTTGTCCAAAGAGTTTCAAGTGAAGTCCCGTTGATTCCCAACCACTTGCACAGGACAGAACAAACCAGTGATTTCACCAAGGCTTCAGAATCCTGAGTCAGAATTTGGTGAAGATCCTGAGAACTGACTTATGCCTGGTGCCCTGGACTGCAGGGAGCTTGCTGAGGGGTTCACTGGGACAAAACCTTCTGCCTAAACACAGGGACTGAAAAAACCCTACCAACCATGACCTATTAAAATAAAATTATGTGGATTTAAAAGGGGGAGGGCACTAATTAACTGAAAACCAAAGCAGCTTTGGTGTTTGACCTGGAAAGATGAGGCTGTTAATTTGAGAATAGGCAGAACTTGCTTGCAGCAACATAAGATATAAAGATGAGGAGGGGTATAAAATATGAAGAAGAGGGAAGACTGCCATGCATATTTTCAGTTCATGTTGTGACAGTCGGTGTTGAGAGACTTGGCAGGTTAAAAATAACATTCTTATTTTGTTACAATTGTAACTTGCAGCATTCCTTTTCTAAAAACAGCTACAGCACTAATTACTTGGTTTCCTTAAATATTTATGCACTAGAATAGTGCAATACTTTAATAAAGGGTTAAAATTAAGGATGGCTTTGTGTGGTTTTCTAAAGCAAAGCCCTCCAGTACACAAATAAAACTTAAATTATATAGTGAATATTCTCGAGGCATCAAAGCCTCTATGTTGCCTATGCCCTACATGCTGCAATGCTAAAAAAATAACCACCCTCGTTTTGTTTATCAGGATACCAAGAGATGTATTGTGCTGTATACTTCCCTTAGTGGCACACATTATCCTTTTGGAGTTATCTCTGCTCCTTTCTCTCCCTCCCTGTCAGAGTGGCAGAATAAACTGAAATATCCATGTGAGGCACGAATCACAGGGGGATCTGTGAAAACTCGGGCAACAGCCATCATTCACTTGGGGTACTTTAAAAATTATCATCCTTCAAATTAAAAATCCTCCAGCTGATGAACAAGCTTGGGGGGGAAGGACGAGGTTCAGCTCCTGAAGCTTCCCATGCACACAACCCCTGGACCAAGCTGCCTTTGGCCCCTGTTTTGGCTCTCAGCTGGGCTCAGGGGATGCCTGCTTGCATCCAGGGAGGCCAGGGTTATTTATTTAAGAGGAATGCAGTTATTCTGGCATGATGGAGGCAGAGCCCCAGCAGAGAGCCCTGCCAGGGCTGCTCTCCTGGCCCTCCCCATCCCTGTGTCTGGTGACAGGTCCCCAGCACCAGGGTTCTTGTCACAGCTCGTGAGGTGATCTCTGCACAGCTCAGCTCTGGGATGGAGCAAACAGCTCAGCCTGTACCCACCGAGGTGATCCTGAGCTTTTCCCGTCCTCTCCCTTTGCCTGAGGCTCTGTTTGGCACTCAGGCGTCCCTGGCTGTGGCCCTGCAGGGAATTGCCCGTCCCCTGGACATGCTGGGTCTGTGCCCTCTCAGGGTGGGCATCTCATTAAAGCCCTACAGCTTCTCTGCTTTTGGGACTGCTACATTTGTGTCCATCCCATGCGGCTCCTTGCACATCAGCTGTAGTAACAACAGGCAGTTTTCCTGCTGTTTATTCCAATATTTAATTCATTGCTGTGCTTTGTGTGGAGTCCTTCTTGTGACACTGCTCAGAGGTTCCTGTGGATGCCTGGCACTTTCAGCAGCACAGTAACTCCATCAGAAATGTCCTGCTTCATTGCATTCCTGCTGCAGTGATGGGATCCCACTTCTGCTCAGATTCCTACTCCCAGCTATTTTTATGGCCAAGTGGCAAAGCGTGGAGGTTGCTCCCCTGGAGCTTTGGGCTGGTAGTCAAGACGGGCAGAGCTCTGCCTCTGGAATTCAAGTTTTAAATGAAGCAGAGAGTTTTACAGTTGAATTACAGAGCGTGAGAGCAAGCAAAGCTGTCACAAGCCTTAGTAGCCACAATTAACTTGTCTGTTCATTATGAAGCATCAATATTAATATTTTATTCACCCATAACTTCAAAGCGTGAAAGGCAGCCTAACAAAAAGAGACTAAACATCTTTCAAAGCTCTGCTGCCTCAGCCTGATTGCCCACTAAGAAGTGGTAGTGTTTCTTTGGAACATCAGTCTAGGATTCAGCAAGTCTCTTGGCACTCCAGGAGTCAGAAACCTCTCCTTGGTCCTCAGCAGGTGCCAGCAGTGAAGTCTGTATCCTTTCAAGTTTCAGATGACATCGTACACAGCTCCGAAGTTCAGGTTTTGCACCACGGGGCTGTGGAGTAATGCAGATCTGGCAGGAAGGGACCCATCATATTCATCATTCCAGCTTTAGAGCTCTTCTTACCCTTCCGAGCTGTTGTCCTCTATGAAATGCAAAGTGCCTTTGAGAAAGCATCATTTATTAATAAGATATATTCTTTTAGATTTTGGCAGGTTACATTCCAAAAAAAGACCCAGTGCGTCCTTATGTAATGAAACACTGCACAATTCATGTCTCACCTCCTGCCAGTGCTTTTAGAAACAGGTGGAAATGAGTAATTACCCATAAATGGTAGCATTCCTCCATTACTTACAGAGAGTATTTGGCAGTGATCATTTAGGCTTTAAATGTTTTTCTAAAAGGTAATACCATTCATGGACTTGGCATGTTCAGAACTTTAACGTGTCCCTTAAACTCTTCAACCAATTTATTACAAAGTTATTCCATTTTTAGTTGGCTCTTTTTACTTCTGTCGTTCTGTCTGATCCATATTTAAACCATTATTGTCAAGTTCCTTGTATGTGCCAGATCAGATCATGGAAATAAAGATTGCTCTGAGTGCTAGTTTAAAAGAAGAAAGGTTTGTGTCACCTATAATTCAGGTAAGGGTTGAAGAAACACTACCCTGCTGCAGTGCCACTGACACCATCCAGCATCCCTGGGAGTGTTCCAGGCCAGGCTGGATGGGGCTCGGAGCAGCCTGGGATAGTGGAAGGTGTGGAACCCATGGCAGGAGCTGGGACTGGATGAGCTGTGAGGCCCCTTCCAGCCCAAACCATCCCGTGCTTCTCTAATCCCATCACCCCATGGCAGCCTCGGGCCAGATCCCAGTGTAAGGAATGGTGGAAGAGGGCTTTCCCAGTGGCTCCCCAGCAGACCTGGCTGTGGTGCTGTGGTTCTGGAAGCTTTCCCAGTGGCTCCCCAGCAGAGCTGGCTGTGGTGCTGTGGTGCTGGAAGCTTTCCCAGTGGCTCCCCAGCAGAGCTGGCTGTGGTGCTGTGGCTCTGGAATCTTTCCCAGTGACCCCCCAGCAGAGCTGGCTGTGGTGCTGTGGCTCTGGAAGCTTTCCCAGTGACCCCCCAGCAGAGCTGGCTGTGGTGCTGTGGCTCTGGAAGCTTTCCCAGTGACCCCCCAGCAGAGCTGGCTGTGGTGCTGTGGCTCTGGAAGCTTTCCCAGTGACCCCCCAGCAGAGCTGGCTGTGGTGCTGTGGCTCTGGAAGCTTTCCCAGTGACCCCCCAGCAGAGCTGGCTGTGGTGCTGTGGCTCTGGAAGCTTTCCCAGTGACCCCCCAGCAGAGCTGGCTGTGGTGCTGTGGCTCTGGAAGCTTTCCCAGTGACCCCCCAGCAGAGCTGGCTGTGGTGCTGTGGCTCTGGAAGCTTTCCCAGTGACCCCCCAGCAGAGCTGGCTGTGGTGCTGTGGCTCTGGAAGCTTTCCCAGTGACCCCCCAGCAGAGCTGGCTGTGGTGCTGTGGCTCTGGAAGCTTTCCCAGTGACCCCCCAGCAGAGCTGGCTGTGGTGCTGTGGCTCTGGAAGCTTTCCCAGTGACCCCCCAGCAGAGCTGGCTGTGGTGCTGTGGTTCTGGAAGCTTTCCCAGTGACCCTCCAGCAGAGCTGGCTGGGGTGCTGTGGTGCTGGAAGCTTGCCCAGTGGCTCCCCAGCAGACCTGGCTGTGGTGCTGGGTGCTGGAAGCTTTCCCAGTGACCCTCCAGCAGAGCTGGCTGGGGTGCTGTGGTGCTGGAAGCTTGCCCAGTGGCTCCCCAGCAGACCTGGCTGTGGTGCTGGGTGCTGGAAGCTTTCCCAGTGACCCTCCAGCAGAGCTGGCTGGGGTGCTGTGGTGCTGGAAGCTTGCCCAGTGGCTCCCCAGCAGACCTGGCTGTGGTGCTGGGTGCTGGAAGCTTTCCCAGTGACCCTCCAGCAGAGCTGGCTGGGGTGCTGTGGTGCTGGAAGCTTGCCCAGTGGCTCCCCAGCAGACCTGGCTGTGGTGCTGGGTGCTGGAAGCTTTCCCAGTGACCCTCCAGCAGAGCTGGCTGGGGTGCTGTGGTGCTGGAAGCTTGCCCAGTGGCTCCCCAGCAGACCTGGCTGTGGTGCTGTGGTGCTGGGTGCTGGGTGCCAGGCTGGGGCCAGCGGGGGATGCTCTCCTCCAGCTGAGCCAGCTGTGCGTGCTCTGCATCCTCTGGAATGGCTGAGGGCAGCTGGTTCCTGGGTGCCACAGGGGCTTTCCTGACCCCCTGCTCCCCCCCATCTGCAGTGCACGCCTGAGCTCTCCTCTCACCCCCTGACCTGCATCTGCAGTCATTTCTCCTGCAATAACATTGCAGAAGGTTTCTGTTTGAGAGACCTCCTCTCTTCACCAGTGACCTCGGATGCGGTGACTGGCCTGAGATAATGTTGCTGTAAATTTCGTGAAGCTGCATTCCAGCTGCAATCACAGATTTGGGGATTGATTTCTTCTGATGGTCTCAAAAAGCTGGGCTTTTCAGGAGTAGTGAAGGGTCATTTCTATTATCTTAGCTCTACTTTTTAAAAGTGTGTTAGAGGCAGGTGTGCCAGTTACAAAAAAAGAGTTTGTTCTGCAGAAAATGTAGTTTAATACTTAAATAGATTGATAATTTTTTTACATTTCTCATAGATGCATCAAAATGTTATATAATCTCTTGTAATATAAACTAATATTCTACAATTTGGCTAAAAATAAAAACAAAAAAAACCCTGTGCTTGTGCCAATGCAGCTGAAATGTCATTGAGCAATGGTGTCATTCAAAGCCCAAATCACCAGTGCAGTGCAAATATTCTGGGGTTAAGCAACAGTTCTTTTAGTTCTGCAGCCCTAATTTTGCTCAGGCAGAGGAGGTTTAGTTTGAATTTACATTTTCTACAGGATACACACATGGCAGTTTTGTGAGATGAAGGACAGGAGCAGGGTTCTCGCTCGGTGGATTCTGGAAGCTCTAAAAGCACCTTCCTTAATTTCTGTGGGCACTGAACTGAAAGTCTGCAATGCAATGTATTGCAAAACTGCCACAGGGAAACTCTTTGTTATAAAATATATAATGAGGCCATAGGTGTGCTAGTGGAGTTTTGAGTCTTCTCATCTTAGTGGGGTGTGGGTGTAAGTGAGTTCTCTGCTTCCTGTCATAACGCACAGAAAAAGGATTTGAAACCGGAGTAGTTTGAACTATTTTCTGCAGTTAGTACTCAAAATAAATAATCTTTACTAACTTGGTAGAAATGATTGATTATTCCCTAAGTACCACTTTGTAGCTGGAACGTGGACTCTTGCTGGTGTGCTTAAAAAAGCATAAACAACCCTTTGCTTTAGAACTTTAGCTAAGCATTAATCACACAAGAGTTTTACCATTAAGTGTTTTGGTATTGATTAATAGGCTAGAATTTGAAAGTTTTAAAACTCTCTCTGAATGTCCACACAGTGCAAGTCTGGGCACATGGGAATGCTCAGAGCTCAGGTTACAGAGCACCTCCCATTAATTCTCATTAAATAGCTCCCCATATTTTTCTCTTCCAGGATCTAAAGTGATCGCAACGGATTTCCCAGATTTCACATTCAAAAATAAGTTTGATAGGCATAATAAAAGAGGTATCTTTATTTAGAGTAAGTTAGATGTGAATATAAAAGACATCCATAATGAAAGATGTGGATTTGGGGATTGAAATAGAATGTCTTTTGTGCGTTGGGACTGAATGATCCCGTTTGCTCTCTGACTGACGAGCTCCAGTGGTGACAATTATCTATTATCATTATATCAATTATTATTATCTATTGTCACAATTACCCACGTTGCTCTAGAAAGACCAGTCCACTGCCCCTTTCTTCCACGGAAGCAGCAGAACAAGACGAGTGTCCCCATGTGTTGCTCCAGTTCCCAAGCTCGTGGGTGACCCTACCCAGCAGTGTGTTGTTTTTGGGCAGAGGTTGAGCCTCACCCAGCTGCCGTCCCTGCAAGCCCTGCCCTGACTTGAGTCAGTTTTCCCTCCTGGAAATTCATTTTCCAAGCATATAGTGACAAAGAGCCTTACTGAAACTTCCTAAAAAGTCTGTGATGAAGCTTGACTGGAAGGAAATAAAACCCAAGGTGTGGTGAGCCGCAGTGAACTTTGCTGTTCTCAGGGGCAGGGAGGAAAGCCCGAGCCTGGCTGGTGCTGGGCTGGCGAGGCCGAGCTCGTCCATCGGGGAAGGCTCTCCGTGGGATCAGAACACACAGAAATTCCCCAGAAAGCTCCACAAGAGCAGTGGGTATCTTAAAATGTCAGAAGAGAGCGAGCTGCAGTTGTGCTTTTCCATTATAAACAGGATTCTAACATTTAAAATAACTATCCCTGCCCTAGTCCCCAGCAGAAGATCAAAACACCATCATTTTAACATCAAAAGGTAGATTCAGCTTTTTTCTTTGTTTTTTTTTTTTTCCTTTTTTTCAGTGAAAACCACCCCTTGCTGTGTGCAGGTTTTTTTCCCCTTTTTTTCTTTTCCAAAAGACTTAGACATTCAGACTCTAGGGTAGAGGCTGTTCACATCTCTTTTTTTCAAAAGTTGTTTGACAGCTGATCCTGAGAGAGGGTCTCTCAATCTTTACCATTTTATTAAGCTGCAATATTTGGAATTTTGAGGCTGGATTTTAGCCTTTGAGGGAGAGTATTCAATGGCATGGATCTTCTAAGCTGCAGTGGTGCAAGAGATTATTTCAGCAATTTGCCACAGACCATTTTTCAAAGAGACAATGAGGCATTTGTAAGCAATATATGGCAGGAATAAGCTTCAATTTCTTTCATACAGCAACTTTGGAAGAAACACTGCTATGTCTGTGTGGTTTACATGGTACTTAAAATAGCTCAGGCAACCTCCAAGGCTATAAAGTCAATTTTTCAAATATAAATCTCAATTTCAGGTCAAGCTGGAAAAAGAAAATAAAGCAATTTAGAAATACCACTCACAATTTTTTTTCTCTGAATTTGTAAGCTTGTGGGTAGCTGGAAGCCAGGTTCAGTTCTGGGCTGCTTAAAGGAATTTTTTCTAACCCACCTGGTATACAAACACTGGCATTTAGTGTCTTTTCAGTGTTTTCCACAAGGTCAGAGTTTGTTACTAAGATTACTTTTTAGGGAAATTTTCAGTATAAAGTCTAGATGAAAAAGAACAAAAACAGGATGGAAAAAATAATCCAAGCTAAATTTCTTGTAAACTGCCTGTAGTGCTGGGAAACCTGCCTGAATTTATCCATCATCAGACTGACCAAAACCTCTTTTCCTAAACAGAGATTTATATATGAAGGTAAGTACACGGTAGAACAAAACATACCCAGTTAGGAGAGCTGAAGTGCAAAAGACCCCGATAGATTCTTCTAAAATTTGAAATTTTTTTGGTGGTTTACTGATTGACATATACTGTGCAGATGCTTCATAGCAATCACAATGCTTAATTTATATTCCAGTGACACACATTTGTTCACCATGATTTTCAATGTCTAAGCTATAATGAGTGTTTTGATGATGTAAATGACATCCAGCTCTATTCTATTCTATTCCATTTTATTCTCTTCTAAAATTCTGCAAATGATGATGTTTGGATTCGTGGGAAAAAAAAGTTTAAATTGCTTTGTGTTCTCATTCTGTTCACTGCTGAAGCAAAACACTCCATGGTGCAGCATCAGCACAGACTGCAGATGAAACAGTGGAAAATAAAGTTAGCAGCAGTGGTTTTTCCCTTTTTCAGGGAAGATCTGCAGGGGTAAATACAGAGCCAACAGAGGAAAAACCACCGTGTTAATGCACCTCATAGTAATGGCTTCCTCATTCATCACTGCACTAAACCAGCTGTTCTCCCCCTCGCTGTCACAGCAGCAGGGAGATTTCAGCTCCCAGGGTCCACAACACCTTTATCTAATTTCTGTCTTTGCCCAGACCCAAATGAGTCGCTGAGTGCCCGGTGCTGGGGACCGAAAGTTCCAGCATCCATTGCCCCACTCCTTGCCCCGTGCTCTCTGTCATTTCCAGGTGCTCTCTTCAAAGATATTTCTTGTTCTGGCTGAGGGGAAGTTCTGAAAAAGAAATTATTGGAGAAGTAGAGTAAATTCATTTTGCTTGCAGATAAAGTATTTTAAAAACTAAGCTATTGCATGAGCGGTGATAGGATTCCTCCAGCTTACTCTGGAAGTGGAGGAAATGCACAAGCATCTCTTTGCATCCTAAAGCTGTCCAGGCAGCCCAGATTATTTTCTTGTATTGCAGAACATCCTGCTGTAAGTGCTATATATACACATCACTGCAGTGATTAGACTGTCTTGGGCTATTTTAATTCCAGTATATTCACCTTCCACTAGACCAGATCTAACAGAGCTTTTTATGATGGACAAATGGAAATCAAAAGATTCAAGGCAAGTACAACTTTTTTAAAATTAGACCCATAAAAATAAATTAAATAGTCTGTCCGGTTTCATTTTTGAAATAAGTTTTCAGCTTTCTGTTATTATTTTGCTGCTGAAATGCTAAAAATCTGCCAGGCATGCTGCTGACCCTGCTCAAGTCCTACGAAAGCTGTGGGTGTGGTTTTGTTTTTAACAAAAAGCAATAGCATCTGGAGAGAAATGACCTAGTAATCTGTGAAAAGTGAGGGCCAGTGTTTATAAAGACCCGCACCCTTTGTAGATTCAGATGCAGAAATTCTCAGTGTGCCCTGCAATCCGCTCATGGTGTGGAAGTGAGAACAACTAAGGCTCCTTGAGGTCCTTTCACTGTGTTCACATGGAAGAGGAAGGGGGCTGAATATTTCCTCCCCCAGCTTTGTTGATAAAACTGAAATGAAAACTTGTCAGTTGCTCTTGAATTTTGTTTAATGTGTTCCTACTGAACTTGCCTGCTCCCATTTTTTTCAGACAGACTGCTGAGACTAATAGGAGACTTCCAGAAACCTAGAATTTGCTCATTTAGATTCAAATGTGAGCTTTCTTTACATTTAGGAAAAGTGAGTTAGAAAATATCCCACCCACATCATGTTTTGTGCCATATCAATCCTTGGTGCCTAATTACTCAAGATGTTTTTTGTAAGGATGGGCCCTTTCATTTTTTTAGAGTTCACCTGCTTCTGCAGCTTCCCCACTGTGTGAAATCAGTCTCTAAAAAACCCACACCTGTTATTTTTCTCGTGTGCTCCAGAACACTTTCATGGTTTTCTGTGTTTTTAGTATCTCTACAAACTCTGTATTATTTTGCTTTCCCTTTTATACGTGCCTGGTTGTATCAGTTGCAGTTGTATCATTCAGTTAGAAAAATATTTAAGACTACAGAAGCACCTTTTTATCCTTTTCCTCCCCTGTCACCTCTGTTATGCCTCATGCCCATTAATCCAAGTCACCACATCAGTTCCCTGTTCCTGCCACCTCTTTTCTTCTCAAGTCCCTCACAAGTCTGAGTTGCCTCTCAAACACTTTCCTCCCTGCTCTGAGGAGACTTTTGGGCACAGCCCCGTACCAGGAGTGTCCCCTGTCCACCCTTCTGAGATGTTTGCTGGGGATGTCCTTTAGAATGGAGAGCTTTCTCTGGTGCACCCTAGGAACAGCAAATGTGGGCTCACAACAGGCTGCTTTCCAGATCTCTGCCTCAAATTACTTCTTGGCAAACTTTCACAAAGTTCAGACCTTACCAAAGCAGATCTGCATCCCAGACTGTGCTTCCAAAAGTGCTCTCCCGAGGTATCACTTAATCATCTGCTGTAAAGGACCACTCTCACAACATCCTGCAGTATTTCATCACTGCAGCCTCACTGCTTAGTTGATGTAAATGCATCATCACAACACTGCCAGGCAAGAAACAATGTTCTTTAAGCAGCTTTCTATCACACATTGTTAAAAGGAGATTGTAGTGATGCAATGGAAAATATTCATGGTGAGTTCTCTGGATATCACTGAAATCATTATTAATGCAGGGTGATGTCATTTATTGTAATCTAAGACATAATAATTCAGGTTCCAGCCCAAGTTGTTGGAAGCTATTCCATTTTACCCAGATGATTTTGTTGCCTTTATTTATTTAGTGGTACTATTGTATTTTATTTTTTCAGACAATTCTTACAAGCAACAGAGAAAAGAAAGAAAAAAAAAAGACAGAGTGCATTTTATATTTGTAGCTACAGTATTAGAATATTTTTCTTGTCAAACTTGAGTTGAAAATTGTATCAAAGGAAACTTTTGGTTTGGGTTGCTAAAGAAACAAGGCTTAAGTGATTATGCTGTCTGCTGTTTTTATTGTGCTGCCTCCTGTCTGGTTTCCCATGCCAGTAGTTTGTTAATCTGCTGGGCAATTTCACACAAATACGACTGGAGGTAAAGCTCTAAAAATGCGTTGGGTACCTGCATGCCTTACGAAAGTGAGAAGCCAGATAGAACAGGAAGATAAAGCTTAATGCCCTAACTGAGGGGGAAATTGCCAGGTGAATTTAACCCTGTTACCAGGGCTCAGAGAAGAGCAGGTTTCATAATTCCTGCTATTCTTTTGAAGTATAAACATAAAAGAAGAGTTCCTCAATTGAGATTTCCTGAGTGTACTGTCCACAGCTATTAATTTTATAGTGTCTAGCTGCCTGCCAAAGGTTCATTTAAAGCACTTGCTTTGAAACCCAATTCCATTATTGATGACCAAAACACCCGTGCATGGAGCTCATGGAACTTCCTGTCTGTCACAACAAATCACTGAGGGACCCTCCTGAAAATGCTTTTAATGAAGAAGTTCACGTGTAGTTGCCATCTCTTCACATGTTGTCTCCTTTCAATATTTTGATCTGGCTCAGAAGTTTTAAAGATAATGTTTTTCATCTTGTACAACATCAGTTTGGGTAGGTTTGATCTTTTCGCTGGAATGGTAATTTTCTTTTCTGACAATAAATTTGGACATAGATTTCAGTCAGATCTTGGATCAAGGTTTCATAATCCAAGTGTTTATAATTGTTGCTTTTGTTGTTATTATTATACACCTCCAAATTAAAAACTGAAGCAGGGTATAAATGTGCATTTTTCTCCCTGTTGTATTTTTCACATAGTTGTTCTCAGTTGTATTAAAAGTGTAGAAAAGTGGAAGACAATATTCTAGAACTAAAAGAAAGCAGATGGAAATCTAGGTACCATCTCTATACTGGGCATGCAGTGGTTTAATATCTGTGGGATGTAGCAGAGTCTTTCATGTTGGTATTCAGCATTTTTTGGGTAGCAGCAGTAAATTACATCCTATCTGCAAGCTCAAAGTTGTGTGTATTGGTAAAATGTTCTTTTCTTTCAAAAGGAATTTATTTTAGTTGTTTATTTTAGTTAAGGCTTTAGAAGGAACTTTAAAAAATTCACAAACCTCTTAATTGCACTCAATAAATGACTCATTCATTCAGTATTAATTCATACATAGTATATCAACCTCTAATTTCTTTTTGATTTTAATTGTAATACTCTTTGGGCTTATTTCCTCACAACTTAAAAGTGACATTTGCATTAACTTAATAACCTTTACAAAATAAATGAGAAAGCAGCATTGCCTTTAATAAATGTTGTTCATAAAGTACCATTGTAACAGGATGGTTAATTAGAAATATTGTGTGGTCGAAATAAGAACAGAAATGAAGGAGACAGATAACGTTTCGTTGCTGGTAGCAATACCTCAAATGCTCACAGTAATGCTAATAATTCTTGCTATGGCTACCCAGACATGCTGCATGTTTTGCAGTAATATTTGCACTTTCCTAACTTACAAATGCAGGAGTTGGTGAATGTGTTGAAAATACCAAGTGCAGTGTTTTTTTGTTGGCACTGTATTCACTAGGGCAGGCTAAGATGTCGTTTATGAGCCTTATGGTACTTTGCCAATATCTTGGCCATCCTTTATGGACAGGAAATTTCCTTAGAAACACCATTATCTGGGGATTTTTACTCTTTTTTTGGAGAAATCAGTGCAGAAGCCTGGTTTATTTGCCAGGTAATATTCGTGTCTCATAGTGATTTGGGCATAAAGCACATATTAATTTCACAAATGGGCTTCCTAGGTGAGTATTTCTTAATGAGATTTAATGAAGACATTGAATGAGGAAGAGAAGAGCATTTAACATTTGGGAGAGGAGCAGTGACAAAGATGAAATAGCAAAAGGAAAAGAAATGCTGACGACTGAGGGATTTGATAAATGAGAGTTTGAGATCAGCACATCTGACAAGAGAATTGGGAAGGAATCAAAATGTAGTTTTACAGAGTTCTTCTTCAGTTGCTGAGGTGCACTATACTAAATGTTTATTTATGGATCAATTTCTTCCCTCTTTATTTCTCTGTGTGTGGATTTACCCATTCAATCAGATAAATCTGCTTGCATATAATAAATAGCAGATAATCTCTGTGTGAATTGCTTCAGTGAACTCTGTGGGGGGATAGTACTTAATTGTAACAAATGAAATAAAACTGACATAAAAGACAGCAATCACTTCAAAGTAAACACACTATCCTAAGCAACTTCTGTGGCTTTAAAGTGAAGGATAATTTCTACAAGGTGTTGGTTTTAATTGGTTCTTTGGGAGATTTCTTTATAAATTTCGTATAAATTATAAATTAATTTACATTTAAATGCCTCCATTCACTGCTGAGTTAGCCCAGAACTTGAAAAACTGCAATATCATGTTCTTAGAAGTGTCGCTGACTCTGCTAATGATTAGAGTATTTCCTGAGCCATCCTGGTCTTTACAGCTTTGTAAAATTTCTAGGCCAAATGTTTAGGTCCCAGTGAGCGCCATAACACACTGCTGATGGCTTAATTCAGGATCTGTAGTGCTGCTTGACTCAACTGGGTGGAAGAAATATAAAGAAAGCTTGAGCTCAGCATTTTGTCAAAGGGAAGTGTCAAAAGGAGAAAAATATTTACATTACTGAATTGAAGTGTTCCTCCAGCTTAATGACCATAGATAAAATGCAAAAATAACAAAGAATATGTAATTAAACAGGGATAAAGTGTATAAATTAATTCATGATGTTAGTTTTCACATTGTATGTCTAGTCACTGAGTAGAAACAAATTCTGAAAAATTAATCTTGTAAACAAGTCCTGATGACTACAAACAGTGAGGCAAGCAGGGGAGAATCACATCTCTCTCCTTCCCCCTCTTTTTAATCTGAAAGATCTGAAAAATCAAAGCCCTCTTTCCCCTTTTTTGCATTATAGTCTGTGATCCAAACCAGGGAAAAAGTAAATACTGCTGCACACAGACAGCTCCATTGATGCTTTCAGGAGGTGCCTTGTTCTCCACAGACCACAAAATAGAAATACATTTATTTAGCTGAGAGGTTCAAATGGAAATGCCAGCCAATATTAGTGAAGTAAATCTAAGCAAAGATAGATTTTGTGCAGAAGTGGCTTATGAAAGGAAAACCAAACCACCTACAGGAAGCCATACTGAATAAAATAAAGATATTGATACCTCAGTGTAACAGCAAAAAGCTTATAAAAGTCAAAGAAAAGACAGCCTAATGTGTTTATATGATCTCAATCTTCTACTTACATTGAAGAGGAAGCTTCGTGACCAGCTCTGGTACAGCTCAGGAGTGTGTGCTCTTCCCCAGCAGCTAGCACTGGAAAATCACAAAACACTGAAGCCAGGATGGGCTGCAGTATTTTACAATATCAGGGTTTTTTATATGTGGTCAGAACAAACTGCAGGAAAAAGGCAGTTTGATTACAGAAAGGCTTTGCAGATAAAATTCTTTAATCAGTGGGAATGTAAAATATTCTAGGTGTTCCATCTGGAAAAAAAAAAACACTTCAGAAAAAAAAGAGAAAATACTTTTTTTGCCAAAAGAAAATGTAGTCACAACTGAAGTTAGTCTTCAGGGGGGGTCAGTGGCTCCCTCTGAGCTCTGAGAGTATTCAGCCTCTGACAATTAATGAGGGAGATGGGATTTCTCTGCAGAATTTTGTTATTTTCTTTGGAAATGCAATTAATCATGAGCAGTGCAGAAGTTTCAGTATTGAGCAGGTGCTCTGTACAGCAGTGTATAAATGAGGCTTGTCCACTCGAGATGCTTTTGTACATGTTCTCTCTGTTTTCCTATAGAAGGTTGTTAAGACTGTCCAAACTAAATATGCCTCTGGTGAATAATTTGGATACATTTTCTCTCGGGCCCTAAAGTTATACCTTTACATTATAAATCAAAATTGTAGTGGTGAATCATGATAAAACCTACTTATAATACTGTACTTGCTGTGGCCACCATGTTTGCACAGCTGACTAGTGTAGGATAAAAAAATCAAAATGAAAAAGTATTTGGAAAGAAAGTAATTTTCTGTAGTTTCCCTACATTTATTTTACAAAATACTACTACAATATAACTGACAACATTTGTGGTTTTTGAAACCCCTATTTATTTCCAGATATGGGACCTCATTACGCTAATAGTATACTATTATGTAAATGTATTTTCTATAAATGTCTAGTATCTGTAAGTAGTTTAGTCTCAATGTCCCTAATGTAATATATCAAACAATAACTCATTTGTCAAAGAGAGACAGTTCATTAGTATTCAGCAATCATTTGGACAGAATAAAACAGCAACAGTATAAAAATTGATGTTGCGAAACTTAACAAATGAGGGAATAAGGAAAGTGTGATTCAGGAAATTGCAGGCCTGCCCTCAAGGGCCATTTTTAGGTCACTTGTCTGCATTTTAATATTACATCTGTTTTAGAGAGAGTCTCCAAGTTATTAGGTTGGGAGAGAAGCCAATTTGCAACCGTGACATCAGTATCCAGGGGGTTCAATAAATGGGAACATAACAACGCTTGGGACAGAGTCAGGGTGAAAAGGTGTCACACTGCCAACTGTGGCATTGTAACTCCGTTCTGCAATTAAATTATTGAATGATATAAACCTTCATTTTAACGTGTTCAAACATTGGGAGATTTGCTCTTGAAATCTCTTACCTTTCGAGACAAGAAAGGAGAACGTGGCTATATGACCTAAATTATGGTACTTTGTGCATTCACTTCAGAATTCCATCACTGCATGGATACATCCAGGTGTGGTTTGCCTACCTGTGGGCAAGCTGGGTAAGACACCAGCTCCACAGGTTGGTGTCAGCCTTCCTGCACAGGTGTCAGGCAGGTGTTACACTCAGCTTCTGGCGTGGTGTTCTGCTTCTTCTCAAATTAATAATTTCTCTTGTTCTCGCGTGTGTGGGTCTGTCTTAACGCTGGTTTGCATTACCTGATTTGCAGAGCCACAGAACTTTTGCTGGCCCAGTTAAAAGAGGCATTTACAAGGGATTTCAAATTATCTGGAAGCACCTTGTCTCTCATTGCCACTGTAAGGGTTGCTTGGGGATGAATCTCTTTTGCACTAAGAGTTTGAAGGATGCTGTGTGTGGCCTTTGAATGCCTTACTAGGCAAAGCTGCACTTTCCTCTCTGACTCACAGAAAATGTCAGCAGCAGATTTTGTGAATCTGTCTGTATTTCTCCATGATGTTCATCTCAGGTCAGAGAACAGCACTGGTGCAGTGAGTACTCTTCTACTCTTTAGTTGTTCTGGCTCCCATCCCTGTATTGAAAAGAAATGGGTGTATTCTAAACCAATCCACTGGTTTTGAGATGGGATTTGCACATGTTACTTTTAATTTGGTTTTTGACCTGAAAATAACTGAGCCAGACAGGCAGGTACCCAGGTATTGAGAAGTGGATTTGCTGAATGCTTGATCCAGGCCTCTATTGTCAGGCTGATTCATGAGGATGTATCTGTTCATTTGATTCAATATTCTCTTCCCCTGTTATTTTTCCTCCCAAAAGCACTGTAACCTCCATTCATCGTCTAAGATTAACCAGCTATGGCTTTTCCAAAAATACCAAGAGCTACACAGTTGCTTTTGAATCAGAATTAGAATAAAACATTCTTATAATACTTTCTCTTTTATATTCAGCACCCTCATTTCCATCTTTCACAGCTAAATCGGGTTATTTAGATTACAGCAAGGTCTGAACCAACTCAGATGAAAAAAATTATCTACAGAGCCTATTTACATTTCTTTAATGAAACACTACGTTGGCTTTGTAAAAAAAGATTTTTTTAAGACAAAAACCTGAATGTGATAAGCATAATACTATTAGGAAGTAAAGATAAGCCTAAAACTGAATCTAGTTTTTGAAGAAAAGAAAAAAAGAGATTGTTCTTTCAGAGCATGATGTGGATGACAGTTAATTGACATGTCAGTGGTCACTTAATATAACATTCTGAAGGTAATAGCTCCACAGTGGTATTTGAGACACTTATTCTGACCACACCACGAATTACCTTCACCACCTCGAAGTGCAGCTGTGGTCAGAGATGGACACACTGGGTTTGTCCTGAAAAGCAGCCAGTGCAGCTGTGAGCCTGGGTCTGACCTCTGCTCCCACGCAGGAGCTGTGGTGCAAACCAGCCCCTCCATGAACACCTGGGTAGCAGGAGCCATGGATGGCACCCACCTGCCCCCTGCACATCCCACCTCGCCAAGAGGAGGGCACGGGGCAGCTGGCACTGCGGGAAGTGCCTGGTGATGGAGCCATCCCTTTAGGATAGATCAGATCTCTTTGTTGTGTTTTCCCAGCACAAAATAACCCATTATTTGATTTTTTAAAAATACTATTATTTCACACAACCATGGAAGTAAACCCCAAATCTGAATCAACAGTATTTCATTGGCTGGGAGATGGTAGCCAAAATACAGCCCTTTCATTTTCTCTCTAGCAACAATAATTTCCTTTCCTTATGGAACACCTACAGAATGAATTTCAATGGGGCTGTCATTCTTTTTCATAAGAAGGGAATATTATCTGTCTGTGCATGCAGAAGGGAATCCTCCAGCTCAAATCTGTGTTTTTCCAACCTCTACTCTCATGATGGGAAAGATGTGCCTGCCCAGCCAAATCTCTAAACCCAGGGAAAAAATTGTAATTTAATGCAGCCCATTTTAATGGTAAGTAATTGCCAGAGTAGGAGGTTTCCGATATTGTGAGAATGTGACATGAAAATACCTGATACATGAGAAACAACCTGCCATTCCTAAGGTGGTTTGAAACCCAGGCAGTTAGAACAGATGCAATCTAGTGACACTCTTTTCAAAGCATCATCTCTGCTGACAGGCTGCCGTGCTGCTTTGGTGAGCAAACAAGAAGTGTTACAAGTGCAGCTGATGAGCAGCCATGGGACTGAAGCAGTATTCATCTCTGGCTTAATACAATGCTGAAATATTAAAATCTAGCCTCGTAAATACCTGTTTGAGAGGTAATGAGTCATTCATCAGCAATCTGCTAATGAGTGACAGCAGCTATCAGGTGCGGATTTACAGAAGCCCTAGGACAGCCGTGCTAATGACAGGGTTTTTAGTTATTAGAACCTGTAATGTTTCTTAAAGGCAATTTTGGAGTCTGCATTATCTCTTGTTACTGACATTTTAGAACTTCTGGGGGTGTAAAGTTGTTTTTTCTTCCTTTCAAAGGACCTCGATGTAAGTGTCTTACAACAACCCCAAAGATTTTTACAAAAACATATTGTTAATGATATGTACATCATTTTATACCAGTAGACATCAAAATAATCCTCAGAAGAGAGAGTTGTAATCCTCATCTCTTAGTGGGAAAGATGAGGCTTGGAGCTGTGATCTGTCTGAGGCTCAGGGGAGAGGATGCAGCTGACAACCCAAGAGAGGTTTTCCACCTGCTGCTGGAGATGCTGTGTATCCACACATGCTCAGGCAGGGCTCTCCAACAGCTACTTGATTCTCAGTCATGGACTAATTGAAGCTACAGACAAGAGGAAAATCCAAATTCAATCCATGTGCAGGTATGCAGGCAGCTTGCACTAGGTAGGAATTTAGCCCTAGTTTGACTATTGATAAAAACACAGTTCAAGCTCGGAAATACTTATTTGCCTCCTCTTTGGATGATTGTTCTTACCTTCCAGTAAGGGGATTAGTGTATATGCCAGATTTTTGGGGAGTTCTTTGCACTGTGTTGTTGAAGCTGCTTGTGTGGTCATGTCAGGTGACCAGTTCAGAGATGCTGCAAAAGCCACAGCTGCCTTTAACTCCAGGGATTATTGTTTAGTCACACGAAGTCTGAATTGGTCTGCACAAAAATATGGTCATTGTGTTGTGTCTGTTGCAAAACAAGGCACCAAGGACTGCAGACCAAGCAGGAGCAACCAGGTTATAATACAGGGAAGAAATCTCTGGTTAAAACAGAAATAAAACACAGCCTGGAGGTGCCTCTGGTAACATTTTTGACCTTCATCTAATTGGATCCAAACACTGAAGTCTGTGCTGGATTCTTCAGAAGAGTTTTTAACAGTCCTTCTATTAAGGCTTACCAAGCCAGGAAAATAAGGGGGTAAAAGAACACACCAAACCCTTGGTTTCTTTGTGCTTTGGCATCATTACCTGTACATACAATTAATGTGCTGTCCTTGGTGCTTTACAGTGTCAATATGACAGCAGGCTTAGACAAAATGACTCTGCAGATATTTCATATATTAAAACCAGCAAATATCAGCTTACTTAACAACAAAATTGTTGGGGGTTTTTTTTGGTTTTTGGTTTTTTTTGGTTTTTTTTTTTTTGTTTGTTTGTTTGTTTTTTGTTTTGTTTTGTTTTGGTTTTTTTCTTTTTAATTTAACTAGAGTTAGCTTGTAGCTAAAATGTCCAGAAACTGGATTAGCAGTCTATAACCTCCCGGGCCAGTGCCTGTTTGGAGCTCCCCAGATGGCTCAGTGCCAGCCAGACACAGAAAGTGCCTCTCCACCTTCAACCACAAACAATTCTCCTACAGAGCCAGCGAAGTTCTACCGATTGCTGCTGTAGATTAATGCACAGGGACAGTAAATGGGACCTGATGGTCCAGCAGGTGAAGGCAGAAGTGATAAACTGCACTTGCTGCACGGGAATAATTCAGTCACTCTAATCAGGCTCTGTGGATGCAGAGTTATCCATGCTCAGCACCATCTCCTCAGCTGGGAGTCCATGGAAAGATTATTTACAGTGAATAACACTTCCAAGTTGTTCATGTTTACAGACTTCCATCTGATAGAGCTCAGTGCATTACCAGCCTCCAACTTTCCAGATCTTGAATTTCCTGGCTGGTGAACTATTAAAATGCAGATTAACTAAACTTCAAACAGATTTATTGCAGATGGCTCCTGCAAAATCCTTTCAGATTACCTGCCTCCGGACATCATTTCCTAGTCTGTAGGGGTTCATTAAGGACAGATTTAAATGAGTTATCTGGGAAAAGGCCAGCAGGAAGAGTATGTTGAAAATTATTTATATTATTGTGCTTGATCTAGTGATATAGGTTTACCTTTCAGGAATTTTTTCCCTTTCTCGTTTGCAGTAATGAATAAGACATGCAAGCACGCCTCGTGGATCACGGCGTTGTTCAGGAGTGCATTTCATAACCCCTGAGTTATTTGTGGCAGAGAAAGTCACCCGTGCTGAGAGTGCAGAGAGAAAAGACAACAGCCTCAGTGCATGTCCCTCGCAGTTCTCAGCTGCAGCAACTCCATTTCCCTCTGAGCAGAGCCTTCAGATCCCAAACATAGCCATGAAACATTTCGCTCTGCTTCTGTCATCTAACCCATTTCAAAATAAAATTAGCCTGGGGGTTATAAAAACAAAAATAGCGATGTTTAGACTTACATGATTCACTAATTGTGCTGCCATTTGGTTCTTACAAATTGGCTCCAATGCTCTGAAGTTTTTTTTTTTTTGGAGATGTAGTTAATTTAAATTTATGCAGGAGCACTGTAATGACTTCTCCCAGACTATGAGGGGTTTTTAATCACTTTCAGCATTTAGCCCCTGATTGGGCAAAGCACTTAAATGTAAGCACTTGGGTGCTCCAGCTCCTCACTGAATCGGAGCTGAGGACTAAATACCAAATTCTCAGTTTCCTCAAGTTTTTAAAGAAAGTGGAAGTGCAGCCCTGTGAGCAGGCATAATGCTGAAGGTGTTTAGCAGATGGGCACTAAATTGGGGCCCTGGATGTGTGGCAGGACCACTGGAGCAGCAGAAGCCAGGGTCTCTCTTGATCTCAGGCACCTCCCTGCTTGTGCCACTCAAATGGCACAGTCTTGCCTCTAGATTTTATTCTGTACTTACCCAGGCTAAATATAGTTCTCCTAAGTTGTTTGAAACCACTTTCCACTTCAGATCTCTAAATGTCTTATTCATTATTGCAAATGAAAAACTTAAGAGTATTTTGACAGTGTCAAGCACACAGTCCAAATACTCCTCATAGCATCCTGATCCAATTCACTCTGACTTCAGTGGGTACAGGAAACAGTTTGAAAATTCCATCTATTTCCAAGCTGAAGCAATGTGCTCCACTGACAAGGACTTGCCAGAAAAAGCTGCCAAGCACTGAGAAGTGTTCAGCCCTTTGGACTGACTTGTGCATGAGCTGGCTATAGTCTAACAGATACAGTTCAGATATTGAACCCTGGTCTTCAGTGATGAAAATTTAGTGCGTTAAAGAGTGACAGCAGCTTGTTCTCTGACTAGTGCTGACCCTCACACCTGCTTCAGCAGTTTTGTATTCAGTCTCTGTGTGCTCGAAACCAAATTTCCTCCCATGTTTCCCTCTAAAATGTGCTCCCTCACTGCTGCAAACAGATGTTTTTGCAGCTACACTTGTGCAGGTTAACAACCAGAGTAGTAAAGTGCATGTGGGTTTTAGAGTTTATCCCCTTGAGCTTTCGTAAATGCTCTTTTCAGGCTCTAATGGCGTGGCTGATGTGTGTGTGCAGGTGTCAGTTGTGTTGAAGTATACTTGCAGGCATTCATGGCTGCACAGGATTGATGAACATGGCAACTGGAGGTTGAATAGCAGGTGCTGAAAAACAACTCTTTTTTTCCTTCAGCTTTTAGTTTTCTAGAGCTCTTTAACTGACTGCAGAATTATTCAATTGTATTACAAATACAGCTCTCTTTTTTTTTTTTTCGTAGCATTATAAACATAACTATCATGATTGCAGTTTTAATCTCTCATGGATTTTACCTCACCATCCAACAACAAAAAAGTTTCATTAGAGGTATTTTCAATAATGTTTTTTTAATCCTAAATGCCTGCAAATAGGAGTTCTTTGCCAAATTCTGACTGGTAAACAGCACGAATGCTTCATATGCTTCTGTAGCCACTTTCAGAAGATTCTGCCAAAGTACATAATGCATCAAAGTTTGCACTGAAAAAGGAAAATCAATCAGGTCAGATACTGTTTCATCCTGAAGCTTGTTTGGATGCTTGCTTGCTTTCTGAAAAGGTTGGGAGCCATTTCCTCTCCTGGTTTGGGAAAACTTGCAGGACTGATCCCTGCTCTGTTGGTTATGTGACCCCTGGAGGATATCTGCGATTTTACTTGCAGTGACTGAAGAACAGTAGATAAATAAATGTCAGTAGGAATGGACAAGAGCTACTAATCAGAGTTAATCTGGTAACTTGGTCTGGTTGTGTAATGGGTTAAGTCAATTTTGCTGTCCCTGGAATAAAAGGTAGGCATGAAGGGGAGTTTGCCTAGAGAGCAGTTCATGACAGAAAATGCAGAATGCTTCAGAAAAGCCTGACCCTTGCTTCTAAAGCTTTATTGAAATCACATCGACACCCTTTATAAAAAATGCCTTTTTCTAGAGAGCCATTCAGAGGATCTGAAGCATATTGTGCACTCACGTTCCAGGTTCTCTAACCTTCTGCAGTAATTGGCAGCTAGCCTGCTTCAAGATAAAATTTATAAAGCAGAGAAAGTCTCCCATATGCTGCCCTTTTAAGGAAAGTCTTCTCATTACTGGAAAGCAGGAGCACAGTGATGGTAAAGTACTGGAGGGATCATTTATCAATCACGCTATCAGCAAAGCTGCAGAAACACAGAACTAGAGAAATTAGACAGGGAAAAGCTCTATTTCCTTCATCTTCATCTCCCCATTTCCACCAACACAAAAAATTTCTGGTGCTTTGTGTCTCTTAGTTTCCACGTTTTGAATCAATGAAATATGCCACCATTTCCATCATTTTTAGCAGTTGCCATAACCAAGAAGTTTATTTGTTTCTTGTCCTTTTTTTGGTGCTATCATGTCTAGTGATAAACCTTATGTGGTAACCTGAAAAATTCATACTGAAATGTACCTGCTGTCCCTGGGGTGGCTTTGACCAAACTATATTCATTTTACCTTGTGTTGTGTACCCACTTTTTAATCTTTTCCGAACACTCTCCCTTGGAGCATCTTATCATTTTTGCTTCTCTTTTGTGAGCTTATTCCCATTTGTTTTTCCTTTGTATTCCAGATAAGAAAGACACACTGTGACACCTGTGTTGTTTAGCACCTTTTAGATGTTAAACAAGTGCTGAGCTCATTTGCAGAAGGATCATTTTGGCTGCTCTATGGCAATGCAAACCTGTGATGGACTTAACTGGGCTGGCAGTGGAGAAATCTTTGACGTTGTTATCCCATCTTCTCCCATTTCTCCCCAGGTTTAGCAGTCTTCATTTTCTTCTGAAGCTGATCTTTCTTCATCACGTTTTCATACTCTCTGCCTCTCTTTTATTGCTGCTGTGTTCACAAGCTCCTTTTCTTTTTAGTCTTATTGGTTAATTTAACTGATCCTCTTCCCCATTATTTGTCAGGGTTTTAAATGAGGTGCTGACCCCATTTTTTGTGATGTTCACTTCAATACCCTCTATCACCAACACAGTCCCCGAAATCAAGAGCTCATTTGCTGTGAACTTAGGAAATCTTTAGGTCATGAAGAAATTGTCTGACGAGAGAAGCAGACAATCATAAGCAAGGAACAAAATCCGATAAACAGCATCCAATAATCTCAGACAAATACAACTGTCAGCTCGGTGCTGATGAATCACAGACGTGTTCCCAGCGTCGTGATTTCCCCTTCCTGACTCTCAGCACTCTAATTATTGGCAGAGTGAGAAGGTTGTTACTTTATCCTTCCAGCTTCCTTCTATTCCTAACAAAAATATAAATACATTCCCAGTCTTCTAATATTTCTTTTGTTTTGGATTATTCTTCTCACTAAATAGTTGCAGTATTCTTTCCATTTAATGAAATGGTTTCAGCTTTCTCTCCTGTTTAATGAGTTGGAAAATTAGCATCGAATGAGAATAGTCCATGACTTTGGTCTGTAGTTTAGGAAATCTGTGAGAAGGAAAGGAAACACTTGAAAAGGCTGTCTGCAGACTCAGGGATGGTCTTTATTTTGCTTTTTTAATTTTATTTAGAGTACATGTAAAGAGCTTAGTAAATGAAAACAGATTCACTTCAGCAGAAGGCAATGCTGTTCAAATGCTAAAGCTTTTTTTCCCAGACTATTATTTTCAAAACTTAGTTTTTATCAGGTGTTTTATATTTGTTCCTCAAATTGACTTAAATTTTTTCCTCAAATGTACCTACATTTATGGCTAGAAATCTATAAGATCTCAGAGGGTTTTATTTAAGTTATTTAACCACATGTAGACTTCTGCATTCTGGCTCTTTTGTTGTTCTTAATATGGTGCTAGTATGACAATATTAGGTGGCCATTAGTGTTGTATTTTGTCACGCTAAGTGATGAGATTGTGAATTTCTAACCTACAGTGGTGTCTAAAGGTCACTGCAACAGCCCAGCTCCACAGCACCGAATGAATCTGTGTTTTCTGGATAAGTCCATTTCATGGAGTCACACATGTGGCATGAACAGGCAGCACAAGGAGCCTTTATCAGCCTTCAGCCCCCAAGGGCTGTGCACAGCACAGGAAAATCCAATTAGAGCCACCGGGAGTTTTTCAATCTCTTAATCGGCATTGCAGCACTGCAGATGGATATTATTGCCCACTACTTAAAGTTTATTACTCCATTTTTCTGTCTGTAGCCCTTCTCCCCGCCAGCCCACCTTGAAGAGACGGCAGGCACAGCCATATAAAACTTTTTATGGCCTTGGCATCTGCACTGTTTGTCGCATGGAAGAGAAGCACAACAGTGACAACTCAGAGGAGCCCGGCCAGGATTAAAGCTGGTTCCACCAGTGCAGCCTGCTCTGCCTCCCGGTCTCCAGAGCCTCACCTGCCCTTCATGGCAGAATTTGCAAGACCAGGCTCTTTTTGAGGCTGATGCTTTCCAAAGGAGAGGCAGGAGGATGCAGGATGAGGGAGCAGGTGCTGGCTGCCTTCGCAGATTCATCCTGTGACCTTGCCTTGAGTCACTTGACTTCCAGTGTTTCAGCTGTGCCATAAAATTGACTAAAAGCAGGACTTAAACCAGGCACTGCATCCTGGGTAAATAACAGACTCAGGGAGAACGTATAGGAGGAGGGGATTGTGGTTTTGTACCTTAAAATACCTTTCCTGACAGAGAGGGTGGGTTTGCTATGGATGAATAATCCGTTAGCATAAATTACTGTTATTTTCAGTGGTGGCTTACCAGGTATATGTATCAAAGAGTGATACAGTCTGCTTGATTTTATGGTACATTAACTTTGCCAGAATGCATTTATTATATTTAAAACCTGCTAGGTACCTGCAGTGGGAACAAAGATTGCGTAATTATTTTTTCTTCAGCTTGTGGGGAACCAAATGCTTTGAATATAAAAGATTCTAGGGGTGAAAAGTTCATTCAGTTCACCCCTCCATAGGGAGAGTATAGACAAAAGGAATCTGATTACTAATTTGAAAACAGATGAAAGGAACCAATACAGTGATGAAATAACTGCTACTTCCATTTGTGCCCTTTGTGTTATTGGAAACAGTAGACGCAGTAATTGAGCTGTGAAGCAAATTTTTCATTATTTTGTAATAAGCATCTTCCCTAATCAATTAATCACTTTGGAATAAAGAGCTTTAGGTTTTGATTTCAGAACCTATATGTGAGATTTTGTAGGGTATGTCCCAATGTGCAGTCCCTGTTTTAAATGAGGAATGCAGAATCTATGAAATTAATGGAAATATCTTCATTAAGTTCACGGGCTTCGCTGCTTCAGAAAACAACCATTTGCTCTGGAAGGCATTGCAAAATCCCCATGAGCAAATTCATAGGTAAGGATTTCCATTTTGCATGGCTTTTCCCTACAGGTGTTGAATGTGTTCGTTCTTACACCCCAGCTCGGTTACTTTATTATCTGATCTCTCACCGTTTATGCAATAACTGTGCCTCCTGTTCCTCTCTGGTTTGTACACTGGGCAGTCCCTGCTCTGCGTGGGGACAGAGTGTCTGTATGGATACTGTGATGTGCAGAAGGCTCTCTGATCTTTACTTGTCAACAGTCAAACTCATTGATCCTGATATATAAGAATTTAGATGTCTCAAAAAGAAAAGTAAATTAAACCCACCACTGCATTTTGAAAGCAGAGAACACCTGCCCAGTTCCACAACTCCTACGCTTTGAACAGGAGAAGGGATCCAAATTATACATCTTTAAAATGTAAGAAGCCTGGAGGTTCCAAGCAGTAGCAAGTTTTTGCCTGTCCAGCCGTAGCATTTTTTCAGTCAACGCGTTTTTAGTACACAGAGCCTTTTCCCCATTTTCTGTGTCTATTTTGGCATAGTTCTGGGAAGAGTGACAAAGGTAGAAGGAAGCATAAACTCTCCTACACAGCCTGTTCCCAGCAGCTATCAGGCAGTGATTTACAGTATTAAAGTAAATATTTTTCATAGCTTGCACAGCAGTGTTTGTGTTTAGCCACTTTTAGTGTGAGATATAACACATTGTTGACTGTGATGAATACACACTGGGAAACAATAGCTGGGGCAGTGCACAGCAGTATTTAAAAAGGGTTTAGAATGAAGCAGCCAATACAGAATTGAAAAAGTAGGGAGAGGATTGGGAAAAAAAATCAGTTCAAGGTTAGATTAGATCCACCTTCATATAGGCTGTCATAGCTGGGCAGTGACTTACCAGAGGGGAGCACAGTATTCCAGCCACTGAAATGCCTTTATGTGTCTTCCATAATGCTGTTAGTCTTCCAAACTTACAGAAAATAATTGCAATTTTCAGGAGGAGAAGAACAAAGGGTACAGCAGAAGTTCTAATTTCCATCCTAGAAAGAAACACGTTGTCTAAAACCACTGAGACTAATTATAAATATCCAGGGAATTATTCTATTTCTTATTTTTAATCACATGTGATTTTTCCATTAGAATTGGCAAAATGATTCATATTTTCTTTGCATTTGACTGATGGATCATTGAAAAGAAAAAAAACACGTGGTACCTTTTGTTCTGATGGAGGAAAACAGCAATAATACACAAAATAACCCTAAATGAAACTGCCAGTGATGGAGCCACTCCCTTTCTACAGTCTGCAGTCAAGCCATCACTGCTGTTTCCAGAAGTTAACAAATGAAAAGAGGTGAACTTGCCTTCTTCAGTGAGTCTCTCCTGAGAAAAGCACAAGAACCCAAGTACTTTAGCTGTCAAGTGATGTTCTACACCGGTGACTACAAATACAAAGTTATGCACATGTTATGTTAGAAGCTGGGAAATCATATAAAGATTAATCAAGCCAGCACATCAACTCATTGTATCCCACTGATCCTGCACTGAAAACAGCTGGTATTTTGCTAGAAGTACTCTGCCAGAAATGGGACGTGATTCAATATTGCAGCGTCAGAGATGCCTTTGTCAACTGCAGCAATCCTCGGAGTCAGCAGAATTACTGTTGAGTATAAATACATTTTCTGACAAATCTCAAGCAGACCAAGAATGCAATCCCTTGCAATCAGCAGATGCGCTTTACATTCAGTAACTTTGTCAGGATGTTGCTTTAGATTGATGGTAATTACTGATGTGTCATTGGGGGTGTGTTGTTGAGCAAAGTCCATTAAAACTCAATTTGTTTCATCAGTTAGCACCCAGCTTACATTATGCAGTATGTTCAAAGAGCATTCACACTGGAATTCTAAAGGTGGGCATGAGGCTGGGAAAAAATCTTCAAAATGCAGTGGCACAGTAATTCTGTTTTTCATGGCTTAGGTTTACCAGATCCTATTTCTGGCCTCGTAATTCAGAGCCAGGTTCAACTCCCTCTTCCACCAGAGCTTTCCTCTGGAATCTTGGCCTGTCACTCCCCTCTTCGTGCTGTCTCCTTGTTCCTATGAACTGAGTGCTGCTCTTAACTTATTATTCAAGGTGAGCCTAAAAACATAACATTCTGTAAACCATCCTGATTTCCAGAGTAATTCAGGGCTGTGTTTAAATGTCATAGAAAAAAGAACAGTAATAGACCATTTATATTTTGTTCCCTGAAACTTGTCCCTTAAGGAGCAGATCATGACTGAAATCAAAGAAGGCCTTGGGACTTGGGCTTGCTCATGTGCCATATGGAAATGTCTGGCTTAGAGGAGGGAGAGGTGGCAGGTGTTGTGCAAGGAGCAGCTCCAGGAGAACACAGTGTCCTCTATCTGGCTACTGCAGGATTTTTCTTTTTTTTTTTTTCTAAGATTATGATGCTGCAATAGCATTGGCAGAAATCTGCTCCTTGTAGTCTACTGAAAAGCTGTGAATTGGATTGGTTTAATAAGCCCTCTTTTAATGTTATTTCCTCTTCCCAACTTTTCCTTTCCACATGTTGGCTCATTTCCTTTGCACAAACCCTAGGAACACTCTTTGTTACCTCTCTAACACAGTTAAGCCCAGGGCTGTGGTGAGGTTTTAAGCCTTTTACAATAATAATAAACATCTAAAATCACCTGTTAATACGTACTGTCTGCAGTCTTTATTTTCACATGAGATGGTCCTATGAGTTCATACCTCCTGCCTTCAACTGATGTAAATGAATGAGGTTTCCTGTCATAGTCCTGCTTTTCATAGCTCATTGACATTTTTGGATGGGAGTGAAATATTTTCCCATTGTAAATAACAGCGTTGTGCTGTCCATGTAAAAGAATACTGGGTTTAGATACAAGCTTTGCATACATAACAAAACCCTGTGAAGGCCCAAATTCTGTGACTTTTCTCCCCCTGAGTGTCTCTTCCTGTGCAATTAAGGGGCTGTTTTCAGTTACTTAAGAGAAATAAGTGGAGGAGAATCGAGCCCTAAGAAATGAACATTAGTTATCCCAAAAGGGATCTAGTGAGAATTGAAGCTTAAAAGGGTCTACACAGTTTATTTCATGTACCATCTGTTTTTGGGAAAATTAGCACAGATTAGATTTTCCAACTCATCTGAGGCTAAGAAACTGCCTTTAGAACCTGTAGTATTTGCTTAAGTATTAAAAACAAATTAGCACCATTTTACTTACCGTGTGAATCCTGTGCATATCAGCTCCCTTTGGAGTAAGCTGCAGGAATTGTAACAGCAGAAGAGCAAAGTGATGCCTCTCACCCAGCCACTCCTTGCCATCGTGTTTCTCAGCTGCTTTATGGTAATGGTTGAGATTCTTGTGCTCTTCTGAGCACTGTTTTGTTAGAGGTGACCATTTTGTATAAATTCAGTGGTTGCTCGGGGCTGAGAATCTGCTCCCTGTGACCTCTGACCGGTGTTCCTGCTCTCAGTTTGGCTGCAAGGGGGTGTTGTAAGCTTAAAGACATCTAATTTAATGCGAGAGTAACAGAAGAATATAACACTCACACTCAAAGACTGGGTAATTGTATTGTATCAAAGTATTACATTATAATTACAGGATAGCTTTCAAAAAAAGAAAAAAAAATAAAATACCTGACAGAAACATGAAATAATTTAGGTTTTCTGGTTTTAGTTTTCCCCACTTTGCCACTTTCCAGATTTCTGTGTTCTGATGGCCAAAAGGTGGAACTCGCCCTGCAAAATGAGGCTGTTGTGATACTCTCCAAGTAGCCAATATTGAACACCAGGCTTCCTGCTGTGGACCAAATACAGGGGCAGTAAATGCAAAGTTAGCATCTTTAACAGTGTATTTACCTCAGCTGGACTCTGTTTTTCTTTCACTCTATTTGTTGCAGAAATCTTTAAATGCAGGGCAATCTCAGTTATTGGGAGCTGGATGGCATATGTACACACATTTTTCTTTTCAGAGATTTCCAGGCTCTTACTTCAGCTTCCACTCATCTCACATACTTAATTCTATGAAACATCAATTATTTTATGCTACCCATTAAATATTTCTTAGTTGAGACACTTTGTTGATGCTGCATGTTTGATGCTGTGTCTATGAATGTAGTTACTAATCTGATGCTTTTACATATCTCGAAAGATGAAAGGCCTGGAATTACACCCTTGGTTTGAACTGGCAAGTTTTCTTGACTTGACTAGAATTACATTTAGCAGAGCAGTGAGCCTGGTCCATCATTTCCAGATGAAGCAGGGGTAATGCACATGATGCTCATTGCAGAGGAGAAGGAAAGGATGCAACATCCAACAGAAAGCTGGAGCTCTGCATTTACCTGAGCTTGCAATAAGCACCCTTTGAAAGAATTCTCTAATTATAACTAAACAGAGTAAAAATGTGGCCAAATAAAGATTTTAGATTGTTGTTGCAAACAGTGCAGGTGCTTTTGTGCTGGTACTGTTTTGGGGAATGGAACTTTAGGCCTGGATACCAACATGCTGACAGTATGAGCCTGTGTGTGCCCGTGTGTTAAAGCATTTTTTACTAATACCTCTAAATAAAGGTATTCCAGCTTTGCTTCTGTGGTACCAAGGTGCCAACTGGAAAGTGGAACTCAGAGTACTACAAGGCTTGTTCTCCTGGTGCTCCAGAAACCCACTGTGAGTTAATCGGCGATTTTTCACAGACGACATCTAATCTATAAGTATAAATTACTTTTCACTCCTATTATGCCTTAATTGAAGTGCACCAATGTGAAACTGCAATAGATAGAGCTTCAGTAATTCTAGCCTCAATTAACTTTGTGTGGATTTGAGTCTTTTTTCCTTCCTTTTCCTTGGACTAAGAACAATTCTTTGACATCTTGTATTTATTTAAATTATTGCTAGAAAAGTTAGGGGATATGCATGTGATGAGGTGTTCTGTAAGACCACCCTGAAGAGATAGGAAGGAGTTGGGTGCATGATTTATAAATTAATACATATCTTTTATGTCCTACTGTTTTGTTTAACAGCTGTACCATCAGCAGTAGCCAAACCTTCAGGATTCTGCTGGGGAGGAATAGTTTAATAGCAATCATTTTTTGGGTAAATGGCAATTACCATCTCTGTAACAGCTACCCTCATCCCATCCTTGACTTTTCTTCAGCTCCCTGCCTTTAAGAGACAAAATGTGTGTTGCAGCAGAGTAAAATCACAGTGAAGAAATAAAGCACCTTGCTGTCTGGAACAGGAAATTCAGACACAGCAGAAAGCAAAAACTGTACCAGGAGAGGCAGGATGCTGTGTAGGAAGAGAAGAGGCATATGGTGATGCAGTTAATTCTTAGTTACTTCACATTCTACCAGAACTGATATATATTTACCAGAAAATTAGATTTGATGCCTGTATCTGGGCATATATGCTCTTACAAATGTTTCGGGTGTTCAGTTAATAGCAATGAAAACAGCATAAGAATCCCACTAGCAGAAGCCTGGGGATTAAAATAGTTGTTTACAACACATTTTTGTTCCAGACCTCCCCAAGTTTTCCCTCGTGGCTCAGATGGTGAAAAAGCCCGTTTTTGTTTGCTTTTAATTGGTTTGCTCTTCTGAGTGATCTTTTGCCACTGATAAAAAGCCCACAGACTTCGAGAGGTCAGCAGGTATAAAGTGGGAAACCTGCTGTATGTCTTAGTTTTCTCACTGTTGGCCAAGTCTGTTTTCCTCTGAGTAAGAATATTTCCAGCCTCCTGCCCACTGTGGTGCCACTGCACATGGGGGTGATGCCACAGGTAGGACAAGGAGTTTGTCACCCCCAGGGTACCTGGAGAGAGCGTGGCAGGTTGTTATCACTGGGGTAAAAATATTGCCACGTGTTCCCAAGGATTTGTCAAATAATAAATGGAGGGTGTGCCCCAAGTGTATTTCAAAGAGCAGATGGACACAGAAATGCACGTGAATAACAGAACTCCAAGAATGATGTTGATGCTTACTGAATGATGAAATAGGATTAAACTTTCCAAAAAGAAAAGGGAAGAGGAAAGGTGGAGGAGGAGAGAAAGAAAGAAGATAGAAAAGTTTTATTTCTCAGGCTTTCTCAAAACTTAATTAAATTCCCAGTACTGTCTTGACTGAGCAGGCTACACAAGTCAGATCCTGATTATTTAAGTCTCATGTGTTTAACTCACACATTCAAAAGCAAGGCAGCATTTTTGTGATGGTCTGGTCTGACCTCTACCTGTATTCTAGTGTTCATAAAACTTCCCTGAACTGAATCTTATCTCAACAGTCACAGATTCTGAAGGCCTCCAGGTGTGATTTAAGAATGCAAGCAATGAAATACTGAATGGAGTTCTTCGTAAATTGGTCCAATGGTTAATCTTTCCTATTTATTTTCAAATAAGGAGATTTGAGTTCACAGTAAATTAGCACCATAATTTCTGTGTTCTGATTGAAACATTGCACTTCCACATAGCTGCTAGGCTTCTAACTAGTGATTTGCATATGCAGTTTTACATGAAGACTTCTAACTTCCTTTTCATCAGCTCACAGAATATATATTAGCATTGATTGGACCCTCATTGCAAATCTCAGTACTGGGAAGAAGAATCAAAAATTATGGCGCTGTCCATCTCAATGGAACTCTTAATTAGGTTTTTTTTTTTTAATTCTAAAGTTTGAATTTTCCCTCCTAGTGAAATTAAACCCATCCTTTCTGTCATTTACCACATAGTCAAAATTCTGACAAACTGCATGGTATTATTGGGGAAAAAGAAAAAAAAAGCATTAATATGGAGCCAGAGTGACCATTATAAAGTAAAGATGATTTCCAGGCTAAAGTCAGAAAAAATGTCCTCTGGCATGTAATAATCAATTAAAATATATTACCTAAGAGATGTGAACTGCATGTAGTTCTAAGTATCTGCACATATTACACAGCTTATTATACAGCAGAAATGTCTCGGATATATTGGATAGAAAGATCTTCAAGTCCCATCTCGGTTATCTTCAGATAATGAACTCATTTTGCCCAAATCTTGAATGAAAATGGAAAGCAGAGTTTTATGGGGTCAGTTTTGATCTTTAAAGCCTTGCACATTAAGAACATTGATATTTGTTAACTCTCCTCTATAAAATCTCTTCTGGGTTTGCAGCTGCTGCCTTGAGTGGTATCATCTAAAGTTAAAAGTTATGGAAAATCACATGAAAGGCCAGCATATCTTAATGGCTGGTTCCTGAGCTTGCTGCTGAAAATGGGGGTGCCGAGAGACAATAGTGAAGTGCAGATATTTGGTGCAATGTGCTGTGGGCTGCTTAATTTTGCATTTTGCACTACTTGAAGTAAGTAGGACTGGAACAGCTGTGCACTCAGTCCTGGTGAAGATAAGAATCTCTCCCTCGGGGCATTGCTTTCTTCTGCCAAGTAGGACAGTCAAGTGCTGGATTTGGCTGTGGACTTTTCTGTTCTCTCGTGTAGCCTTTCCTTATCGTTTGGGCTTTGGCTGAGTATTTGGAAAGGATCAGTCTGTGTTTGATTTTTGTTATTCCACACGTTATCCTCTAAGATTTTGTTTTGCCCGCGCTGTCTTTTAGGGGTGATTTTATTTGTATTTTTGTTAAGGTTCTCAGAGGGTATTTCAGAAGAGCACTGCTAGTGGATTACTTAGTAATAGAATGTTCATTTCCTGTGAAAACCTAGCATGCAACTTATAAATACTCTAAACTAAAACTTGAGTTGCCCTAGAGCATGACTCAGCCAGGTACTAATAACTATGAATTTTACCTTGTGGAAGGCATTTAAGCAGCTGTTCTCTGATAGCAGTAGAATTTCTTGTTTTTTCAAAAATGAGGATATTCATAAAATCTGCTATTTTCTGTAGCAAACCCCATCTTTTATCTTTTATTTTTCAAAGAAGAAGAGGAGACATTCAAATCAAAGGTACTCTGGCTGCCTCTTGTGTCCACCCATGCCATAATGTCATTCATCACTTCTTAAGGCTCACTTCTCCTTTCTAACATGTGTCAGCACACATCACTTAAAATCTTGTAAAATTAGTACCTGCAGCTGTATTTCTGAAACTGGACTCGCCTCCTCCTTTTCTTTGTCCCTTTTAGAGTGTATCCAGAAATCGGTATTAAAGATCACATCTAGTGGACTGGCCCCATTGCTTATAGAGCTCTCAAAGTGTCTCTGAGATTGTTATCAGACTTTCCTTTGAGTTCAGTAAAGATCATCTGTAGTGAGTTACTGCAGAGCTGATCTCTGGTGTGATCCTCTGCCCCCTGTGCAGCCATGGGATGGTCACAGGGACCAGGCTGAAATATCAATATCACACACACAGAAAACGCCCAGGATTTGGGAGCCTCCCCACAACTGTCCCCACATGACAGAAAAGGCAGAGTGGGATATAAGCATTGACAATGTGAAGGAGAGGCTGATACAGATTTTCAAAGCACTCTCAGACTTTTATCATCTCTTTATTGAAACTTTAAAGGCGAAGGGAGTCACCCTCGTCTCACAGCCTTCAAAGAATGATGGATTTATAATCTGTTTCAACATCTACAGGACGCTTAGAGTTGTAGAATCATAGAATGGATTGTGTTAGAAAGGACCTTAAAGATTATCTAGTCCAGCCCCCTGCCATGGCAGGGACACCTCCCACTGTCCCCGGCTGCTCCAAGCCCCCTCCAACCTGGCCTGGGACACTTCCAGGGATTCAGGAGCAGCCAGAGCTGCTCTGGGCACCCTGTGCCAGGGCCTGCCCACCCTCACAGGCAAGAATTTCTTCAGATATCCACCCCTTTTTTTGAAGTAGGCTCCAGCCACTTCACTAATATTAATTCAAAGGATTTAGTACCCTGGGAGGAGTGTTAAAAATTGCAACAGTAGGAGACCAATCCTGAAATCAGAGTTGATACATCACACCCTTTCTTCCATGCATACTCACAAAATGCCAAATGATATATTGACAAACTCATGTGTTTACTGATTCAGCCCTGTAAATTGTTTACTTTGGTGAAATGATTGGGAATTTCCAATGGGTGACTTACGGGGTAGCAGCACCAACCAGGGAAGTCACCACCCCTGGAGGGATTTAAAAGATGTTTAGAAGTGGCACTTGGGGATGAGTGGTGGGCTTGGCAGTGCTGGGTTAATGGTTTTAAAGATCTTTTCCAACCTAAATGATTCCATGACTCTGTGATTCTCTGATCTGAAACAGCCAGGAAAGAGTGCATCATGATGCAGCATGGTACTATGCACATTTCATGGAGTTAAGCTAAAACCTTGCACTTCTGAGATCATTAATCTCATTAGTAATACGTATGCGGCAGAAAGCTACAGAAACAGACAAGAACCTTGCTAATGTTGCCATCACTTTTCTGTGTATCAAATGAATTTCATACAAAACTCCTGCTTGAGCAGCATTTTCAGAAGAGTTGCTTGCCTGATTCTCAAGCAGAGGTACACTGCAAATGCCTGTAGAGGAATATTTTTCATGCGCTGAATAGTTCATATTCTCCTACATTTTTCTTATGGGAGTTCCTAGTCCTTTTAGTCACCTTACCCCTTATCCATGACTAAAATATGCTGTTAAAATTAGGAAGTGCTGGTCAGCAAAGCGAGGAGCAGTAGCCCCTGCTTCATGAATATCCCATGTACATTAATGTTCACGGTGCTGCTGCCCACGTAAATCATTCAGATTAGTTAGCTGATGCGAATTCTGGAGAGATGGTTAAGATGCAAACCAATGTGCTCTTTAAATTTAACCATCTCTCTTAAAATTTGCTTATCTTGCTCACACTCATATCTGAGTAGGTATAGTTTAAAGGGCAGTGGAAAATTTCTGTACATGGCAATTACCATTCAATATTAATAGAAGGTGTTGAACTGAAGTCCTAAGCAAGGAATCCAGAGGGAATACAGTTTTTTTCCTCAAAAAATACTCTGTATTCTTCCACTGTGCATTGGTGCATTTATACTTGTACAATCTAAGATTTGCTTTTAACAAAATTAAAGCTGGCATTTGGCTGCACAGGGAATTGTAACTGGAAACCTAGCTAAATTATTATAACACATGCCTAAACAGGTGGGTAATATTAAAGTCTTAAGTGTTACTGCTTTCAGAGACACAACTCTTGGAAAAAAACCCTTTAAGCATGTCAGACCAGTTTTCATATGCTCTCGTGCTTTATTTTCAGAGTAGCATTTGTTGCTGTGTATTTTCTCACAGGCAGATACTCTTTCTGTGTGTCCAGCAAGAGGTTCTGCCCCTTGCTGCCATCCAGCCACGAAGGTCACTGGGTTATCAAACACTCACATGGACAGAGCTCGTTGGAGGGATGGTTTGGGTCTCTTGTGGTGTGAAATGGCACTTTCATACCCACCAGCCTGCACCTGGCCTCTTACTGCACCACTGGGCTGTAGCAGTCCCTCACATTAAGAAAAATTCTGTCTTGGCCTCCCTCTCCGCATTAATTTGAATCTTCAAATTAGGCCAGAGCTGAAAATAATTCAAACTACAGTTTTTCAACTAAGTATTTTAAGTTTCCCAAGTCCATTATTTTATTTACTCTTCAAAAATGCTGGAATCATATTAGAAAAAGATTTATCTGAATGGCAAGCAGAAATCATTACCCAGGCAGATAAGCCTATAAAGCATTAAAATTTATCTCAATACAAAATAGAAGGCCTGGTTGTGGCACTCTCTGCATATTTGTCTAACAGACATGTAACAGAGAAATGGTCCAAATGAGCTTAATAAATCTCTTTCTTAAACTCACAAAAGACCACATCCTCACTTCCATAATTCTATTAGAGTCTGCTCCTCTGGAGGAGATAAAAGAAGAGATAACCTCTTCATTCAGAACATAAAATAGCAATTGTTCAGCTGATGATTGGAATATTTCCAGTAGAAGGACTTAATTATGGAACAAAATTAGCTCAATCTGACCTTTTTAGAGAATAATGCAAAACTAAGGTTTTTGCAAATGTCTTCCTGGAATAACTGAAATAAGGAGTAATTTACTTCCCTCTTTTTACAAGAGCAAAAGGTGGCAGAATATGATAGCAGCGTTCTTGGTGAGATGACAATCCAAGGATAATAATAAGACAGTATGTGCAGAAAGAGATAATATATTTTAATGGACTAGCTGATACAGTTTAAAAACAGAGGAGCTTTCAGACACACAAGACCTTTTCAGCGAGAGCAGTTTTCCCTCAGTGACTCAAAACTGTGAGCTTAATAACTGGGTGGTGTAATGGCTGTGTCACAGGAATGCACCAAAATGTGGGGGATCTACATCCATTACCTGCTGAAAGCTCCTCTTGGGATAAAGACAAAACCTGTGGTTCCAATCTCTGTTTTATCTCAGTGATAAATAGAAGTACCTGCACCCACAGACCAACAGTCTGGGGGTGATGCTGGTGTTAAAGCACTTCCCTCCAGGTGTTTATTTCCATGAGTTCATCTGTATTGAGGTACTCCTCACTAGGAAAAGGAGAAAAAAAACAAACCAAAAAAAACAACCAACAAAACTGCCACAAACTGGAAAGAAAAACCTCATCTGTTTTATCAGTCCCATCTCTGATTTCATGACATCCTGAATGCTCCTAAGCCATGCTGATACCACTGTGTACAAGGAAAAAAGGCATGAACAGGTGGTGATATTAACAGGCTTCTTATGGTTCTGAAAAATGAGATAGAAATGTTTCATGTCATGAAAGTCAACATCAATCATCATCCATCTTGTGCAGATATGGAAATCAGCCAGTGTGGCTCTTGCTGAGGAGGCGTGAGATATTTCTTTTGCATCAGAGCTGTTGCTCTGGACACAAGTCATAATTTGTTTAATATAGATGAATGAGGAGAATATTACTAACACTGCCTTCTTCTGCCTTCTTCTTTTTTTTTTTTTTTTTTTTTTTAATAAACTGAAAGCTCCCCCTCCTGGCACATTCCCTGAACTGAATGCAAGGTTCCTGATGTCTACTTTTAGCAACAGGAGATTCACAAAGGTTCTTTAAAAGTAGTATATTTATCGTTTCCCAAGGATTTCTCATTTCCCCATCCAGCTATGGGACTTGATATGAACTGATTTAGGGTTTGTCCTAGGGCTTTATAATTTTAATCTGTTGTTTTTCGAGGCAAAGACTTATGGTTTCCACATTGCTGCATATTATATAGAGTAAAGAAAACAACTTTTTCAGAAAGTTTGAGTGTTCACCTCTGCTTTCCTTCAGAGTGATCGGTGTAGATCAGCTATAACCCCACTGTCTAATTTCCTAATAAATGCCTTGGAATCATTTTGAGAAATCTACTGGATCTCTTTGAAGCAATGCTGCAGCTCTGCTGAGAGCAGATCCTGACCAGGCTCAGGAAATCTGCAAGCCAGGGAAAACAAAAAAGCAGAGAGGGACATGTTTATCTCACAATTTTGGTAACTGCTGTAACTGCTCTCATCTCGTTGCTGCCTGTGTTTCAAGGGCTGCCAGTCCCTCTAATCCCTTGAATCAGTGCAGTCACTTATGTGCTTAATAAGATGAACTGATTTGTCACTGAATTTCCGCAGTCACGCACTTATGCAAAGAAAGGGAAAGACTTTCCCAGCATGTACAGCCACAGGATCCTGTAGTTCCCATAAATTCCTACGTTTTAATTTTGTTACAGTCCCTGTTACCATCCCTCAACTCCAAACAGGCTGACAAAGGCAGTGACACTGATTAGGGAGCTTTCATCAGCTTTGCCATCGTATTCAAAGACATCATCTCTCTGTGTCCTTAAAAATTATTTATGGGGAACAACATTTTACTGGAGCGTGAAGGCAAGAATGAATGTTCCTGTGCAGGCAGGGCTGTGCTGGGGCCGTGCTTTCACATAGCCATGCACACCAACCCTCTGGCCACACAGAGCAAAGTGCAGGAGTGTGAAGCAGAGTGAAATAACATCATCATCATCTCTCTCATTGCTGAGCTGTAATAGTAAAGTGAGAATGAATGAATTAATTATAACTATGGCTTCCTTTCCGGGCTTCCCCTGAATACCAAGGTGGTATTTTTCTTATATGGTAGTGATGCTACTTTGCTTTTTATGCAGTTCAGTAATAAATATGGCAGGTTTCAGTTGTAGAAGAGTGGTTATTTTAAAGTCTAGCATAGACTAACAATTTACTAGAGATAAAATGAATGAAGTATGTATATTAGACTTGGCACATTAGGTCTGGAAGTGGGAGAATTGCTGGCCTGACACCTTATGCCACTTTCCTCTTCCCTCTCCGTGGTTACAAAATTCAGGATTGACCTACACAAACAAAGCTGCTCACCCTAAATGGAGCAGAGCTCAACTGCTGAGGCAGGGAGGGCAAGGAGCTTTCAGTGCCCTTTACAGCAGAGAAGGCTGTACATAGGGCAGAACATCAAATGCAAGCTTGCTGTTTGAAGCCAAATCAGAGCAGTAATAAAGTAATAAATGACACGTTCATTATATCCAGGAATATAGGTATACACATGCACCTATCTGTATTCTTGTTAAGTCCTTGCTATATAGATGTATATGCACATGTGTCTTCTTAGAAATGTCTTAAAAGCTGCTTTTATTGTCATGATGAAAGAGTAGGACTCCTTTGAGAGCCATTTGTCTGCAAAACTACTGTAAACTTCCTTTGAGTAGGCTGTCTGCACTCAAGAGAGTTAAATCAGTAGAACTTTGACGAGACTAGAAGACCCACTGATATCTAATTAATGTGGAAATAATTGTTGTAATCGTTGCATTTCTCTACAAAGCATGTACAGAAAAGCAGTTACACGATTTAGTGAGCATCAAATCAGTTTGATATGCAAATGGAGGTATGGACTACTTCATAATGCTGGTAGTATTTAAACATTTGTTTATAAAGCAGAGAAAGTTGGAAATGTCAACAAATGGGGTCCAAAAGTGATGTCTTTTATCAACAGAGACCTTTTAGAGTCAGTGGCTCTAATGACAAGAGCAACAGCAATGCCAAATGTGAGGGCACTGCTGGGAGTAAGTGTGGAACAGTCGTTCCTGCACCTGACACATTCCGACACTTTTCCTCCAGCAGGAATAAAAGGGAGCAATTGTAGTGCTCTGCAGATCACCCCTGAGCTCTTACCTTTTTGCTGTTAAGAGGTCGTGGAAAAAACCTACATTGTCTTTATCCATTTAATGTAGATTCAATTAATTCAGGTTAATGACTATGGGATGGAGCTCAGGGAGCTGAGAGCTGCTCTCATTGTTCAGCCCGGCTTGTCCTGTGACATAAGGTGCATTTTTGGGTGGAGAAAAAAGGAAAAGACAAGGATTTGCCAGGACAGGATCAAACAGAGTCTACAGGGAAGTGTAATCACCACCTCTCAGGTGCATGCAAAGCTCATGGCTGCATCCAAGTACAGAAGTGCAACACAGAGTTAATCAAATCATGAACAAAACAACTGCATCTTCCTGTTTGCTAAACTCTTAAACTCAGTACAATCAACACAAAGTCCTTGGGGGTAATAAACTGTGACCTAAGATTTAGATGAGTATTTTATCTGGGATGTATCTTTGCTACATATATTTATCATGGCCAAAAGAGTGGATACCGAATATTTTTATTTCAGGAGGAGTGCAAAATTGCAAATTGTTCCCAGGGACTACGGAAAATTATGTAGTTGCACGTTCTTTAATGGCATATACTTCTGAAATCTTACTTGGAAGATTTTAACAGGATCACTCGGACGAGCCCTTGCTAACCCCTTCTCTTTTCATTTACTTTAACAGGATTTCTGAGCACTGGGGACCAAGCAGCAAAAGGAAACTACGGGCTCCTTGATCTCATTCAAGCTTTGCGATGGACTAGTGAAAATATTGGGTTCTTTGGTGGTGACCCATTAAGAATAACTGTTTTTGGATCTGGTGCAGGCGGTTCATGCGTCAATCTGTTGACTTTATCCCATTATTCTGAAGGTAACCGTTGGAGCAATTCAACCAAAGGTATTATGCAGGTTGCAAATTTTGACAATTTTGGTGTCTGCATGCCACCACCATTAGTACTATGTGATGTTCTGTATATTCTCTTTGTTTCTATGAACTGTTGAGTTCAGCTCAATATTAAGAAACTTTTTAAAGTCTGTACAAGCCTCCTTCTCCCTCAGCTCTTCTGTGCATGTTTGAATTTTGGGTCACTTTCTTCTTTTTCCTATGGAGCTTTGTAGAAACACTTTATAGCAGACTTCTGAGCAGCATTTTCTTGGTGCATCATTTTTGTCTCTTTTCTTTCCTACCTAAGGGTGTCCTTTTTGGAAAATCAGTCAGTTGTGCTCACAGTAGATGAGGTCGCCTAAATTCAGACAGTTGTGAAAGGCGTGTTTAGTTTCTCCTGAGGAGCAGAATTTAAGGAAAACTAAAATGACACAGTTTCTCTTTTCAGGCTAACAGCTGAATTGCTTAAAACTATTGTTTTGTGTGAAGGAAACAAGTAACTAGTTCAGAAATCTTTTGTCTGAAACTGCATGAACTTCACTTGCTGTCATCTAATAAAAGAATGGTTGAATGTTTTGCATGCATGATCCAAAATTGTCAAAGCATCCAAATTGCAAATGGATTTCCTTCTATATGTTTTTTCCTATTCCATAACTAACACCTTTTCTCTCTAGTTGAGGCAGATGACAGGGAATTAAAATCATGCTGTTTGAAGCACCCAACTTATTTTTTTATGATTTTTGCACCACAGTTTCACACAGTGTCTCTCATTTGCATGGCTATTGCTTATTGATCACGTTACTTTTGTCTTACTGTTTTCACATATTTTTATCTGTATTATTTTTACCAGGGACACCGCACTGTGCCCTGTGTGTATAATCCTCTGCTAATTTATATTGCTGTATCTCCATGGGGGACTAATTGGCTGGTCATAAAAACATAATTCTGCTGACATTAAAAGAGCTGCATTTCCCCAAAGTCATGTTACAAAGACCACTGAGGTCAACAGAAGTGAGAGATTCTTTAGACCATGCCATTATGCATTTTTAAATGAGAGAAAAATATAATTTCTACAAGAAAAGCCAAGTGGAAAATAAGACTGTGGTCTAAATTTTAGTCTATTTTCACAATTTGATTTTTAATGTAATCTTTTTTTTTCTTCCATAACTACCTGCACTTAAACAGGAGATATTTAAAAGAACAAGCCTATAAGAACAAGATGTAAGCATTACCTCACTGCACTGTGACCTGAAGGTCACAATGCACCATCTTCTTTTTAGCAGAACTCTCAAAACCAACTTTATCATCAAGGATTAACTCCAGGTTCAATGAGGACAATATTTTCCTCTAACTCTTTACTTGGTGTTAATATTGATCTTCTTGGTGTAACATGACATCAATCAAAATGCCACATTTACAGTATTTGGGCAGTCATGTGTTGCCTCCTAGCAGCAAATGTTACCCTGTCATATCCCCACACATGGCTGGAATTCTGCCAGGAGCAGAACTTGTTTAGGGAAACTGAGGCACTACGTTGCCAACACAGCAGACCAAGGCCTTTTGGCAGGGTCTGAACAAGGTTTAGTAAAAGTAAATTTTTGAGGATTTCTTTTAGAAGAAAGCAAACCTATGCTTTGATGAAATTTGGATTTAAAAGAACAATTCACCACATTCCCATGTATGTTATGTTTCATTTGGAGGTGGCTAGATTGGCCATTAAAAAAAAAAAAAAGAAAAGAAAATTGGTCAGATTCATTTAAGAAAAGTTATTTCTTAACAGTTCCACACCCCGTTTTGTTTCATGTTATTTTGTTTCACATTCACGTTTTAAAGCTGGAGAAGGACTTTTTACAAGAGCATGTAGTGATAGGGAAAGGGGGAAGGGCTTCAAACTGACAGAGGGCAAGGACAGATCAGATATTATGAAGAAATTCTCCCCTGTGAGGGTGGGGAGGCTCTGGCCCAGGGTGTCCAGAGGATCTGTGGCTGCCCCATCCCTGGAAGTGTCCAAGGCCAGGCTGGACGGGGCTTGGAGCAGCCTGGGATAGGGGAAGGTGTCAGGGTTGGAACTGGATGAGCTTCAAGGTCCCTTCCAACCCAACCCATTCCGATGTTCTGTGGTTCTACGATTATCAACCAGTCTCTGTCATAAGCTATAAATTCAGAAGCTCTCTAAATTCAGACGCTCTCTTCGCTTCCGCCATCTCCCTCTGAAAGATTCCCTTGGCAGTTGAGAGGAGGAACTCAGCCTATTTCAAGATGGAGCTGTTCACAGCCACCCACCTGCAAGTGGGCAGAGCAGCACCCATCTTCACAAAGTGCTCTGAAAATATAGATGAATATATGCAAATTATTATTATTTAATCTGGTGAGACTTTGAATAAGAGTCGCAAAGCACTGTGGCCCACTGAACATTTAGATCTCCTTTCCATCAGTCTGAAACCCATAAGCAATAACAATCATACACATTATCAGATAAAAATGTAGTTCTCCATCCTGAGAGGTAGAAATTTCTGCCACGAATTATGTGGCAGAATGAAAACAATTTTTCACAGCGTTCATTTTTCACCAAATGGTTTGAGTGGAGGAATAGCTCTGTCAGCATTCTTCAGCACAAGGAGGGATGTTTAGTTTCACTTCCTCAGATGGTTTTATGGCCAAAAGACTTGACCACTTTTACTTAATCCAGCATCTGATGTTTATGTAGCACTTAGCAAGCCACAGTGTTTGTATCAGCATTTTCTTGTACATAGCTTACACTTTCTGTCCTTGTTCAGACATATATAATAAAGCAATAAAAGTAGATTTATGCAATATGCAAAAACCCACACACATTATGAATTATCATGAAATACATCTTTGTGAAAATTCAGCTTTGTCATTTAGTTACATTTATTACAATGCCTGGATCCTGTGTGGTAATTCCACTGACTGAGCTGATTTATACTAGCTCAATATCTGACCTTATAAACATGCAAATATATTTTTAGCTGTTTATAGCTCAAGTTCATTCTTATTTTTACTCATATCTTGCAAGGAAGTAATATCTCGGATATGACTTCTCATAAATGTAAGAAGAGGCTTGAGTTTACACATTTCAGTCTCTACACCTATCTAATTTGAAGACTTTTGGATTAGGACCTAATATAATCTAGAAGGATTTTACAATTCCTGAGAAGCTTGTAAAACGTTTCCTGCCAGCAACAGATTCCAGCTTATTTTTGAGTGTACTGGTGCTGCAATAGAGGCTGTAAAAGCATTTCTCTGATTCGGTTTAGAGGCTAGGGAGGTTTTTATCAATAGAAATGTGTTACTTATCAAAGCAAAAGCCATCTTGTGCATTATTGGAATAAATTTCTGAGGTAAGCTGAGCACCCTGGCTCCAGTTCCTCAATGGGAGTATCGAGCTATTCATCAAGCATTGGACCAAAGATTCCTCGTGGAACTGAGTGAGGCCAGGTGTCACTTTCTGTCCCTAAGGAACTCCCCCAGAGTGGGTGGAATGACTCCAGGTGCCCATCAGCACAAGTAAAACAAAATTTTGATCCATATATCTTAAATCAGCATAATTTTTGAACACGATAGACCATTTTGTATTACCCACTGTGACCTATAGGAGGTCGGGTTCAGTATAAAATATTTTCCAGTAGATTGTGCAAAAGGTGTGATACTGAAATTAACTTCTATGAAAATTTAAAAAAAAAACAAAAAACCCCTCACAAAACAGCAGAAAGGCCACAGTTACCTAAATATAGTCTAAATACCTATTAAATACAGTCCAAATTACCTAAATATAGTTTCTGAGCATTATTTGACACAAGGTTCAGACCTATAATCTCTTTCAGAACCGAAAGTGCCCTCCTCAAATGGAGTGGAAAAATGCAAAGGGAGCACAAGAAGTATCAGAAAAAGGATGGAGTTTTGATTGCATTAAAGCCAATAGTAAAATAATTGCATTAATTCACTGCCTACAAGGGGGTGAGGCTATCACCCATGACATGTTTTAAAAATTCTTACAGAAGGGAGAGGAAAACATCAATTTTAACATATTTTGTTATTTTTTTGGTAGAGTTCCTGGTCCAGAGTGCTAATTAAATCAGCATAAATTCAGGTTAATTGTACTGAAGTCTTTGGGATTTACTGCAAGTTGATGTGCAGTGCCAGATCATTCTCTCTCCCTTAACTGAATACCTGAACATATGTTTAAATCTCTGAATTACAAAGCTAAACAGTGTAAAATATATCATTTCCCTTTTTATGTAAGTGTGATCAATATAAACCTGCCTTTAAAAAGCTCCTTACAAGAAAGGATTTTGACTTAGGCACTTATAAATTTAATAGCTGCCTGGTACCTTCTCATCTATTACTCCAGAATATAAACTTTTGCAGTGATACACAATTTAAAAGCACTGCATTTTTCAAACCAAGTTTAATCCCAAATAAAATGTTAAAAAGTGTAATAGATTTATTTTAACACATGCATGCATGCTGCTGATGGCTTGAACAATACTTAAAACTTCAACCCATTTCAGAGACTTGATGGCTTTTCCACTGATCTATAAGGTGCTTTAAGATTTTTTTTTTTAACCTGATAGTGTTATCTTACATAAGGTAAAGCCACTCCTTTTTCTTCCTGAGCTTTTTTTGAAAATCTGTTCCTCAGCTGGACTATATTGAGGGAGAATCATTTGCTTCAGCACATACTGCATTTATTTTGTGCACATCACCTGTAGGTACAACAGCAGTCAGATCTCACCACCCCGTGTATTTAAGTACTATTAAGATTCAGGTATCTCTTCTGTTCAAGTTTTCTATTGTTTCAAAGAACTCCTTTGAATCTTTCAAAGTCTGTGGCTGTTTCAAGGTCACTTCAGTAGTTTTCAAATATTTCTCCCCACAGGACTTTTTCAAAGAGCGATAGCTCAAAGCGGAACAGCTCTCTCCAGCTGGGCAGTTAGTTTTCAGCCTGCAAAATACGCCAGGATGTTGGCTACAAAAGTTGGTTGCAACATGTCAGACACTGTAGAACTGGTGGAATGTCTGCAGAAGAAGCCTTACAGAGAACTTGTCGACCAGGACATCCAGCCAGCACGATACCACATAGCCTTTGGACCCGTAATCGACGGCGACGTGATACCCGACGACCCCCAGATCCTGATGGAACAAGGAGAATTCCTCAACTACGACATCATGCTGGGAGTCAACCAAGGGGAAGGGCTGAAGTTTGTTGAAAACATTGTGGATAGCGAAGATGGCATATCAGCCAGTGATTTTGACTTTGCGGTTTCTAACTTCGTCGATAACTTATACGGATATCCCGAAGGCAAAGATATATTGAGGGAAACTATTAAATTTATGTACACAGACTGGGCAGACCGACACAATCCCGAGACCAGAAGGAAAACGCTGCTGGCTTTGTTTACTGATCACCAGTGGGTTGCACCAGCAGTGGCCACAGCAGATCTTCACTCAAATTTTGGATCGCCTACCTATTTCTATGCCTTCTACCATCATTGCCAGACAGATCAGGTACCTGCATGGGCAGATGCAGCCCATGGAGATGAGGTTCCTTATGTACTAGGAATCCCCATGATTGGTCCTACTGAGTTATTTCCTTGCAATTTCTCCAAAAATGATGTCATGCTAAGTGCAGTGGTGATGACGTACTGGACAAACTTTGCAAAAACTGGGTGAGTACCAGATAATGAATGGTCTTGTATGCAAATTTTGGAAGGAATGGTGCTTTCTATTGGTTATCTCCCCCGGGAATGCCTCTGTACTTGTAGGATGAATAAGAGATTAAGAATTGAATTGAATGTTTATGTTTGCTGTAATGTCCCTCGGCTCACTAACATATTTTAGGAAAAAGAGGGAAAAATATCTTTGCAGACTTTGTGCAGAGAACTTTTAAAATATACACAAAACTAATTAGGGAAAAGTGTAAAACTAAGCATTTAACATATGTGAATAGTTAAAACCAGCTACATTAAGTACCTGCCTTTACCACAGCACTGATACTTTCATCCCATGAGACAGAAAATTACATAAATATTGTACCAAATATAATGTAGCTTATTTTAGTAGCACATTTTGTCTTAAATTCTCACTTCTGACCATAAAATATATGACTTTAAACTTGGAAAGTTTTGCCATTTTCATTAATTCTTTTTTTCACTGGAGTTCAAAAACCTTTGTTACTTTTGACCACAGTTATTTTTGACGATGCATTGCACTGAGTTGTGCTCTGCCATGATCCTTCCCCTCCGGAAGGCCACAGATGATTCACAGGAACAGAAATGCAGAGCTGTATGAACTTTAGGCTGCTAAAAAGGAAAAGAAAATCTTAATGTTCTCTCACACTGGTCTCTCATAGACGTTTGTCCACGTCACCACACCCCAGGCAATCTTCCCTCAGCAGCACAAGATTTCACTGTGAGAGGGACACCAACATTTTGGAGAACCAGGGAAGTCGCTGAAGTCTGTGTAAAAGAAGGGTTCATTTGCATAATGCTGTTTCTAATCAAGATTATTAAGGCCTCTAATATTAGGGAGTAGCACTCTGCTCTGTCCAAAGGCAGACTTAAACATTTAGTATAAAATCTTAATTATGTTAATTTTATAATTCCGTTTGAAATGCTTTGTAACATTGGAGATATCTTTTTCTTTTAGTGATGAAAATCAACCCGTGCCGCAAGACACAAAATTCATCCACACGAAACCAAATCGTTTTGAAGAAGTAGCATGGACCAGATATTCTCAGAAAGACCAACTGTATCTTCACATTGGATTAAAACCACGAGTTAAAGAACACTATAGGGCCAATAAGGTGAACCTTTGGTTGGAACTGGTACCTCATCTGCACAATCTTAACGACATTTCACAGTATACCTCTACCACAACTAAAGTGCCATCGACTGATAATACTTTCAGACCCACAAGGAAAAATTCTGTTTCAGTTACTTCAGCCTTTCCTACAGCCAAACAAGACGATCCCAAACAACAGCCAAGCCCATTTTCAGTGGATCAAAGGGACTACTCAACAGAATTGAGCGTTACTATTGCAGTTGGCGCATCTTTGCTGTTCCTGAACATTTTGGCCTTTGCAGCGTTGTACTACAAAAAAGACAAGCGGAGACACGATGTTCACAGGAGATGTAGCCCACAACGTACCACCACCAATGATCTCACCCATGCACAAGAAGAGGAGATAATGTCCCTCCAAATGAAGCACACTGACTTGGATCATGAATGTGAGTCCATCCATCCACATGAGGTGGTTCTCAGGACCGCCTGTCCCCCAGACTACACGCTAGCTATGAGGAGGTCTCCTGATGATATCCCCCTAATGACACCCAACACCATCACAATGATCCCCAACACTATACCAGGGATTCAGCCCCTACACACATTCAACACATTTACCGGAGGACAGAACAATACTCTGCCCCATCCTCATCCCCACCCCCATTCACACTCAACAACCAGGGTATAGCCAGACAAGACGAAACAAACTTTATTTTTTGATGGATTACAGTAGGTGATATTACTGAAGATTACTTGGCTTTCAACCTACAAGACTCTTACTATTTAAATATGGAGGAATATTATGTGAATATACATATCAAGAACATTTGGGGTTTTGAAAAAAAATGAATTGTACATATATCAAATGAACTTAAGAAACAAAAAAAAGAAAAGAAAAAAAAACAAAAACAAACAAAAAACAAAAAACATAACTGTTTGCAATTGCTTGAAGCAGTTGTCCTGAATGATACTTTTTCATTCACATTCAAGTATTAATTTTTTGAAGATTTAAGTTACATAATGGAATTAGGCATGTGCAACACAAACAGGAAAGAACTATGACTGAAAATTTTAAAAACCTATAAATATGCACAAGGGACACACTAATGGAATGTCAGAAAATTTTCACCAATTTTTATTTGGACCTGTTTTCTTGTGTAGACCATATTTACATATTTGAATAAGTACACAAAGCACCAATGCTGTTAAGGCCTTAGAAGGGGGCTCATGCTGAAATCTGCCAGTCAGAGAAGTTTTACAGTCTGGCAGGTACAACATTATCACATAAGTGCTGTCAGTATAAAAGTTGTGGGAATAAAGGAAACTGGATATTTTTAGCACGATGTGCATGATAATTTATATGCTTGGTGGCTGTGCTGCTGATTAAGCCGTAATTAAAATTCTTCTCATCCCATTGGAGTTTTTAATAGAAGCTTTCTCCATCAATTGGCACAACCTAAAGAAGTTTTTTAAAGGGGCAAAAGTAATTACAGTAAAATATTTCATGGTAGCTTCCGAAAGAGGAGGGATTGCAACAGTTCTTAAAGGTATTTATGGCATTCTAGGTATACAGTGGTGGACCCTCACTGATATGAATCCCAGACAAAAAAAAAAATGTATATTAATAATGTTCTTTTTTCCTTTCCACCTAAATAATTTCTTACTTCAAAATAACTATAACTTTAATGGAATCTCCTTTGATGAAGGATTTATAATTTGCTGTGATTTAGTTACCAGCAATTTAGTTCAAATTGATAAGGTAAAGTGTGTCCAAAAATTTAATTGCAATGACATTTTGCCATTTAAAAATGCCCCGATATTACTGCTCTGATTACACCTTTCAGTTTATTGTTTCAACTCATGTTGCATGTTACAAAGTTTACTTATAATACTTTAATATAATGTTAATTCCCTTTTTGCTATACCTTAGCTTTGTCATTCCAATGAATTCTCTAGACCAGATGGCAAGAGTGTAGAAAAAGAGAGTATATAAGAACGGGGAGAGAGCCAACAACTGGAAATTTAAAAATCTGGATACTACATATGTTTGTGTGATTTGAAGTGAATGTTCTAAAATCACAAGAAATTTTTCATTCCCCTTTTGCTTTCCAGTAATTCTATACCATGGTCCTTTCAAAACGTTTGTATATGTAATCAGATGTACATTTATATAAAAGAAATAATTGAGATGGACTTAAGAGCACATCCCTGATAAATACTTTCTCTCTTACCTGTACTATATTTCTATTAGACTAAAGTTATGTGATTTTTTTTTACATTTTTTCAAATTACTAGCAATTTTGATAGTTTGTAAGATAATGCGAAGAACTTTCTCTGACAAACTAACTGCAGTAACAGAAACATTTCTTTTCAGTTACTCTTTTTCAAGAATGAAAGCTTATTACACACAAAAATTGTATACTACTTGATGGAAAATTACTTTGTATTTCTTGGCCATATTACTGGTCACTGAGTGAAATAAAGATAATCTGGATAACGAATATTATTCCAATGTTAAGAGACCTGATCTTTGCTCATTAAAGAGCTAAAATGTTTATTGCTGTTTTGTCATTTTTTAATGAAGTAATGGTAACTGTCTCAAATAAAGAGTAATATCTTAAGACCATTCTGGTTTTTGAAGACATGAATGTGCCTTCTACAATTAATAAAACTGCATATTTATGGGCCAGCCCCACCACAGCCATTTCTTACAGAAATATTGACATTGTGACTGCCATCACACGTAAATCTCCCCTAAAATTCAGGAATGAGTTAAAAATGCAGTATCGACCCCAAAAAAAGGCGAGGAACAGGCCTAATTGAAATAAATCTGCAGTATTCCATGATGGGAAAAAAAAAACCACCTGGGTTTTTTTGTGTGATTGAAGTTTTATCATAAAATGTTGCTTGGAAGTTTAAAGTGTGTTTGCTAACATCGAGCACAGGCATTAAAAATTAAGCTGAAACCAAAATAAAGTACTGGAAATTCAGTTATTTTATGTACCTACTTAGCAAAAAAAACAACAAAAAAAGAGAAAACCATATATTTAATTAGTACTTGTTGCAGTCCCCAGTTTTAAATTAAGGTCTTTTTGCAGAAGCATAAAAAATTGTCTTCAAAATCCAGGGCGGTCTGTGTGCAATTTCTGCCTGATGTGGTTGTGCTTTTAGACTGTGACCTGCCAATGTAAACCAATAAAAAGAATTGTCTGCCATCTGATAATTATTGTTTAATAAGAAGATTGTATTTTGCTATGTTGATGAAACAAAACAAAAAAAAATACAAAAATATTGATGGCCATAAAACAAGATATTAATGAAATATGATTTTATGTGCTTTTCTTAACTTTATCAAAACCAAAATAACTTTCTACTATAGTTTATTTGTGGCCATATATCTATATATCTCTATATATACAGTATCTGGTAATTGTTTACTTTTATTAGTTACAAAATAAATGATTTAGGTAAACCAAGCATGACACTACACTTTATTTCTGTCAGCCAATAGTATTTAAAATGTGAAAGATGAAGGCAACAACACAAATTTTGTCACTTCTGTTTGGAAAAAAAAAGTCCATTCCTGTGATGCAGATACTGTGAATGATATTTTAGTGGCTACTTTATACTGACATTACAGCAGCTGGCTTTCCAAAAATAAGATGGTGTCCCACGTTTTAACACAACATTAAGAAAGAGCAAGAGATGTTTTAAAGCTGAAATGAAAATATAAGAAATGGTTTTGGAATATCTTCATGTGCTTCATGGAATATAAGTTTGTTATTTTCAAAATATTTTATCTATTTGATTTGTTTTTCATGGTAGCCTACACAAAAGCAAAACTGAGTGTGATATTTAATTTCTTGTATCATCCTTGGACCAGATTTCCAATAAAATTAGGATATCAGTCAGTCTTTGGAAGTTCAGTAAAAATATAAAGAGCCTGCATTTCTTGATTTCACACTTTTGTAAATATGTTTGCAGACCTTTTTAAGAAAATGTATTCTACCATTTTGAGAAAAAAAAAAATAACAATGGAATCATTGTCTCGTTTATCTATTAAAATTACAGGCAATATAATGTGCTGTGCTGACATTTCTAGGAGAAATAAAACCGATAAAAAATGCAATTTTGCTCAATGGTATCTCAGTTGGTTATCCCTGGTATTCTCCACCCACGGAAGACTTGCAAGGCATGGCTGAACCTCCTGGATAAAATCCTCCTCAGGAAAATGCATTCCTTCCTTTCGTTGTCTGTACTAAACACGGGTTCCAGTGTCACAAGTCTTTAAATATCCGATGTTTTTGTTATCCAAACACCCTGAAAACCGGATGAATAGAGGTCTAACAAATAAACACGTTACAGTTTTAGAGACACCACTGCACAGAAGATGCTGGAATTTCTGTTGCCAACTTCACTAGGAGATGAAACAGCTGACTTCATAGGAAGCTGTCAAACATCCTGGCATTCCTTTGATGTTTGGAAGTTGTTCCTTTTTCCCTGTGATCCTAGTTTAAAATATTGGCCTTTTCTCCCACCTTTTTTTCTAGTAATGAACAGTTACATATGGTCGCTTTTTAATGTAAGCGAACATTAGATAATTCAATTATTATTGTGAAAATGTGCTTCCAAATAAATTAGATTAATGGGAAATTCCCTTCAGAGGTTTTGTTATTTTTCATTCAAAGCTCTTGTCAAAATATCTGTTGCAGCAGTTCTGCTTTTTTTTTTCAGTCTGCAAGCTAAGGGACTTTCTCCAAATAACATTAAAAATCTCTTTTTCTATTTGAAATAATAACACTATAAGATTAAGATGCCCTCCTGAGGCCTCCAAGTAAATATGAACAATTTGAAACGAGGCGAATGGGCTTTTACTCTAAACATTCTAATTTGATTCCATTCTGGCACAGCAATACATTTGTATGCAGACCAGAAATCAGCAGCATTTGATAAGGTGTTCAAGAGAACTTCGCAGCAGAATCGATGAGTTCATCACCAGCCGTGCACAAAGTCCCTTTTCTCTTAGGTTCTGTTCATGCCATTGTATAATTAATTTCTTATATACAAGGTTCAGTAAAATCTTAACTTTGTGAAATGGGAAATTGTTGGAACAAGGTAATGAACTTTATCTGGTGGAAAATGTTTAGAAAAAAACCTGTTGGGAGTCACCTAGGAGATGTAGATTTTTATATGCAACCTGGCTTCATTCCTTTTTGTTGATACTATAATTCTCAGTAATTTGTACACCTGGGAAACCATCGTTTTTGTAATAAGCTTTAGTTTCGAAAAAGAATTTAAGTATTGTATGTAAATTGTGGATTAAAACCTGAGTTTCGTGTCCCTTGCTACTGGGATGAATGAAAAAACCTCATAGTAGTGCAACAAATTTGTACAAGCAAATTTTATACAGTCTGTTGAAATTTATTTTGTTCTCATTTGAAGACAAAAGTACCATCACAGCAGTAGAAGCCATTTATGTATCTCAGAAAATGCCTTTTTGTGTATGTATCCATCTCTGCCTCCACATGCATACCCACAAACACTACTGCAGCCAATAAAGGAGATTTCAAAAACTGTGGCTAACCAGGGAATTTTACCTTTTTGCACCATCCAGAGGCGTGGAGGTAACGCCTGCACCTCATTCTGCATTCTCCACTGCCACTGAGCAGCTGATAAGATGATGACAGTTTTTTAGCTCCAGCTGAATTAGCATTTATCGTGGGACCACTGGAATCAATGAAGCCCTGACAATTTACACCAGCTATCGATCTGCTTCTGGACCTTTAATGTTCATCATGGCTCATCTCACTGTCCAATTCTGCATATCTTCTCATGCTCATGAACACCCACTCACAGAAATTATTACAAGTATAACTATCCTGATTTATGAGCACTACCAGGCTTTAAAATGGGCTTTACAATATGCTTATGGATATTTGCATGTAAGGCCAAAATTCAGGGGAAAAAAAGAGTCTTTTATGTAAAAGAAAAAAAAAATCCCTGAAAATTACACTGATGCAAAGAAAAGATTTGTACTAGAGTTTGCAGCCTTAGCATGCTGCAGTAATTTTTATGTTAAAATCTATATAGAAAGGAACATTTAGTTCTTCCTGATCCTCAAATCTATATGTTGACCTATATGTCAAAGACACAATGACACTTTACAGCAGTTGGAAGTCTGCTCTGTTCTGCTCCATTCTGGAAGGGAAGAGACAGACAACTGGGCCACATGTTGCCATAAATTCAGGACAGAAATAGCTGGATTTTCTCTGTCATCTGAATTTTCCCCTCTCGATGTCAGCAAGGCCAGGCAACAGCATCTGTGAGCTGAGCTTTCTAATGTTGCCATTAAAAAAAAAAGTGGAGTTTTTAAGTCTGTAGGGCTACCCAGGTTTATTGCTCCACAGCTCTAAGAGCCGGTAACTTTTTTTCAAGTGGAAGTTGATGCCACTGGCACTCAGACGTGATAATACCAGAGCTCAGTTAACAACAGGTTGGTGAAAGACTCTATGAGCTGATAACACTTCAATTGCATTATTAAAAATAAAAAAAAAAGGATATATTTTTTCATCTGGTGATTTTGTTCAGTTACTGAGGAAGTCAGGGAGCCTGACTGGGTCTCCTGGGTGTGAAGGATAGAAAAGGAAATCCTGGGACTGCAAAGCAGCTGTGGGCCAGACCCGGTGCAATAACCTTGATTTATACACTTGATAAATATTTCCTGGAATAAAGTGAGGAGTGGGGCAGAACCTTGTGGCAGGAGGCAGTTTGGGAGGGTGAGGTGAACAGTGTACCTATTTCCTCCAGTGGTTTGTAGAAACAACTTCAGCAGCAATTTTAAGCAATTATGACTGTACAAAAGGTTCTAGAAATAATATATGGTTCATCTGACACCAAATGCATTTTCAGAAGAAGCCGTGCAATATTTCACTGATTGATGACAAATATATGGTTATATACTGTTGGTTTTTCTACTTTTCATCAGGTTATTCCTATCTAGTGGTGATATTTGGCTGAACTAATGAATAAATTTTGCTCTTATTTGCATAGAGGTAAGTCTAGAGCAATTTTATGAAAGTGAAAAGTCAGACCTAGACTATGGTAAATAACACCCAAAACCAATTACTCTTGGTCAGCTAGCAGAGATTCCCTTGTGCTGATTTTTTCTTTAGCATCCATTCATCCATTTGCCATAAATATATTTNTAGAGATTCCCTTGTTCAATCATGTGCTGATTTTTTCTTTAGCAGCCATCCATCCATTTGCCATAAATATATTTTTCTCTTCCCAGTTATTAACTGGAGTAAGTGTGCCCTGCTCTCCACAGAAGATGAAGATAACAGGAACCATTGGTTTCCTCTCATAAATCATGACTTTGCTGTCCAAGATCAAAAAATGTAATAGAAAAAAATAACAAGCCAGGGTTTAGGGTTTGGGATTTGGTTTTTGGGTTTGTTTGGTTTTGGGGTTTTTTTCCTAAAGGCTTTTTTGCGTATCTTGGTTCTCCAAGGGCTGACCAGAAGCCAGCAAAGGATACAACCTTAACTGCTGCAGCCAGAAACCTTTCTGGGCATTTTCCTTTTGCCTTATCCAGGAGGAAAGGGCAGTGTTAAATTCATGAAAAGAGACTTCCCTGGAAAAACAATCCCAACTGTAGTTCTGAGATACACCACAGAAGCATGAAAACACTCACAAATTTTGCTGTGATTGACAGAAGAAGGAACATTTGTAAATTTAATATAATACTGGTAATACTTACATATCTTGAGATTCTTTAAAAAAACCCAAAAAACAAACAAGTAGTCCTTTTTCAACAATACAGTTTATCTTAAGTCTAAAAGGGCTAGTTGGTTACCAGAATTTAGACTGTATTGTAATACTGCATGTGAATTCCCCTTTGTCTCATACTTGTCCTGGCTCCATTCTACAATTCAATTTAGGGATTTTATTTTTATTTTAAAACTAGAAACTCTCTGGTTTTTATCATGTTGTTGCAGTATGGACTATTGCTAGGTGCAGCTTGCTGTCTCTTAATTCATTCGTCATTTACTTAAATGTCATAATCCTTTCATTTATGAATTTAGTTTTTCTTGCTTCCTTACAAGTTTTGTTAGGGTTTTCAAAAATTGTTTCTTGTGTGATAAGTCCAGTTTTGTTCTTCATTCCCTCTCACATCGCTGCTACTGTCTCACACAAATGCAAATATTTGAAATAATTTAAATCTCTGTTTTCTTCACTTAATTTTATCAGTGTTCTTGTTCCTTCAGGTGGGAATTTTGCTTTAAATTGTTTTTCTTGTGGTTGCATATCTAATCGATGAAGTCCCAGCTACAAGAATTGCTCTTCAGGGTGGGAATGGAAACCCAGGCTGCTCTAGTGTCTCCAGTATCCAGTATGGGCAAGGCCAGGCTCCTGTGGGTAGGTACAAGAACCCCTTCAGTCAATAACCACAGCCAGGTGCCAGGCTGTCCACAGCATCCCTGAACCACCCACCACACACAGAATTTTTCCTTTTGAAAGATGCCAGAGGTGCAATTTCACAGGGAACTTCGAGCTGAGCCAAGTGCGTGCCTCCAGACGTGAGCAGAGGCTCGTAAACTCTGCTGCTTGCGAGATTGAGAAGCTTAAAAATTAACTCCTGGCCACACTTCAGACAAGCGTTGCTGTGTTTTTGTGGCTGTGCAGACACCCAGACCTTGGTTCTGAAGCTGGGTTTGTTTCAGTGCTTGTTGCCCTGACTTCTGCAGTCTATGTGTTCATTCTTTGATAAAGTTTCTCACACACCTTCTGTAAACATAGTCATCTTTTGTTAACTGTTCTCTATTGTTTTTCATACTTTCTTCAGAGGTGGAGAGAGTTTGATGGATTGTTCTGTTAACCAATGTGGATGGAAGAGTGGTACCCTCATCCTCCAATCCATGGTCATTCCTAGAAACATATATATGTATATATGAAAAGAATAACCAGCCAGGTCCCTCTTTTCCTGACTTGGCGACCTGAGAGAGAACTCGTGTCTGGAGTGCTTCTTTTCGTGTCCTAGAGCGACATCTGGAATGAACACACACAAAGACTGCAGAAGTCAGGGCAACAAGTGCCTGTCTCTGTTCATGGAGCTGAGCTCCTGCTGACCCCTCCCTGCAGGAAACAGCCAAACTTGTGCTGACTGCACCTGAGAAAGAGGAGCCCCTCCCCTTGCAGGAGGAGTGAAATACAGATGGGCAGCATCAAACCCCGTTTTCTACTCGTTTATAACTTGAAACAGCCCTTTGCTTCCCTGCTAAAGGGAGCAGGAGGAGTGAAGGTTTGGGTATGATGGTAGGAGGTGGTTTTTTTGCTCTAGGTCTGTGCTGGGTGTTGAAGGTTATCAGCAGGAAATTCTTCCTTCCTAAATTTCACCACGATTGTTAGCTGCCTGCTGTAGGAATTTCAGTATTGGAGAAATCTTAGTCTACTGGTTAGCTGTTTTTCCTTGTTGACTAAGAGAGAATTAGAAGTAGGTGAATAAATTTACTGTCCTTTCTGTCTTTCATGCACACTTAACTATGAATGCCTGCCACAAGCATTTATTTACATATATGTATGTATGATATTGATTATTTTTTTTAGTTGCATAGATTAGAATGACAACTTTTCACACCCGGTTTTTATTTTATTACAATGTGCCTCAGGCTGAGGAAGTAAGACCAGCAGTGATCAGAACGAAATAGGCAGCATGAAGTAATGAAAAATCCTCACTTAAAAGACTTTATAGTGCAGAAACTTTACAATAGTAAGCATAGCTAAGATTGGAGGAGGCTGCACATGGCTTCTATAGAACGGAATGCATTTCAGAGTGGATTCTGCATTGGGATGGCTAGATGGGCTGGAGCTGTTCTTATTTCTTCTATCTTTATAAATAGCTCCAAAATTAGATAGATATATCAGAGATAAGGCACAGTGATGAGGTTTACAGCAATTGCCAGTCCCACAGTGCTTAATTCCCTGGGATATTGCTTTGTGAGGGGTAAGTCCCATTAGGAGTGAGTTAGCAGAGTGGAAATGCAGAACAGAGAAATGCCGTAGAGGAGAGAAAGCTGGGAAGAGGAGCTGGAGGGAAAACACCAGCCCAGAGGAGTGAATTTTGGAGATCAAACCACTACCGAGCAGTCTGGCACACCAGCACAAATGGGGCTTCTTGTAGCACTTGGTGAGACTGCTGTGTTTTGCCAGTTTGAGCTTCTTTGATCAAATGGGCTGATTCTCCTCAGAAGATAGCGTGGGTTTAGACACATTTAACACACAATAGCTGTACTTAACAAAAAAGACTGGCTGCCTGTTCTGGTGCAAGGGAGTCCTTATTTTATGCAGTCAGACATTCCACTTTCTCCTAGTTTTGAGTGTGTTTGCAGGCTTCAAACCTTTGTCTAAGGACTACCAGCAATGATAGGAACAGCAAGAGTTCACATGTGAAAAGGATGAGAGTTGTATTTTCAAAAACTGCCCCAAAGCACACGGGGTTTTATTAGCTGTAAGCAGCATAATAAATTATTTCTGTCAGCTTAGCAGCCTCTAGTCACACTGTCACAGTGAGTGGCACTATTTTAACCTGTGTTGAGCATGAAGATATACAATAGCTGCATTGATGTCAAGCACTTGCAGAAGGGTTTATGTGAGTATTTTTAGGCTTCTGTGTGGTCTCTGACATCTCTTTGACAAGCACTGAAGACCACAAGATTTATAAAAACATACTTTAGAGCAATACTACATATAAATCACTGTAAACTTATTTTACTGGAGAGAGAACTGATTGTCCTGTAAATCATTAGTGTTATTAAGAGAACTATGCAGAATATGATCACTTAATGTCTCGGAGAGGAGCTTCATGAATGCCTTGGCTGCATTTGTTCAAACCTCTGAACCTCATGCTGCGTGTTGCAATCAGATTAACTGAAAAGCTAAAAACAAACAGAACAAAACACATAAAGCTGATAGCAATATTTGCCACATGCTGAGGTCAAAGAGGTGTAAATCCTGACATATTGATGGCTTCATTGCTTATGAAGCTACTAAACATTATCCATTTAGAGGAGAGATCAATAGGAAAAGCACCAGCTGAAGGGGACTACCTGTGGTGCAATCAGCACCAAGTGCATGTCCATCCTGTTGATCTGTTAGGCTTCTGGAAAGCTGCTTTCTGAGGCTGTTAGAAGCCAAGGCTAAAAAATTATGAATTTCAGTAACAGCTGTGAGCATTCACTGGACTCACTGATTCCAAGATCTTCAAGGACCTCTTTCATTTATTTGAATAATTTGCCAAGAAGTTGCCATCTCGTTAACCCAGATATTGGGCATAGCAGACTTTGGTTTGCAGTAGAGGTGTTTGGGTTGCTGTGATTACATATGGTTCTCATCTGATCAGCAGAAAATAACCTTTTTCAATATTGTGACCATTACCTACCCTCAGTCCTGCATTCTGTGTGGCATTTTCTGAGGAGGAGAGCAAAGGAACTTGTGCAGAACGCTTACCTGGATATTAGCTGTTTGACTTTCACAAAGTTAATGAGGAGCACTTCTGGGAAATGGGAGATGTCTTGGCTTTCATCCTTGACAACAGGAATTTCCCTGCTGGCGTTCAGACAGCTTCTGCAATTAGATTTGCATTAATATCTACTCTCTTTTCCATCTTCATTCTTATAGGGACATGCTAATGAAACAAGAGATCTTGAACGTTTTTGTTCAACTTTTGAGTGTAAAAATGTCTTTGCCTGGCTGATGTTAGTGACACACAACCCTGGGGCTGTTGCACAGGTACACTCCAACCTGGAGATTGGAATGCAACAGCTCTGTACAAGCATTGTGACAGTGTAAAAAACCATCCAGCCTGCGACCACAAACACTGCAGCTTCCAGAGCTCCTCCAGCTGTCTGGGCAGTGCCAAAGTCTCGCTGGAAAACCAAGAAAGGTTATCAAAAGGCAGCACTGGCACTGGAAAGCACCCCTGTGCAGGCTGGTAAGGATTGGTGGTCGCAGCCTTCCACGGGGAATTTACAGGGATCGGACTGAAACACAACAGGAGGAAGCAACCAGAGAGCTTATTTCAGTTTTTATCAGTGCCATGATGTAACTGAGCTAGATCTGTGGTCTGGTGTGCGAAGGAAGTAGAAGCAGCAAATTAAATCTTGGAAGAAGTCTTAAGTTCAGAAAATGTTTGTTTGTTTTTTTCTTAAAATCTGAATCTGAACTGTTGGCTTGCTGGTGACCTCAGCTCTCACAGCTGTTACCTCCCAGCAGACCTGCTGTGGTTTTGCTGCACATTAGGGGACAGTGGCTAAAATGTTCAGCTGCTTTTTTCCAAAGTAGAGCAGATCTGCAGCTACTTCTTAAGCTCCATAATTTCTGTGATCTGTCCACAGTCTCTCAAGTAGGTGCTGAGTTTATTTTTTTTCATGGATGTTCTTCCTGGGTCTGTGTTGTTATGGTCAGAACCTGGTTGTGGGTGGTGATAACTGATCATACTGTAAGGACCTGAACATGGAATTTGCAGACTGCAAATCTTTGACACCCCACCTAGCAAGCTATGTAGGGTAGACTGCATTTTTCCCATAATGTGAAACTATTTTTAAGATGGGATCAACTATAGGTAGTTGCATAAAAGAATGAAAAGTCTCAGTAAAAATCAAAGAGAAAGAAGTGCTATAATAATTTTACCAGTCATTTATTCCTTGGTTTAGAAAAAAAAAAAATTATTGTTCATAATTTTTTCGGTCAAGATTAGTTATACCTCTTAGTAATATACAGAAAAAGAGCCCATATTTTTCAACATTTTTACAAAATTACATTGCAATTATTATTCTGAACGAACTAGCTTTATTTCGTATGTTTTCACCTACAAAAAGGAAAGAATAGCAATAAACCATCATGATTTCTAACCTGCACTGAGCAATTACCACATGCCTACCTACAGGATAAATCCTCCAACAGCTTCGAGCTCCTTCAGCTGCAGCACGAGCAAGCAGCAGCCTCAGAGCTGCTCTGGGTTAAATTGAAGCATCACATTCCCCAAACTGGATTCCCTGCCCCGTGGTGCCTGTGACCCGGGCAGCAGTGGCAAGGGGACAGTGGCACTGGATGTGTTTCACCTCCACTCAGTGGCAGGTGAGGGACAGAAAGGCACAGAAAACACATTTTGTTACTAGCAGCAACCCCATTCCAGCTCCTTTCCATGTGGTCCCTCTCACCTACCTCGGACAGATCTCTGACAGCTCCAGTTTGTGCCCCGTTAGGCAAGAGTTAAAACCTGCAATTAAAAATAGTAACATTTAATTTCAGAAAGTGGAGGCAGGCCAGAATAACCCAGAGCAGACAGCAGGGTCAACAGCAGGCAGGGTCTGTAAATTGACTCTGTCTGGCGTGAGCAAACTTAGGTAAGTGCTGATTAGGCAGGTCTTGTAATGTGCCTTTTGTGAAAACAAATTCGAGCTGCAGCCTTCCGTACACAGCACAGCTGATGATGAGTTGTTACTTCAAGGTCTGGGAAAGCAGCTTGTGAGAAAAAGCAGCAGGAGGGTGCAGGAATAATGAAAACAAATGTACACTGAGAACTGGACGGGTAACACCGGTGCAGAAGTCATCAGTGTGACGTGCCCCAAAAGGTACCACAGGAAACTGCAGGGTCAAAGCTGACCCGGGACACCCGAACAGCTTCCTTCTATTCATTCCGTGCTGTGCTCAGGTCCTGTCAGGGCACACAGGATCAGTTATGCTTTTCTTCCCCTGGGCAGGGTGGCAGCTTGAAGATGCTTCCTCTCCTTGGAGAAAGAGGCTGCAAAATTTTCCCCCGGGTTGGAGGGGGAAGGAAAAGCAGCAGTGGTGCTGCTGCAGTGGGGGGAGCCTCTACTGACAAGTGGCACCAGCAGCTGGAGCAGAGCTGATCTGCAGCACAGATAGATGGTGGTGGGTGTTCAGGCTGTTCCTGTAAGCCCTAATGACCACAAAACATTTTCTTTTTATTCAGTGTGAAGAAGGTTTTCAGACAGCAATTAATGATTCACTTCCCTTACAAATGAATAGTGGAAAACATCCTTTAATCAACAAAACACTCTCATTGCTGTTGATAACAGGTTTTCTCGCAGGTGTTTTAAAAAAAAGTCTAATTTCCAGCTGTCTCATATGCACAATTCTCAAAATAGCTGAGCATTTGGAAGCTATTTTATGGATTTCTAGGTTTTAAAGAACTTTCTGATGGGGAGTGTGAGACCACACTCTCGAGCAGTAGGAATAATTCTTATTGTTGTTATTTAATTTCTGGTAGTAGGTACTAATTTTACAAAAAAAAGAAAACCAAGAACTGTAGAAAACTACTATAATTATTACTTGACCTACTCTGCAAAAGGCAGCTGCTGTAATTTTACACGCAGCTCCAGCAGCAGCTGTTTATCTAATGAGCTTTGGAAGACCAGCTCTCCCAGCCTGACAGCTCCAAGAAATACAGAAGCATGGCAAGAAGTGGCATTGATATTTCAATAAGTGACATTCTTTCCTCTGAGTCAGCATGAATGAAATGCATTGGAAGAGTGGTGGAGGCACTGGGAGACACCACCTTTAAATAAGGCATAAAGCCAGCACCTATCTTCTTGTTAAGAGTGAGAGACTCTCCAGTGCAGATGATAAATAAGTGTATGTGGTCACAGACTGCAAAGAACCTACAAAAGGCAGAGACATTTTGCAGAAGGAGAGAGTCATTTTGGGTCTTTGGATATTTCTATTGGATATTGGATATTTCTTCTTTGCATAAGAAGATTGGATATTTGGATATCCAATTGGATATTTCTATTTGGACATTTCTTCTTTGCATAAGCTGGGTCTAAACAGGGTATTTCAGATCCCTTGAACAGGAGTCCTGTGGTAACCCTGGACCTTCCTTCAGGAGTTCTCTGCGAGTCCATGTGATGCTGCTGCTGCAGTCTCGTGCAGGGTAAGGCTCATGTCCTACAGCACTGTGCCACAGTGCCCTGCTGCTGTCACCTTCGTGGTTAAGCCTCTAGCCAAGCTGTCACTTAAGTGGCCTCAGTGTCTTGCTGCCAGCAGCTGAACCCTAGAAAAATGTTCATATTCAGGTTCGGACAAGGAGGAATCACAAGTTGGAATTAAAGCTGCGTTTCCCCTTTGGCTTTGTTCTGATCCACAACCATTCTCAGAGTACAGTTAAAAATAAAATGACCTCTTTCTTTTCCTTGCTGCTGTCATGATTGTCATTCCCCAGCAGATGCCCCAACTTCCCACTGCGCCCCGCTGGCTCTGCTGCCCCTGTTGTCTCTCAGTCCAAAGAGTTTCTGAACAAGAGACAGGCTTTTATGGAGCCTGGCAAGGCTTCAGAAGGGAAAAGGAAAAATCAATACGGCTTCAAAGCAAAGTCTTTGCTTCAGTGAATATGACATTTGCCCTTTCTTCACTAGTGGGAAAAACAACAAGGACACTTACACCAGCAATGGAAATAGAATGAACAACAACAGAGAGACCTTCCAGGTTTGACTTGTAAAGGGAAATAACTTTATAGTCATTGTCCCTGTTTGGTGACATCAAAAGCAGGTGTAGGGTGTTAGGCGGTGCAGCCTGGGAATGAAGTGGAAGGTAACACAAAGTCAAAGGGAAGAGCTGAAGGAATTTGGAACAAGAGATAATGGACTCTGCTGAAGAAATGGGAAGAAAAGACACGACACAAAGGTCAGGTCCATCGTGGCACAATCAAATCTGTTATAAAATGTCACCTGCAAAGGTGGGCCATAACAGTAAAAGGACCTTCCAGTAAGTTTTGCACCATTTGACAGCTTTGTAGCAACTGAAAATGGTGAGAGCTCCTCACAGTTTGCTAATGAACAGATTCTCGGTGGAGTTGACCAGGCCAGAAATTTTCTAACAGAAGCTGAAGACGCCAATTAAGGAAAATAATGCTTCTGCAAAATCAAAACAACTCTAAAAGACTCTCTCTGATGTTTTTGGAGGTTTTGCAAAAATATAGACTAAATGTAACCCTTACAAGTCTGCTTCAATTATTTTTCATACTCAAATTTTTATCATTTGTTTCCAATTCCTTTTGTTTCAAAACTATATGCTTGTTCCAAGTTTTTAATTACATTCTGACTATGAAACTTCTTAGCTGGTTTTCCAAGCTGTTTTGTTCTGATGTTTCTATTTCTGTGTCGTTCTTCATATGTAACTTTGTGGACCTCTTTCCTTTGGAATACCATGCATTGTTTCGATAGACTTTGTGTAATTGTTTGAAAATAGTCCTTTGTAAAGGAAGTATTTTCCTTAAGTGAAGCTGTGCCTTCAGCTGCAGCTGCCACTGGCTTTGTTGGAGTTTCTGGCCTGTGCAGGGGATAATTTGGATACTTTTACCTGCGGAGAGGGATCCTGGGTCAGCTGCTGTTGTTGCAGCCCTGTGATGGAGCAGGCTCCATCCCTGGGGAAGCCAAGAGCAGGATTTCTGAGGAGCACACGGGTGGTGTGACAGGACAGCCCTGTACTCATCCTCGGACCCCTGTACTCGTGCTGGGTGAGAGTTCTGCAGCTACAAGAATCAATGAAAATTTATTGCTTTCTCCACACCACCTTAAAGCTTGTCCGCTCCTATCTCCAGTTTGCAAGCTGAAAAAGGAGACTGTAAAACTACCATTGGCTTACACTTTTTCTCCTTTTTCTTCCCCCATTCTGTTCTTGCACAGGAGACCAAGATTTGGATCTGACAGAGCCACGTAGTAACTGCATCACAGCAGCCAAATCTGTTAACACTCAGGTTGTGAAAATAGCTGCTTTTGAAGCTTTCTAAGGAAGGAGAAGTGCAGGACAGGATTGCCTGAAAGGCAAAAGTTGAGTGACTTCTTTTGGCTTTACTCATCTCTCTACAAGCAATGGCAGTCAAGGAGATGTAATGTGAGTGAACAGGTCAGTGCATCTCTGGATATTCCAGATTCACATAAAGCTGCTTTTTCAGAGTAATTTCAGCTTGATGTTTGCTGTTCTAGGAGGAAGATAGGTAGCCCTCATTCATCTGAAGAACATGGGAATGTCCACAACTATAAAAAAAAAAGAAATTCGGTAATATTTAGTTTCACAGAAACTGTCACTAAAGCCATGCCTGTCAAAAAGTGAGTGGGCAGGTGTCCAGTTCTGGTGCTCACATGGACTGACTGGGCAGTTTGGCTTTTGACACTCAGCTGTTCCAATTGAGAAAATCTCCAGCTGAGCCAATTTAGATTTAAAAAGGTGCAGTATGGCTGGTAGACAGGTGTAAGTACTGATCAAATGACCAGCTACATACCTGTTATTACCTATATTGAAATCTGCATTGAAATTGGGTGTTATTTAAGGTAAGATATGTGTGGTGTAAAAGTAGCCACTGCTTTCTTCTCCACCAAAAGAGTGAGGCAGACCCAGCGAAAAACAAACAAAAAATGCCATGTGATTTATCTGCCATAGCACAGTTTGTGATTTTGCTGGCCCTCATGGTTTTAATAATTCACATAATTCTTAGTTCACAGTGTTGGGGCTGTGACATGCAGGGGGTGGAGCCACACACGTGCACAAAGCAGAGTGAGCAGGGTCTGCAGCTGAGGACACAGAAGGGGAAGGGCAGTGCTGGGGTCCCCAGCCATTTATTAAATAATTTATTTATTAAATAAATTAATATTTCTTAATATTATAATTAATATAATATTTAGAATTATATTTTATTACTTATATTTTATTATATTATTTTTTATTATATTATGTTTTTTATTATATTATTTTTATTATAGTTTTTTCCCCAATGGGATCAACCCAAACTCCCTCTTGGATGCTCTTCTTTGTGGCGTGATTACAGCTGAGTATGGTAATTAGTGAAATTGTTGCACATTGGCTGTTAACCCCCTGTGCACATGTGTTACTGGCTAATATTTCAGTATTTAAAATACTAATAGTGCAGAGTGTACAAACACTGCTTTGTTGTTTCAGTTGTCTCCGACACAAACTAGCACCTACAAAACGAGGCATGAAAAGGTTGGGTGAAAGGGCTGATTTTCACACCAGTGGTAATGGCTTCCCATGAGAACCTGCCATATAAAATTACTGGGGTTTGCAGGTGCACGGCCATGGGAACAACAAACAAAGCTGTGAGAACAACAATGCCCAAGAACAGCCTCGGCAGCTGCTGTGAGAGAGCGCAGAGCTGCAAAGAGCAGCCCCTCAGCTCTGCTAAAGCTGAGGCACCTGAGCACAGCACAACCCAGGACAAATTCAGCTGCAGCCCGAGCAGATGGGATGTTGCAGTGCTCGGTGTCTCATCTTGCCTTCAGATGTGAACCCCAGCCTCGCAATAAAGTAGAACATAACCTCTGCATGAAAATATACATGTGAGCCGATCTACGCTCTGGGTTTCATTCTAGAATGGTGTTGATTCAAAGAGTATAATCCTTTCTAAGTAAACAAATATAAATTCACATCTCTCCCCTCCCTGGAGCCCACAGATCACAAAGTGAGTCATGCTGAAGTACAGAAAATAAGCCCAATCAAGCTGGTAAAACAACCCAGATTGGAGAGATGAAGGTCTCTAAATTAAGAGTGCTCTGCTGCAGACCCCCGGGCTATTAAAGCTCATGACTCTTTGCTCCAGCACCACAGTTGCTATGGCAATTCATATAGACAAACCCAGTAACCTGTCAGGATCCAACCAGGTAAAAAACTAGGACTTAAATTATATTCAGAAATAAACAGGAAGCTGATATAGATGCCAGAGAATCGATACACTGTATTCTCTGTGTCTAATACCATTTCACATGTGGGCAGCTGCATTCTGTACAAGCTGCACATTCCCAATGTTTTTGAACACTTCCACCACACAGAGCACATTGCAGCAACTCTGACTTGTGAATAAAAAAAAACAACAAAAAAAAACCCATCAAAAAACTCTTGTAAAGAAACTGGGAACAGACAAAAAGTGCTTAAACAGACCCAGACAATGCCTGCTTGGAGGCTACTCTAAAAAAAAAGGCAGATGGTGTCTTATTAGAAGAGAGATGAGATGTTTTTCAGATTCTTTGACATGATGCTGAGATGGAACCCAGGTACCTTGCAAATGACAAATCTCTAACAGCAGGGAGACAAGCATGTGGCTGTGATGGGATCTGCTGTATTTTAGAGATGTCAGGCTGGACCTTGTTTCCATTTAATTAGTGAATCCATCTTGTTCATGCTCCTAGTACTATAGCACCTTAAAATGCATTATAATATGCTTCTCAGTAGAAATGGAATTGAAAAAAAAAAAAAAAACAACAGAATTATCAGGAGTTGCTTTTACACAATTTCATAATCTTAGTTTTGTCATCTCCAGTAATGAATTCAGTAACATAAATAAGGGATTTACCAAATAGAGACCACAGCTTTATCACACCGAAACTTTCTTATGTCACTCACAAACACCATTATAAAGTGCAAAATACCACCTCAAACAACAGATAAAACACATATCTAAATGTGCATTTCTAAGAAGGACTTCCAGTATTCTTTTTCCTCACCTGGAGGTGCAAATGACCCAAAAAGGGTGGCAGACAGGTAGTCCCTTCCCTCCCTCACCAAGCAGTCAGCATTCTAGACTGGCCAAATTCTGGATGGATTAAAATGGGCCAAAGCAGAAACGCTGTGACCCTCACAAGGCTGTGGCATGAGAGATCTTCCTTGGTGGCACTACCAAGGTAGGAACAGGGAGTTCTTCATTTGGAAGCTCCCAGCTGTGAGCATGGAAGTCTGTCAGCTCTCACCAGCTGTCAGAATCATTGGATCACTCAGGTTGGAAATGTCCTTTATGATCGAGTCCAACCTCTGCCCCAGCACTGCCAAGTCCACCACTGAACCACGTCCCCAAGTGCCACATCTCCGTGTGTTTTCAACACCTCCAGGGGTTGTACCACGGATTTGACCAAACCAATATCGGTGTTAACACTGCAGGGAAGCAGGGGCTGGGGCTCCTGTCAGGCTCAGCTCCTCCCTGCAAAGGAGAGCCCTGGCACAGCTCGGTACTGGAACATTTCATTCCTTGCCCTGCCTGCACCTCTCCCTTCTCAGGGAGCTGCGGACACACCGAGTAAATCAAAGGGATAAGAATTTATGAAACCCAAAGCAGCACTGGATTTTGGAATGACAACATGATTGTATATGGGTACTAATAAAAGGCAAAGGTTCCCTGAAGCCTCAGGCTATGAAGTGGAGTAGAGCAATGATTAAGAGAGAGTTAAGATGTATTAAACTTTGAAGGAAAAGGCATTCCGTAGTGACATGTTAATAGATCCCAGGAAAGATTTGTTAATGGACTAAAAATTGAGAGGCTCTTTGTAGGCAGCACTAAGTAAAAAGTAAATCATGGTTTCTCCATGGGGGAGGTTCACTTAGAACCTGGAGAAGGCAGGAGCACCAGGGACACCCAGGGCAGCCTGGCTGGGGCTTGGAGCCTGAACACAGGGAGGACACACGGACACAGGGAGGACACAGGGACACAGGGCTGCTTCCAGCCCTGGTGCTGAACCACAGCTCTGCACAGCCACACCCGGTTTATGTCTTTCTTCCCATCACACTGAGCTCATGAGTGAATAAAAACCTTATGATTTGGATCTATGAAGGTGGTTAGGGATGCAGTGATTTCCTGAAAACTTCTTCCGGGGTGTGAAACACAGAGTGTGAGACAAGATATAGCTAAATAATAGCTGATTTTCAGTTAAAACACACTGCAGTTGGGCAATAGCTGAAAATGAAATACGATCTCATCAAAGTCTGAACCTTGTAAGGACACTGAGCCCAGTAAAAAGCTTCAGCTGGCTGGTATGAGATCCTAAAATTTACTGATAGCAACCCAAAAGCAATCGTAATCAGGGGCAAAAAAAAGGGCAGTAAAATGTTTGTCTTGGCCTGGTCTCCTTTCTGTGCTCTCCTTTCAAGCTGACATACTGGAAGCAACAAAAGTGACAATATTTCAGAGCACACTCCCCTCTGAAAGGCAGAGAGCACCAGAACAAGTAATACTGTCTTCCTGATCATGAAAGGCTGATTTATTCTTGCTGCATTATAATAAAAGGCATAATGTATTTTGTGACATATTGAAATCAGTGGGGGACCTTTACCCTTTACCAGTGGGGCAAATTCTTTTCTCCATAGCCTTGTTCAGATGCACCTAAGATTCTTGGAATTTCTAACATAAACTCTAACCTGCATTTCATAGGCAATGAGAAAGTGGCATCAGGAGCTCTGGATGTGGCTTTGGAGAGGACTGGATGTAATTGCACATCTCTTATTGTACCATCAAACACAGCACTTTTGTGCAAAAGGGGCAATCCTATATGTTTGATGAAAGGGGTGGTGTACATACATGGAGACAAGAATTAATAAAAGAGCTGCTTAAACTCTGTTTTGGGGTTTTTTTTCAGACTTGAGGCCCATCAGGATGCTAAAGATGAGCATCAAACAAGCATCAGCTGATGCTTTAGTCACCCCTTGTGTGTTCAAGTCCTGGGTCAGTCCCAGTGATGGGGATCCTCTCCTGGCCAAGTGTTTTTCATTTGGAATCCCAAACTCAGGCTGAGCCCAGACGATGGAGGTTCCTCCAGGTAACAGCAGCCAGGAGTTTTGCATTTGGGAGTTCATGAACTACACACAGTTGTCAAAGGGGAAATGGTTTGGTTTAGTCCCATGAGCATCACTGTTTGCAGCTGGGACGTGCCAGCATTCCCACAGGTTTCTGCTGGAAAGCAGCTTCCAGAAAGAGGGGACAAAAGCAGAGCTGTGGAGTGAGAAGGGAAGAGGTGGCAGAGCTGCAGCTCTGGTCCCTGATCTGCAGCTGCAAAGCAGCTTTGGAGGGAAGGATAAAAAGAGTGAGACACCCTGAACATCTCCAGTCCGTGGAGAAGAGCCTTCCCCAGAATGGAGGTGGGTGTTTGAGTATCTTAAAGGGAATGTAGTTTATGTGGCTGTTTTACAGTTACTCCTGAATGGATGTGTTTTAAGGTTGGGATAAACCAGGTGAGTAAAAGGAACACAGCCAAGGAGCTGTACCCACTCACCGTGCTCTTCACGCAGTAAAACAATGAAAAGTGCAAAGAGAGAATTCAGAATTGGGAAGAATGTTTGGGGTTTTTTATTAAAAAAAGCCCTACATCTTTCTGACAAAGTCCTACACGGTAGAAAGATGCTGAACTGTTGATTTTCTTGGAATGCTTATGATCCTAATTACATTATTGATTCAATGCCTGCATTATATGTGGGTTTTGTTCTTTTTTTTTACCACTCATGTTTTTACTATACATAGCACTAAAATTTAATCTATGTGAGATGGAACTGTCCTAGGGCTTTTTGTTGCTATAAGTCATAGGGGTTTTTTTTAGACTATTTTCATATTAATCACTACTTAGCTTTTTCTTCTGGCTTTTGTTTTCCATTAGGAATATCCACCCTCTCCTTGTGGAAGAGGGGGAGTGACATGTTTGTTTGGGGTTTTTTGATTTTTTTTTTTATTTCAGTATATATTTCTTAAGAGAGAACGGTCCTCCTGAAACCTACTTTCTGGTGAGCGCAGTAAATCATGAAATTACGTATTTATCATTCCTTTTTATTTTTTAAAGGTATAATAGAAAGGAAAGCCGTTTAGCAAATCAGGTACAAAACTAAGATCTATGTTTTAGGAGCTGCAGGGGAGTTGGAAGAAAATTGGCTCTTGTGATGAAGCATTACTCAGTCCATCACACATGTGAAGTACAATTTTGCCCCTGAGGTGAAGAAACGGGTGCTTTTCCCCCTTCTATATAACCTTGGAATTTGGAGGATTTTCCTTGTGTGCGTTACTGTACCACTTAGTAGTGCCTCTGACACTTTTATTTGGGATATGCTAAGATTGAGAGGGGCAAGTATGTGTCTGCTTGCAGGGAGAGGCAGGCAGAGGGAATAGGGACAGGACTGTTTCCAGTTCTGCTTCCCCCACACAGCTGCTCTTCACAATGGGAGAATGGGGATTTTATTGTTGGGTTTTGTTCTGGACCTGTTTCAGTATTAATTGCTCTTGATAGAGAATTAATAAAACTCAATGGTGATTGAATTAACCTGTCTGTGTGCACAGGAACAACCCAGGAGCCCTGAGGTTTGTGCACGACCTGTTTAAGGTATTAGGGAGCCATCAACACCTCCATATCACCCCAAAATTGCCTGGGCTTTAGGGCTGTGTCTGTGGTTGGGGCTGCCTCATGCTGTTTAGCAGTAATTCCAAGGTAGGCTAAATCAGCCATTAAATTATAAACTGGGAGACTAAGTGACCTCTGGTTATTTGAAAAGAGTGAATTACCGTAAGCCATTAATAAAGATACCCCAAGAGGCAGGAATGGGTGCATGGTGGGTCCCCTCCTGGGCAGAGCTTCAGCAAGCAGTATTTTCAGTATCCTGGAAGCAATGTTCAGCTTTGGAGGGCATGGAGAGCAGGAGGAAAGGGGGATGTGCTGCAACAACACCTCTTCAGTATTTCCCTTCTTTCACGCACAGCTTATTACCTTTAGTGTCACTGTGATGCATGAGAGTGACTGTGAGTGATGTTGATTATGTGCTGTGGGGAGGATGGAGTTTGAATTCTCCTCTTTGACTTTCCAGCACTTCTTTCTGGTACAGAGTAAGATTATTTTCTTGCCTTTTCCTGTTCCTCTTCAGAGCACTCCAAGAATACTAACAGCGTTCTTGTTCTGTGCCTTGCCGAGCGCGGGGCTGCGAAATCCAGCTGGCACTTGCTCAGAGATTCATATGGAGAACTGTCCTGGCTTCCTCCTCTTAACCCTCTGTAGGACCAGTCACTCTATTTTTCAAGATATAAATTAATAAAATGAAATGAAAATGCAGGAATAGAATGTAGAAACTGCTGTACTGCTGTTGCATCTGACTGATGTGTAAAGACTGCAGCTTGAAGATAGAGGGCAACTCATGTGAAAATGTTAGTAGTGTAAAAGAGAGAACAAGGTTTGGAGAGAAGGAAAAATAATTTGAAGAATATTCTAAGCACAAGTGCCAGAAGGGAGTTGTACGTATTTCAGAGAGACAGATTGGGCAAAGAAGGCTGGCAAAGTAAATCCTTGCAGCAAAGCTGTTAAAATGGCATTGTCTTTGAGTGGTGAAACTCTGCACTCTGCATTTCTCTGCATGAGTTAACTTGACCCCAGCCATTGTTTCCTATGGGAGTGGAATCACTTGATAGGCAGCAGGAGGCAGAATTATTTCAAGTCTTTTGGCATTGCTTCCTGTAACCAAAAAAGTAAACACGGACATCAGCATGTAAACAGGATGCTCAGCTGTAAGTTAGAGCAAGATGTAGCTTGTTCTACACTCAGCTTTTCTAAAAATAATTCTGCTTTAGTAAATAAGACATTCTGTATGTGTATCCTACTTCAACACATTTCAGATTGCCATCAACAAACTGTAGGATTTTAGTAGAAGGTGTTTGCTAAATAACAAGTAAGGCAAATGGATTTACCAAATCAGACCTTCTCTGTTTTTGTTGCTAAACTTCTGTATGGAATATGCTTTTCTGTATTTGGATAAATGCTGCTAGGGATTTACTGTTCTATTTGTGAATGTGGCTGTTCTTGCAGAGCAGTCTTATGCCTGAGATACTGGGATAACCAGGAGGTGGGTGTTCTACTTCTAGCGCTGCGTTACTGTGTTTTTTAGCTTTTTTTAAAAAATATGTGTTTTGGCAAGCAAGACCATTTTTTTTAACCAGATATTTTTTTTTTTAAATTTTGCTGCTGGCAAAAAGGCAAGCTCTTTGGTTTCTCGATAAAACTGCTGCAGTTCCTCTTGAAAATCATAATTTGGACGTGTAGAGCTGCATCTCATAAAATAAACCATAGTCCCATGGTATCCTGTGTTGACTGAGTACAGGGAAGCTGTAGCTCCATGGGGACCTGTCAGCAGCCTCCCTGTGCCTTTGAGCAAGTTACCAAGAAGACAGAGCCAGGCTCTTTACAGCACTGTGTGGCAGAAAGCTGAAAGGCAAAGGACATAAACTGAAATCACAGAGGTTTACATTGAATTTATGGGAAAAACTTTCTCATCGTTAGGCTAGTCAAGCAGATTTTGCCCAGAGAAGTTGTGTAGCCTCCAACTGTGGAGATTTTTCAGAACCTGGATGGATAAAGCTGCTATGGCAGACAGCAGTTTGGGATCATGATCTAGTTGGGGTTTTATGTCAAAATCTGATGCACCTGTATAAACTTCCTTTTGACCTACATGGGTATAGGAGAGGGCAAAGCAAATTATAGCCCAGGAGCCTGGGGGATTTCTTCTCTTGACTTTCCAGCAAAGATGGTGCTCTTAACATTAGATATGTGGTCAGAATGTAGTAGGTACAGTGCAACGGGGTGACTCCCTGACTCCTTAAATAACAGACCCAGATTACATAAATTACACTTCAGAATTTCCAAAATACTGTTGTCATTAGACTGTTGAAAGGTAAGTCAGATAGCCTGGCAATAAAGGTTGGAAATAGGGCAAATAATCCACCTTTTTTTCCCTATCCAGATATGGCACATATTGTAATGTGCTGTAGAGGTAGTGTTTAGTACCAACAGTGGGTGATGGTGTTCGGAGGGTGAATTCAAAGCACGTAAGGTAAATTGTAAATATAAGGGAAAGCGTTAATAGAAAAAGTCTTGGACTCTTCCTCCCTCCACACATACATGTCCTTTGTTATGCTGCAGTTATAAAACAGCTGCTTCCTGTACCTGTTTGCCTCTAACCCTTTAGCTTCAGGCAGAGAAGCGTGAGGAGGCAAAAATCAGTGGGTTATGAAGACTTGTTTCTTTCCTTTTCAGATGTGTGTGCACGTCATTGCAAACAGAGTGTACTCAAGAGCTTGAAGTGGTCAGTCTTATCATAGGTAGGTGGTGAGACCAGGTGAACAGGTGAATCCCTGATATGGATTTACCTCAGTTGGAACCTTGGTCTAATTTGCACCTTGTCTGCACCAAGAAGTAGATACATCTGAGGAGTGGGTGATTTCCCACTTCTAGAAATGTAAATGCTGCACTTGCCCCTGTAGCAGAGATTTTGTGGATTTAAATATCCAGATGGTGGTACTTGGCAAAAGTTGTATCTTACAAGGTTTAATTCATGCTGCAGTTGTTCATTTTGATGCTGGGATGACTTTAGAGTAGGAAGTGTTTCAAGATGAAAATGTTTGTCCAAGGCCATTTCTCTTTCAAGTCTATGAATAAAAAGAGGGGGGGAGCCCAAAGGAGAAGCTACTGGCTGTTATTGGTGGTCTACTGGTGTGACTTGACTTGAATTGATAGACCACTGAGAACAATGAGGCTGCTTTCAGTGCAGAATATCTCGTTTTGAGCAGCCAGAGAGTCTTTAGAATGGCTCTGGCCATGTGCCATCTTCACCTTAAGCATCATACTCCTGGGTGCTAAAGAGTATTTTACTAGTAGTTTAAAACTGGGCACCGTAGATGTTGGGGAATGCATTTCTTGCAGATAGCTTGGGGTACCAGCTGCAGGTTGAGCTGAGGGGCAGGGCCCTGAGGAAAGAGGCTGTGAATTAAGGACATGGGGACCTGTGGTACAGCCAGGAGAGGGAGGGACACACAGGAGCTGGGGACTCCTGGGTTTTCCCACCCAGACATTTTAAGGGGATAAAAGCCCAGGGGGTCCTTTGTCTTGCATCCCTCCTTGGAGGCATCAGCCCAAGCTGTTATTGTGTTATTTGGTTATTGCACCATGATTAAAATATTTTAAGGATTTGGATGTCTGAGACTCTGCTATGGGAAACCTGGAGTCGAGCTGATGAGGAAACTTGGTCTGACTGTGAATGTAGCTGAGAGGGGGCCTCAGTTCCAGCTCAGGTGGTGAGAGTGACTCCTGGATGGTGGGACAGGGAAGTTTCCTTAACCATGGATATCAAACACTCTGGTGCTGAATTGTTTTCTCTGCATGCTATGGAAAACATTTTCGTGGGTATATTCTTTATACAGTCCTGATTTTTGCAAAAGATGCCAAGAAATCCCCAAGAACACATGGTGTGAGACTGTCCAGGAAGAGGCAAAGGCCAGAATACCCTCTGCTGTCTTTTCCCAATTTATACATGTTTGCAGTACTTTCTTTAAGCTTTATATTCTGAGGATTTTGTTCCTTGGCTGGGTGGGGCTCTGAGCACTGTGTGCTCCAAGATGATGACATGGAGCCTTCAGTATGAAAACTGGCATGTGGCTTGCAACTGAAAATGAAGGCAGATTTTTGACATTCCAATTGCAGGTTCAGGGTGCTCTGATCACTCAGCAGCTTTTAATTGAGGGAGAGTTTCCACTTATCAGTGTAATGCCAAAGTACAGTGCTGGATTCATTTTATCAGTAATTTTTCCTCACTGTACAGAAGGAAATCAAATGTGGCACTACAGAGGAAGCTGCTGATGCTGTGTGTTCTGTTGGTTAGATGGGAGAAGATGCTAACACCAGTATAAACTCAATGTGAGTTAATGAGTAAAACTATCTGTTTTCAACACTTATCCTCTAACAGAACATTAGTGCTACCCCTGCAAGCAACTAAGTTGTGATGAAAATTGTTACTTGTGTCCCAAACTTTGCTGGTCTGGAGCTGCATGAAAGGCAGGGAAGGTCAAGCTGCATGAATCTCAATGTGTCATCTGAATTCCAGGTACTATTTGGAAAGGAATGAAGATGTCTGGGGGTAAAGAGTGTATTGCTCTAAAACATTTAAAGTGCAAAAGAAAATGGGCTGTACTCTGCCATCCTTAAAACATAAGAGGTAAAATCCATAAATATAGGCTGTATTTTTATGGGCAAGAGCAGTACATTTCTTAGTCTGTTGCACAGTCAGCCTTTTGGCATACTGATTGCTAAAATCATAAACATCCATAGCTTCAAGCTGGTTGCTGAAGTTATCCTGCTAAATCTTTATCCAAAAATTTAAAAAGTAAAAAACCAACACAAACTATAGCTACTTCTTCCCAAATTCTCCCCTAATGACACTGTTTTTCTAATAAAGTGATTAGACTTTCTTATCCCAGCTAGGGGTGCTGCTAAACCAAGCTGAAATACCCATCTTGCTTGGATTATCCTTCAGGCACTGTTTAAATGATGCCACACCAAATATATCTACTTTAACTTGACATTTTTTGTCCTTGCTGCTTTCTCCCACTAGTCCTGCAAGACTCTTAATTTTTCCCTTGGAGTCATGAGTAGTGTTTAAGAAAAAAAAAAAGTCTGTCTTTATTCTTAGAAATGACATTTTTATTGATGAGCCATCCATTTTCTTTCACTTATGAACTTTAAATTGTATGCTGCTTTGACAGCATTTTTACTCTTGGAAGTATCCAGTTACACCATCACATTTCAAAACACCCCAACTGTTCAGAGCCAAATTGTTGTCTTGCTGCCATTTATTACATGATGGCATCTTCAGGCCTGTGTTAGTCTGAAAAGGTCTTTCATTCTATTTAAGTTTCTATTTTAGCAGTCTGTAAGTTACATTTTGCTTTAAAAGTAATTTAATCACCCTTAGTTTTAAACATTTTGGCCATGGGAATTAACTGTTAACAATCCCAAGATACCAGCTGAAATGAGAATAAGGAAGATACTAGGTACTGAGCAGTGCTGCCTTTCACATGATCTTTTTTAGACCCCTTCTGCCTAGAATTTTAAAAAAAAGGCAAGATTTTCCTATAAAATTGGCATGTATTTCTCTCTACTGGTCTTGGCTATGGTTTTGTTTATCCTGATTGGAATTAAAGCCCATGCACTGACAGAAGAAGTGTGAAGAGATCAAGTGGGATTCAGTCATGTGTTTTCATTTAAATTGCAATTGTAGAAGTGTGTTTGAAATTAAAAAGTTTAACAACGTACTCTTTACAGTGGCCTGCATTAGGACAAGTAATCAGGTACAAGCTGTGCCATAAACAGAATGTAAGCCCTGGGCAAACAACCCCCCAATTTATCTACTCTAATCTATGTTGGGTGTTTTAATGGCTGGAGTTTGCTTTTGCTGTATGCAACAAATGGGCAGCACTGGTAGGAGCAGGTAAGACTTTGATGAAATTCTGGTGCTGTCTTAGGTTTTCAATTATCTTTTAGTGTTTGCACTATTTGACTCCCTTTATTAGAGTTTGTTTGGGTATGTGTTCAGGAAAACAGTGAAGAATTACAGCCAGCAAATTAGAGAACTTTACAGTATGGATTTCGTAGCAGCTCATGTAGATGTTTTTCCTGTAGAGCTACGGTGTGACAAGGGATTAACACACACCCTCTGAAGCTACCTTGAAATCAGCAGTGAACTGCCTTCCATTCCTGCACCTCGTGTAGTCTCTTATGTCGATGCATAGGACATAAAATACATTCTAACACCGGGTTTCAACTATTTAAGAAGCTTAGGTTGAATCACGAGACCAGGTGCAGATTTAAATGGAAGTTCCATGGATGCTCTTCCATAGAGGAGCTCTGTGTAGCAGAACCTGCTCTGCTGTGGGAACAGCCACACAACAGGGCAGAAAGTACCATGGGAATGAGCCAAGCAAAGGGGGTACAGCCCTTGGATGTTCTCCAGGCTTTTTAGATATTGTAGTCTGAGTTATGGCAGGCACAGGCCTCCTGACAGCACCAGTATCAGCCATGTGCAAACTCCTGCAGCTGGAAGGAAACAACCCCAGTGCTACCCCTGCTGGGGGTAGTGCTGCTCTGGGAAACAGTAAAAACTGGGCTGTCCTGCAGTGGAAAGAGGTGATGATCCATTAATCCTCCCTTGAATCCATGCTGAAAACATGCTCTGTCATGGACTTGCAATGTGAGCCGAAAACCATATTTCACTGCCTTGTGGTCAGCACTGCACTGAGAACAGGGCACGACATGAGCTGAGTGGCAGCTTCCCACCAGATACACCAAGGCTTCAGTCTAACTCTGTCACTACTCCTAGATCATGGTTTGGCTCTAATTATGGTTTTTAAAATACTTCAGTTTTTTACACACCGGTCCCCTGGAGAGTTAAAACTGAAGCGTCCTTGATTCTGTTGATTTCTGTGAAAATTGTAACACCATTTTATCAGGTTTTGATTTAATTAGTCTGCTTCAGGGAGAGGATTAACATAGCATGTATAGCCCCTATTTAAGTGTACCCAGCATTGTATAATAGGGGAGTTTGTGCCAAACAAACAGCTGGGCTCTGCCTGGAAAAGCTTATATTCTGGTGGCACAAACAAAAATACACAGTAAATACAAACACAGAACAGCATGTGGCCATTGCAGTTGGTATTAAATGGAAAGAAATTAAATTCTTCTGTTTCTGTGATGTTTTTCTGCTAAGTGCCTCAGAATTATTATAACTTGTTATTGTTTCTTTGTATGGACTATCTCTTGACATCTTCCCCTTCTAAACAGAGCTTCTGTTCCAAGACTTTGACTATGCAGCAGATTTCTTCTTATAACTTGAACTTTCTTTCCCTGTTTTAGACTCTCTTATGAGAATTTTGCTTCCAAGTTATTGTAATCTCTCCATCACTGGTGGTTCCATATGGTCACTCAACTCACACAGCTATTTTAATTAGATTCCTTATAGTGAAGCACTGCACTGGGCATAAGCTCCAGTGTCTCTCCCCATGGATCACTGGGCAAAGCCTTCACTCATGAGGACTTACACTGGAATGTGGTTTTAATTATTTTGATATTTACAAAAAATAGTCAAAAGCTACATTGAGAAAGCAATGTTGGATATTTCTTTAAAAAACAAGTGGAAAGGGGTGTCTACAAACTAGTGAGGTTTACATTCGATGCACTGAAATTAAAAAAAAAAAACAATTTCTTGCTGTTTATAAACAAGAGTAAACATTTGGGGTCTTACACATTATTTTCTTACTCTTCTGACAACAAACTTGGGAGGAATCCTTCCCACAACGTGGAGGTTTTTTTTGTGTCTTGTCAGAGATAAGGTGATTGTGTGGAAAAACAATGATGATAGGGATCTGTAATTACTTGTGACTGATGAGCATATCTGACACTGTTTCCTGGTATCTACCGATAATTCTCCAAGGTAAGAGGGAAACAGACAACTTCCTCTGCTGGCAGTAGATATTTTATGTTCAGGATGCTGCTTGTGGCGAGGTTTTGGGCAGGATTGCTACACCACAGCGTGAAAATATGAGGAAAAACAATGCACGTCTGGGGAGCAGTCTGTTAAATGTTTCTGTCTTTCAGGTTGGTATAGTATGAGTAAAGAGAAAACGAGTCCTGGGAGACAGAGAGCTCTTTCAGATGTCAGTCCTCCAATTAACTCTGTAAGGGCACACCAGAGCATCTCTGGGTAAAGGCCATCTATCTTTTTCTCTTAATATGAATGGTGGCAATGTAATTATTTTGAGTGGTGAAAGAAGATTCTCTCCTGGGAGAAATTTGTCTTGATTCAAAAGTACTGATATATGCAAAGTCAGAACTGGACCCTGTAGCAGCTTTATTTTAAGCTGAACATTTGAAATACATATGATATTTTTAAGTTTCTGAGAAGTTTTTGAAATGTCTAGTCTAAATTATGCAGGGGTCTTGGAGCTCAAATAACTACAAACAAGCTTTCAAATCTACTACTAACCCTCAAAACTACCTCTACCCGAGTGGCTTAAATGAAATATTGTGCTCTGGAAGGGTAAGAGGTAATATTTAGCTTAACTGCACTTTATCCTGTGCTTCTCAAAATGATCAGTTGCAGGACAATCATTAAAATCATAGGCTATAAGTTACTGTCCTTGGAAGCAAATGATACATTGGAAGATTTGTGGGTCGTTGTCTTTTATCACAGCAAATCGAATGTGTCTATGTCAACAGGGGTTCTTTTTAGATTGTTCCTTATTTTGCTAGCCCTGCTGCTTTTAAATAAAACGTTTTGATTTAATAAAGAACAAAAATGCTGATGTTTGTGTTGGTTTAAGAATTGTTGTTTTAAGTCTCTTTTCTTGCAAAGTACTGACTATAATGCAGCTCCTGATGAAATCAGCCAGTTGAGTAATTAGGGGTTGTGTCTTTCCTATCTTCCCCACAATCTTCAGCAGTTACCTCTTTTGTTCAAAAACAACTGGAGGTCAGGTTATGTGAAGAAACCCCAGGATGAGCTGAACGATCAAGACCCAGAAAAGCCTGGAGCACTGCAGTCTGCAGTGTTCCTCCTCCATTTGGAACAAATTACCTATCCCAGCTTCAGACCTCAATGGGGGAGGATATAAATTGTTTTTTATTTAGTCTTAATGTTGTGTTCGCCACCCTACCTGTGCTCAGAGTATTTGCTGTAAGTGTGAGCCCTGCAGGTTGCTAAAGGGCCACTTGCAATGCTCTGTCTTCTGTTCTTGTTCCAGTTTTGCTGTGTTAGCCATTCTAGATTAGAAGCCTAAACAAGGCATCGAGCATGAGGTGGAGAAACCTGGAGAGGGAGGAGGGAAGTCTGGATGGAGAATAGCAATGCATGTATTTCATGGTAAAAAGGTGTAAGAGGATCTGTAAGTGCCAGGCTTCGGTGAAAAAAAACGGGTAGTTAAAAAGAGGATATATTCTATAAGCAAGATTAAAGGAAATTAATTTGGAGGATTAAGGCTCAGCTTCCGTACCTGTTCTCATTTTCTGTTTCAATTCACAAAAACCTCCTAAAATCCGCCAGTGATTATTCTTTAAATAATGAAAAAAAGCAAGAAGCATGTCTTCTCCATAATCTGTGGCTATAATCTTTATCACAGAAACTGTTTCTCTTGTGAAACAACTTTGAGTGTTGTGGAATCCTGTTTATGAGAGAAGCTGATTATATTCACTCACATCTCTTGAATGAGTTGCTCTGGAATTCTCAGTGCTGTGTCCGGCTCTGGGGTCCTCAACATAAGAGGGATTTGGACCTGCTGGAGTGAGTCCCACAGAGATGATCAGAGGCTTGGAGCATCTCTCCTATGGAGTCAGGCTGAGTTGGGGTTGTTCAGCCTGAAAAAGTTCTAGGAGACATTAGAGCCAGTACCAAGAGAGCTGCACGGACTTTGGGGGACTATGTTTTGCAGCTTAAGGATACAGCTTTACTGAGTGGGAGGGGAAAGGTGGGGAGAATCCACTGCAGGAATGCTTTGATAAGAAATAGGACTTCCATCTCATTTCAATGTGATAGATTTCAAAGTTAAAAGAAAATGTGATTAAGTAGGGAGTAATTTCTTTTACAGACAAAAAAAAAAATGTTGTAGTTTAAGCTTGGAGAAAAATTAGAATTTTCTGCTTTTGCTAGTTATTCTACTTTGTAAGGTATGGCTCAAGGAATAGAAAAACTTCAGATGCACTGCAGAACCACAGAAGTTTTTTTGCATCACTATGCACTACTTAAACAGTACTTCACTATGAATCAGACATTCCTCCAATTGTGTAAAGCATGTGTGCTTAAAAGCCTTTTTTAGGGAGGTATTGAACTGCTTATGGGATGATGAATAATTAAAGGCTTGTCTAAGTATGCTGCATTCCTTCTTGTTTAGTTATCCTTTCCTAAGTACCCGTGAAACCATGGTAGCCCTTCTGGGCCTAATTTTGTTATCTTCTTAACGCAACTGTGCACTCCTGTTCTCTGGATCAGAGTACTTGATTGTACAGGGGGTAGAAACACACCCTGAGCTAACCTGGAGTTACTTTAGGAGGTTCATGGAGGCAGTTCAACCCTTAGGATGCCTGATACAGGAACATCAGCTCTACTGAGTTTCCATGATCCATTTAATGTCTTCATTCTTTGGAAGCTATCGTTATTAGCAGATTTTATAGGTAGGTAGCACTCATTTTTGTTGCTTTGTAGTGTTATTTTTCCAAATTCATTATTTAAAAGGTCATTTTCCAAGGTTGCTAGGTCTGAAATGACCGTTCTTGGCAGCAGCTCCAACTGTCTCTTCATTTCATTAATTTTCTTGCTGAATCGTGGATTTGTTCTGTAAAATACATATATCCAATTAATTTTTCAGTATAAAAGCCAGAGACTGCTCATAAAAAGGAATTTTAGACTTTCAAACTACATTTAGCAGATGGTTTTAAAGGTATTTAATTTCTTGTTTCCTCAAGTGGGGCTTCTGTTATTTAAATGTGTGGTGCCTTTAGCCTGTGTAAAGAAGCAGGACTTGACATTCCAGGCATGCCTACCAGTCCTCTTGGTCTCAGTACCTTCCTTGATTAAATGCTGCGGGAATGGGCGATAAGGGGCAGGACTGTAGGTCCCTTTCAGACCTTTAAAATGACAGTTTTAATGCTGTCCTTCTCCAGCTGGAATAAATAGTCCTGCCAACTACAGTGATCAGTGTCCTCCAGCAAGGGAGAGGACATCACCCTTCGTAGTGTCAGTCCACCAGCGTGGCAGCCGGGTAGGATCTTTCTTATATGGATCTTAGACTGAACTCTCTTAAAAATCAGATTTTTATATTAGTAACGTTAATATGACCCGAAAAAAAGCAGCACCGAACATAGCAAGGACTAAGGGAGCCACGAGGTGGCACTTCTGCTGCACAGAATGGCTAAAGCTCCATCACTTTGCAGGCTGGTAAAAATACAAGAAAGAAACAAACAAACCAGCCCAACTTTCACCTGCAGAAGGAAAGTAAATTTATTCTTGTGAATTTAAAGTCAGTAGTTAAAGCGATCACATGGATTCCTTTCAACCTAACCAGGAGCTGGAGTCCATGATCCTTGTTGGTCTCTTCCAATTCAGGATATTCTAGGATTCAGTGCTAGACTTTCTGTAAAGCAGAAACTTAGAAACTGCCTTAACCAGTATCTCAAGTCAGTAAAGTATCTTTAAACTTAATATTCAATTTTTCCATGTTTCCATGCCCATTTCCAAACTACCTGATATGATTTTTGATAAGGAAAGATGTGCACCAATACTGAAGTGTTCTATGGATGTACACTTTTCATGCAGTACTTCCTTTCAGAAAAGTTTTAGTGAAGGTTTCAAGTCTGTATTTGATTATGTTGCATGTTCTTTTCTAGTCAGGTCACATTAAGTTTTGCAAAATGTAATTGCTGGGAGGTTTTTTTTCTCTATAGTGTAAATCTATTTCAGTTTTCCTGAGTGTTGGGGCATCACTGATTTTTTTTGTGACTTACTTCTGGAGTGTATGGTCATGATTCAGCATAAAAAAAAATCCTTGCCAGTTGTCTCAAACTTTTCACTTTGGCTGCACCTCTGTCCTGTGGTAAGCAAATGCTTCTCCCTCTGCCAGTGCTCTGTGATGAGGCCAATCCTTGGCAAAAATGTTGGGGGAAGAACTCCTAAAACAGCAGCAGGAAGACAAGGGTTTGGGCAGCAAAGCTAGCCTGGTTTTAGCAAAAAGTGAAGGGAATTTTGTATTTGACTGGCGTTTGGCTATTGCTTAGTAATTAAGAGACGTATCCAGGAATTTTTGACCAAGATGCAGCAGAGGCACGAGACTCCAAAGAGCTCTCAGGTTCTCTGATGTGTTTGGAGCCGTGTCTGAAAGCAGGTGGAGCCATGGCTGGTGCACTTTGCTTTTGGAGATGATTTCTCTGCTGCAGTGTCAGCTCACACTTGTGCCAAGCTCGGGACTGTCCAGAAGTAGTTCACAGCTGAACCAGGGAAATGCAAACCTGTGGTGGTAAATCTGCTTTAAACTTCAGCCTCAGCCTTTCTCACGGAATGGCCATGACTGGGTTAAGGTACACAGCACCAAATCCTCCAGTCTGGAGTGACTAACAAAACCAGCCTACAGCCATGGCTCGTACCTGCGGTGGGCTAGAAAAGAGAACAGTGTAGGAAGGAGCAGAGTTATAACATGTTATTGCAGGAGACAAAAAAATTGTGAATAAAAAGTGATGGATCATGCTTTGAGTAAATGGATTTCTACACCTACACACCTGATAGATTTCTCTGGGCAAGAAAAGTACACCTCCAGCTGTAGCGGTTTTACTTCTGCTTAGTGTTGGAAAAAGTGCTGTAGTAATGAGGATTGTAGATTAGTTCACCTGCTCTTCAGTGACTACATTGCTCTGGTTTTTTTCTAAAATTGCTTTCAGAGCTACAGCAGTCCAGCCAGACTTTCCCATTAATACTTTATTAGCAGAAGCCAATTCTGTTATAAATGCTTGAAATTTGCTTTTCTCTCTGCTTACATGTGCACCATATGCCTGGAAGACTTCTGAAAGACTTTGTTTTCTGTCTTTTCTGCAGCAGCTGCTGGGTTAAGATGCCTTTATTTCAATAGTAGTTTTTATTCAGTAGGGAAAACGTTTTAAATTTTTTTTTTTTTTTTTTTTTTTTTTTTTTTTTTCCCCGTTTTCTTTCTTTCATAAATGTCTTTCTGGGAAATGCTGCTTGACATATTTCTCCTTCTTGAAATGAACATATCTATCAGTAATTCCCTTAGGGTAAACAATACGAACCCTGACTTCAGACAGTGAAATTTATCAGGCTGATGCTTCTCCTGCCTTTGTTGAACAGCTGAGCCCTGTACCTTGTGTGGTAGCATCCAGGATTACAGGATAAATTGTAGATTTAGGACAGAATTAACAGCAAAGTGCTTCCAAGCAGAACTAAGTCATTAATCTGGGTCGAGGAAATTTGTTTTAATAAGGAGACAGTATTGTAATGGCAGTGCCTTCAACGTCGAAGTTGAGCTGTTAAGAGGCTTTGTGAAAGCAGGGTAATTGCAGCCGTTCTCACACCTACAAAATGCGCTCTCGTGTGGTTTGACCCTTCAGGTTTTAGTTTCAGGTGTGCTCGGATGTTCGGAGATCTGAGGGATAAATAACCTCGGTGTGGGTCCCGGGCGCACCCAGCTCCTCTCACCTCCCCTCCCAGCCCCGGCTCTGCGCGATGTCAACTTGGACAGGCACAAAACGTGGCACATCACAAATTATCCCCACAAAAAAGATGCAGAACAAGGCTTGAACAGCACCTTTATTTGTCAAATGGTACAAAAGGCTGAGAGAGTTGAACAGGATGAGAAACCCTGGGGATGAGAAAGCTCCCAGGAGACCTTGGATCCCCTTCTAGGTAAAGGGGCCACAAGAGAGCTGGAGAGCGGCTTTGCATAAGGGATGGAATGATAGGATGATGGGGAATGGCTTTCGGTGGAGAAAGGGTAGATTTCGATTAGATATTTGACAAATTGTTCCCTGTGAGGGCGGCGAGACGCTGGCACAGGTTGCCCAGAGCAGCCGTGGCTGCCCCACCGCTGGCAGCGCTCAGTGCCGGGCTGGACGGAGCTCCGCGCACCCCGGCGGGGCGGAAGGTGTCCCTGCCCGAGGCACGGCACTTGTAACCAG
>VZRO01001062.1:642515-685240 GCA_013397915.1 Daphoenositta chrysoptera
TCTAAAAGTAATCCGAACTCGGTGAAATCGAGGGATCCGCGGCTGCTCGCCGCCGGGAGCGCGGAGGCTCCGCCGGGGCTGCGGGCCGGGGCCGGGTGCGGGTGGGACAGGTAAAGGTGCCGTGCGGGTGGCCCCGCCAGCCCCGGCGGGCTCCTCTCCTCTCCCTGCCCATCCCTGGTTCCACTTGCCGGGAGCTGCTCCGTGTTCTGCGTTCTGTGCTTTCTGCCCGCTGGGAAACGGGACGCGAGCGGGGTCTCGCTTGCGTTTAGAAACTGGAGGATGCCTTAGAGGTTTTAAATGTTGGAACGGGACCCCCTAAACACAGTGAGCCGTGTCACATGTGGAAAACTCGCTGGGAGCCAGCAGCGCGGTGAGCAGGGTGACAGGACGCGCTCCCCTCGGGCGCTGGGGATCGCAGGGTACCACAAACGCAGCCGGGGAAACTCGCAAGTTTCAGTTTAGCACAACATTGTCATTGTCGTGGTGATCCTCAGAGTTTTGTTTTCTCCATCCATACAGAGCTTCTGACTTCAGCAGGTATCCGTCTCCTGTAACTGAGATGGCCTCAGAATTGTAATTAAAACAAACTCCGTAACGAGCGTGGAGTTGACACTTGCAAAACAGCACTGAGGCATCTCGCTGACTTCAGCTGAAACTTGCAGCATTGTTGCTGAGTCATCAGGACAGAAATATTCGAGGAAGAAATAAAGAATTTAGATTTTTAACCCTAATATGAACAGCCTGTTTCATGTTGGTTTATTTATTACTTGGTGCGTATTTCTTGCGTTTACAGGCAAATTTATTTGTTCAGTGGTTAGCATATGGAAAGCATTAGGTGACTGAAACTGTAACGATGCCAGTCCTGTATATCAAGCAATACTGTATGTATTTTTAGAATTGTAATCTAAAGAGCTCTTGTATGAGTCCCAGTACATCCATAATGCAGCGTTTATCTCCACTATCATCAAAATACTAAAGAGTGTATTCTGAATTTTGGTCATGGATCACATTCCTAGTAGATGTCTTAGCTGTATGATAATCTGCCATAAAGTTAATCACCTGAAGCAAGTGAAAGAATCATCTTTTGTAGCTTACCTTTGGCAGGTTTTTTTTTTTTTTTCAGCTGGAGTTTTTAAATTAAAAGCTCTAGAACTATACATATAAAATTTTCTTTAAAAAAAACGAAACTAGCCCACAGAAACACACTTTTTCCCAAGTTTCATCAGATTTTTCTTGGTCTTAGTGTCTGTCTAAACTTTGCAGGTTTTTTCTCACATCCTTAAAATTACAAGAGTTTTACATTGCTGAAGATGTTGGCTGAAATGATACTAACAGGTCACATTGCTTGATAATGAAGCAATACTTTTGTATATGCTAATGGCAAACTGTTGGCCTTGAAAAGTTGGGTCCAGGTTGTTTATCTGAAACAGAAGAAAGGTTTAAATGGGGAAAACGTCAGATGTTAATGAAGGATGCTCGTGGTTCACATGCATGTCACAAGCTGCAGATTTTTTTGGTAGCAGCTCCCATAGTCATGCTGGATCATATGACTTCATGCTCTGTTAATCTTCATAGCTGAAGTCTTTGCTTGTCACTGCTGTGGTACATACCTGCATTCGGTTTTTTCCCCTTTTTAAATATCCTCGGGGTATGAATACAAACTAGACAAAAATAGACCTTCAAAGTGCTTTATCTCCCTCTTAATAAACAGATTTATTTCAGAAGTGTAGTTCTTCGTGATTCGCGTGTAATCCTCCCGGGAACGTGTGCTGTAGATCTTCATTATGGTAATCTGTCAAATAGACATTTCTAAATCCTCAGACGTTTTCAGTGGCTCTGGAGCTTCTGCTCTGAACATACTTTTTTTGGCCAGGCCAGCATTCCTGCAGTATAGAATCACTTAAAACACTGCTTGGGCAGTGTGATGCTTTTTCTTTTCTTTTTCTTGTTTTCCAGCCCTCTCCTCCCCTGTGATGTTTGCTTTGGTGTTCAAGCACAGAGAGCGGAAATACATTTATAAATTAGTTCATTAGGAGTATGCAATGTAATATGAGGAAGTCATTGATAGATGGCTCTAAATTAAAAAATCAGTAGAACTGGGATCCTGTTCTGCATTTTTGTGCAGATCATGCTTTGGTTTGCAATTAGTCCAACTATGGAATAGGCATTATCTCCAGCTGTGGGATACAGAGCAGATACTGGAGTGGAAATTGCCTCCATTAAGTAACTCAGCGTTCTGACTGGGAAAGGAGTTTGTAGCCAGGTGCGGTCACTTTCTTCTCCTGAGTAAGGAGCAAAAGGACAAGAGGAAACTGCTTGTGCCTGGGGGGGTTAGATTGGATATTGAAAAAAGTTCTTCACAGAAAGAGACTGTTGTTAAGCACTGGAACAGTCTGCCCAGGAGAGCGGTGGAGTTCCCATCTCTGGAGGGATTTAAAAGATGTGAAAATGTGACACTCGGGGACACGGTTTAATGCTGGGCTTGACTGCTGGGTTAATGGTTGGACTCGATGTTCTTAGAGGCCTTTTCCAACCTTGGAGGCTCTATAACTCTATCATCAGTGGGAAACGATGCACTCTGTTCCCACAGACTTAGCAACTCTTGCATTGAAGCACTTTGTTCCTCCTCAGGCATGCATCTGTTGGCTCTGGTGTGCAGGGAAGCAGGAAAGGTCACTGTTCATCCTCCAGTACCTGTGTAGTTCCAAAAAAGCAATAACCAAGTACACTGGTCACAGCCCAGGCCAAGAGCACAGGAGCAGTTGTTTTCTCAGCCATCTTCTTGCCATAGGATCTGTTGGTCAGTTGCGATCTAGCAGGGGAAAAAAAACAAATTCAAAACTTGTGTATCTGAAAACATAGTCAAGAAGTCATGAAATGAAGGTTTAGGAGTGCTGTTTTTTTCTGGTTTCTTGTGTGCTTTCAGTTTCTTGTGGATATCTGAAGCACGGAATAGGTCCAGGAACTGAATAAAAGTGAGACTATGCAATTATTTATTATTGATCTGTTACTTGTGTCGACAACAATGATATGACACTGTTGACAGTGGTTGTTGACCTCAGTAAGCCTTGACTTTGAGTTCAGACTGGTTAACTAAACTCTCTACTAAGTACAGCATTCCATCTTTGTACAGAGCCACAGGATTCAGCAGTATTACAGTTGTTCTGGGCTTTCTGCTTGGAAATCAGAGGGATGTGCCTCCCAAACACGTGTAGGAATGGGGATAAATGCAGCCGTCACCTGGGAAGTTGAATTGGTAGAATCATTGGGTCTGTCCTTTAGTTTTCTCTTCATTATTTATTTTAGCTTCTCAGTTAACTGTTTTCCATGAAAATACAGATTAATTTGAGAGAACTTGAGGAAAAGCTTCAGTCTGACCCAATCTCTGTGTGACTGGGCAGGAAATGTACCGTGTCTTTGCGTTTGGCACTAACGAGATCACTCTGTCAAGTTTGGGTGTTCATACTTCAAGGAGGTTATTAAAGTCAGAGACTTCAGAGAAGAACTGTAAGAATGAATAAGGGTTGAAAATACCTCCTGAGGGAGAAATTCCAAGTGCTCAATATGTTAAATATTATCAAAGAGAAAGGAGGGGAGGGACTTGATTGCAACATTTGTGTGCATTGTGAACAGAAATTCCTTGGTGAAGCAGAAAATGATGGGATATCAAGATCCTGTGGCTAAAATATGAGCCAGACACATTTGCAGTAGAAATAAGAAATGCATCCTTAGCAGTGAGGGTAATTTATTGCACATTATGGTAGGATATTCATCAAAGGAAAATTTTAATTCAAATACGATATTTTTCCTTTTAGATGTACCTAAGTAAAACTTAATTGAGGGCAGGTGTCCGTGTGCTGTACAAGTCACAGCAGATGATCAAAGTATTTTTTCTGTATCTAAATACATGCATCTGCATAAAAAGACAATAATAAAATATGGTTAGCCCAGGAGACTGTTGAAACCAGAACAGAACTGATAGATAACTCAAGACTTTTAAATGTCTAAAATGCCTGGAAACAATGAATCAGAGAATAGTTAGGGTTGGAAGGGACGTCTGGAAATCATATAGTCCAACCCCCAAAACAAAGAACTCTAAAACAAGAGTTTGTGTTAACTGTGTTGAAGATTGAAAAGTTGGGTTGGTTAGTAATTCTTTAGCAATGATGCAAAGATGTCATTACACTCAATTTCTGCGTTAGGAGGTCTTGGCCATTTTAAGTACTAAATTAACATGCCCGTTTCTGAGATTCCTTACAAGTTTTCATGAAAGTACTGTGGAAATGAAGGTTGTTGAAGTTCAGAATCTGAAAGAAAGGTGAAATTAAAAAAAAAAAAAAAACAACAACTCCTTCTGTCATTGATTAACTTTCATAGAAGAGAACAGTTTGGCTCGCTACAGAAAACTGCTGAGTACAACAGGGTGGTAACAGAACATACAGTGTGTGTGTGGGAATTATTGGAGGGTTTGCAAGGAGGGATTTGTAGATCCTGCAGAGATTTGGGGGAAATCTGTGTTATAATGCATTATCTCCTGCAGTGAAGAGCCAGCAGGAATGTTGTGAGGTTTTTCGTGTGCTCAGTTTTACATGCCTTTAGCAGTCAGTGCTTTCAGGTCTCAGGCTTAGTGGAATTGTAGGCAGCTGTGCTGGTTTTGCTGGGGATAGAGTTAATTTTCTTCCTAGCAGCTGGAACGGGGCTGTGTTTTGGATTTGTGCTGGAAATGGTGTTGATAGTAAAGTTATGGTTATCACTAAGTAGTGCTTGCACAGAGCCAAGGCCTTTTCTGCTCCTCACCCCACCAAGTGAGGGGCTGGGGGTGCACAAGGAGTTGGAAGGATCCGAGTTGGGACAGCTGATCCCAATGACCCAGGGAATGTTCCAGACTAAAGGGTGGTGTGCTCAGCATAAAGCTGAGGAAGCAGAAGGAAAGGAGGCACATTTGAAGTGGTGGCACTTATTTTCCCAAGTCATTGTTGGGTGTGGTGGAGCCAGGCTTTCCTGGGGTTGGCTGAACACCTGCCTGCCCTTGCGAGGTGGGGAACCAATTCTGTGTTTGGTTTTGGTTGTGTGCACAGCTTTTATTTCACCTGTTAAAACTGGCTTTACCTCAGCCCACGGGTTTTCTCACTTTCCTGATTCTCTCCCCCTTCTCACTGTGGGGGAGAAGCTGTGTGGGGCCAGGTTGCTGGATTGAACCCCCTTGTTGGGGCTTAAACCACGACAGCAGCATGAGGAGGAATCAAAGAATGGTACATCAAAATAGCAAAGCCTCCCTTTGACACACTTCGACGGCATGAGCAGAAGTCAAGCTGAAGCACAAGTCAAATAAGATATGCCTGTCTGGTATAAACTCTTCAGCTTTTTGGAGAACATGTCAGGAATCAGCCTTCAATATGATGAGAGATCATCAAAATAAATGGAAAGGACCAAGCTAAGCGCACGTCCCTCAGTGAAACCAGTCTTTTTGCTTAAATCCCCGAGGATGCCGGAGCAATGACCAGGGGATTGATTAGGGAGTGCAGTTTGGTGAACCAAATCATGTATATGATGAGGACCAGCTGGTTATAAAACTGCTGCAAATTAGAGCAGGAAGAGTCTGCAGCTGGAAGGATTTTTGAGAGTCTGAAGGTGATTGTGCTTCTTGTCTCAAGGGATAACGTGCAAGTATCCAGAAAGTTTCACATGCTGAAGGGAAAGCTGGATATTTGTTGTATTGATCAGTGCAAGTGTGGGAGATGGCTGAGAAAGTGGAGGTTGTGGGGCTCAGTCCACAAATTCTAAGCCACTTACTTTGATTGCACGCTTCCTTACGGATATTTAACGGCTTGGAAACAGCTGGGTAATGGATGATTGCAAATGCTGCAATTACAGAGAAACCTGCAGCAGTGAGTGTGCAGATAGAGATGTTTGACCATGCATTGTTTTTCTCCTTACTAATAGCAGAAAGTAATTCATAGGTGAATGCATACTTTCCTCCAGGACTGTTTTTATTTTTTAAGTTATTATTCTTGTCTTAAGTTTTTATATTTAGGCATTTATTTTTATGTTCTAAGTAGTTCTGTAAAGGTTTTACCTTTTCTACTTTATATTTCCATTCATATTAGAGATTGCCTAAACTTGTTTCAAGCTTTGTCTTTGCAATGGTGGTAGAAAATTAACTTTCATAAAACATAAGTTTTTTTTTTCTTTCTCTATGCACTGACTTAGGCTGTTAATATATGGGATATAAGGTGTCATGGGCCAAGTTTGTGGTTTAAAAAGATTAACTTTGGTAAAACTGTAATGAGAAGTATTTGTGTAGAGTGATGGGTGAAAAATTTTTAAAAAAACCTGATTATTTGCAGAAAACCATGTGTATACTGACAATTTCCAAGTAGACTCGGGTGTATTTATCTACCCATTATAGTTCTTATTTTATGGATGAATATGCTAAGTGCTATTCAGAATTATTTGGCCATATGTTCCTGTTTTTATGGAACTTCATTTTGCGGGCTCTTTATATAAATAAGGTTTTCTCCTCATGATGGAACGTACTAAGAGGAAGAGAAGAGAGTGTTACTTCTAATGTTACACCTTTTGCAAAAGAGCAGATGGTGTTTGTATGCGGGGCTTCGAGGAAGTTTTACACGTTGAAACTACGGCTTTATTCCAGGTTGTCTAAGAGAAAAGGGTGTTTTTAGCTCTTGTGGAGCGTCCCGGGCTGTCTCAGCTGGTGTTGGTGTGTTCTAAAGCCAGCAAAGGTCTGGAGTGACACCGACTGTCCCTTTGGACAACGGGGATTGTTCCCAGTGCACTCAAGAGTTACTGAAAGTTTATTTTGTGCAGTACTTCGGCAAGACAGGCCCGAGGTGAGACTGAATGAACTCAAGTTTCTGCATCTTTATTCGTGCTTTTTAAGTGTTAGGACTTGACTCTTCCAGCCTTCAGACTTCCATGGGTGACCACAGCTTTGGGAAGCTGATGGGGAGCAGTCTCCTGGTGACACCAGGCTCCTTCAGCACCCCTGGACAGCTCACCACCATCCCAGCTGGTTCTCTGCAGTCAGGTTGATGTGCTTCACAGGGACTCAGCTTGATACAAAATCCCCTGGGAAAAACAGTAGGCAGATGATTAATTTTCCTATTTGGCTTTTAATATGAAATTTGAAATCCACTGGTCATGCCAGTCGTGAGAAAAAATGAATTTGTTAGTGAAGTCTCAGAGGAACTTTTAGGTGGGTGCTGCAGGCTGCATTGACAAATTAAATTATTAAACATGGCTTTTTACAAATGTGTTCCAAGACATTTACATCTATGAATCACAAACATCACGCTGGGTGAGACTAAAGGCAGGGGGATTTACATTGTTTTGCTGTCCACATCAGTTATTTGTTTTTCACTATTCCCTTGCTTCGTTTGTTGGGGGTTTTTATGACAATATTTGGGCATGTTAAAAAGCATATTTTCTTTGTGGTGATTTGCTTCAAATAACTTTGCTTAGGTACTGTTTTGGTAGGAACAAATCCATATGAACTCTGGCACAGAAATAATTTCTTGCATGAATATTTGAAATGTAATTAGAGAGCAGCAAAAAAATACTGAACTGCTGTAGATACACACCTTGTATCTACAACAAATAAAGCGTTATGTTGGGGACTTACAGAGTTTTGTAATCTTCCTGTTGATGCTGCAGTTGTTGTGGGAACCACTGGAAAGCATCTGCTGCCTGAAGGAACTCCCTCTGAGGAGGAAACTGGAACCGTGGAGGTCACCTGTGTATGAAAATGGAATGTACTGTGCCTCTGGCTCTGCCCTCTGTCTGGGGCTGAACTATGGAAGCCTAATAAAATACTAGTGGATTGACTCATTTACAGGTCTCTGAGAATGCCTGTGGAAGAAAAGAATGGCTTGACCAGGCTGGTGCTTCCTTTAACTATTAAAGGAGACAGTTTTGCCCTTATCCCCATTCTGTAAGAGGGGCTGTAGCAGCCACTGGAGCCATGCATCTAAGGGAAAAACCAAAAAACATTGATTAAATAGGGAGGATAGATAGCTACACGATGACAGAAACACGCCTCTGGAATTTTTATTTCAGTAGTGAGATATGTAGTAGTGAGATATGCATTGCTGTATATTTTTACTGTATCAACGGAGAGTAAAGCCTGTCCAGTGTTATTTATTTATTATTTTGTAAGTGTTTCACAAGAGGGGCAGATGCTGGAGTGCTCTGAGAAGCCTGGTCCCATTTTCAGGCCAGAGTGTTGGCCCAGAGCTGATGTGTGAGCATATGCTCAGCATGCCCCACCAGTGGTTATTCAGGTTCTCTCAGTTGCAGACAAATATGCAGAAGTATCCCGTGTTTCTCCTGGGATGGAATGAGAACAAATGCAAAGATATTTTTAAGTCAAATTGAATTCTTGTTTTCCTACCAGCTAATCACATGTATTAGATGCTTGCTGAGTGTCTGCTGTCTGAAAAACAGATACAACATTGGCAAATATGTCTGGCACAAGCCAGATGGTTTGATTTTTGTCTTCACGGAAAGAGTAGAAAAAAATACGTCTAGTGAGCAAAGAGGCTGTGGAGAATGTGGTGCTTCCAGGGAAAAATAAGAATTATTTCTCTATCCTGATCAATTACTAGACAATGCAGTTTTAATAAAAAGCTTTTCTTGATTGCCAAGTTGTGGCTGCTTTTCACTTGCTTCATCCACCTACTTGTAATGCTTTGAAAATGACTATTTTGGGACATGTTCTCTTGCTTTCATCCTTAGTCAAAAAGGGTTTTTTTCCTCATGTTTTCTAACAGCTGTTTTTCATAAGCGTGTGTGTGTGGATAAATACTCATTTCCCCTGTGGTCTAGCTGGCTTTTCTGCACTGTTAATACTCCACCATAACAAAAAGTGATTCTGCATACACACTTCATTCTTGGTGAGTTTTGTATGCCAGCAATTAAGTGTAGATTTTGAAGCTGAGTGTGTGATTAACTCTGAAAATGTAAATTCACTAACTTTGCATGTGTGTTTTACATGGGTTTCAGTATCTAACCAGTTCTTAAGGACACTTCTGTTTTTCTAGAGCAAAAAATGTCTGCTCTGCAGGAAAAAAAACCAAAATACATTTCAAGTAATTTTTTTTTGTATTTAATTAATATGAATATTCAAATATCCAGCAGTTCAGAACCAGAAATTCCCAGGAGCAAAAAATATTCTTGGAATGTGTGTTCCAGCATAGGATACTTCTGTAGCACAAGAGTGGAGTTTCGTTTCTTTGGGTTTTTTTGGTACAGTTATTGTTTTGCTGTTTTTTTTGTTGTTGTTTGTAAAATGGAGCATCCTGCTGTTTTATTCTTTTGAGTAATGTACAGATGGTGCTTGCACATAAGAATTATCAATGTACTTCTGAGTAGAGGGAACTGAAATGAAATACACAATTCCATGTATGTAGCAGTTATATACTGATGTATGTAGACAATAAAGAGTTTATTTATGTATCTACAATCTTGATCAGATAGGCTTGTGGCCTCTGAGTTTGTAAATAGTTTCCAGAAAGGTTGTAGAGAATATTTATAGGAATTTTTCTGAGTGCCTTTCCTAACAGGGATCTGAGGAGTACGAAAGGAAATGTGCGTTTCTTAGGAAATAGCGAGTTTGAAGAATTATTGAATTGTTATTTCAAGTTATGTGCAAGTAACTTGAGAAGGTCTCCCTTTTGAAATAGGTTTGAATTTTCCCTTACACACTCGGATTGAAATGTGCTTGTTTTCCAGCTGCTGATGGATCAGGGCTCGGTGGAGTTGTGTGTGTTGTGTGTCAGAGCACAGGGATTGACACTCTTTGGAAGGGTGGGGTGAAATTCTCTGGTGTTGTCCAGCCTTTCTTCCAGTAAAAGACTTGTGTTCCAATACTTGAAAGGAATGAAAAAAGCATTAGTAAATATCAAATCATAGTTGAATTGTTGTAAGTAAAATACTTGCTCTTGATGGTACTTCCTAATGCAGAATTTTTTTGTTCACTGTTTTTTGTTCACCCAAGTGTAGATGAGAGACTTGAAGAAACTTAATCTTGTGAGAAACAGAAGAGAATGTTTTTGAAAAATAGTACTGATGTATAAGGACTACTCTCTGCTCTTTATTTTTCTTACTTTTTTTTTCCTTTATAGAATAAAATCTCTTTCTAGATCTATAATCTCTTTTAAGTGGCAAAGCCTAAGTAATTTTTTCGTTTTTCTAGCAGATACTTTGTGTGATTCAGTTTTGAAGTCAAATTCCTTCTATGTTTAATGGAGACATTTCTTTTTCTTTGGTTTGGTTGAAAGGGGTTAAGTACTGACTCTTCCTAGAAAGATGAGATAAAAGTGTTACCAAAAAAAAGAGAGGGAAGGATTTTCTTGACCTTTAGTGCATATTATTTTTAAGTACCGGTTCAAAAGTCTGAATATCACTGATGTCCTGAGAAGGCATAAAAGTGTCAGGGTAAGACAGATATCAAAGTAATTTGGTTTTTCAGAATTGAAATAAATGGGATTTAAAGGGAAACTGTCAAGATACTTAGGTCTTAAAAATACTTCAGTGGGAATTTGATTTTTATTCTGTTAGAGGCTTGCATTTACTCTGTTGGTTGTAGAATAAATTAACTAAAAGCTGTAGAAAAACTTCAAAGATTATTATTACAGTGCTCTGTAGGGAATATTAATCCATTTATTGTTTATCTCTTGCCTTGGAGGAATTCCATCTAGAAACTTTTATTCAATTACCTTGTGCAATGTGAAGTATTCTTACCTACTATGTGAATGTACCTCTGTTTAAATGATTGACTGCTGATTGACACGAAGTTATACTGGTTAGTGAGGAAAAGTGGAAAAAGAACAGAATTTTCTTTGAAACTATATAGAGGAAATTGCCTTGCAGTGATAGGAGATGTGCCTCACAAACTGCCTTAAAATGCACACTGACCCTTTTTCTGATACCGAGTGGAAACTTGGGTAGATATTTCTCAAATAAAAAGCAATCTGGAAATGGATTAAACCTGAATAATTATTCACTGATGGAAATCCAGATACAGGAGTCTCCTAGGGACATTCTGTATGCACCCAGAAGCTCCTGAATGTACAGAAGCTAGTATAAATATTACCTCAGTCTTTCCTGGTAATCTTTTTTCAATCTGGGCTTTTCTTAAAACTTAATTTCTGATAGTCTGTAGACACTGACTGTAACATGCAGGACAGTGTGTGTGATTTCAGTTTCAGAACATTTATTTTTTTAACCTTGACATACTAATTGGATTCTGCAGAGTTCTGTGCTGTACTTTGTTAGCTATTGCAGCAGGTTAAAAATTAAAAGGACGGGCCAATGAAAAATAATTTATTTAGGAGTACTTTGTGCAGACTCAGTACTGAGTGTGGTTTATCTGGGCTTCGTGGTAAGAACACCAATATGAAGTAAAGAGGGGTTCAGTGTTTGTCTAAGATTCTGTTAAGATGAGAGATTTCTAGATCTTTTCCAGGGTACATTTTGAAGACTTTTAGCATTTTTGTAGTACTTGTGTTTTTTTATATTCTCACTTTGCTGTGTCAGGTGGACTGGACAGCAGGTTAGACTTGAACAAAATAAATATTCACAGCCTAAAATATGCAAGATTTTGCAATTGCAAATGATTTGTTGGAAAGCTGTAGGTTTGTTGTTTTTCTCCTAAGATTGCCCTTCTTTTAAGGAATTCTAAATTAATATTGGATTTTTTTAATTTTTAGGGGTTTTTTTATCCTGCTACTAAAATAAATTCCTTAATTTGTAAACTTTTAAATTGTTTTATTAATAGCTGAGTGTCTTTCTAGGCAATATTTATTCGTCCTCCCCAGCAACTAACCTTTGTTTCTTTTATTTAGTCTTCTTCTGACATTGTTTTGAACCCCATTTTCCAGGGTGGGGATGTGTGGGTGTATTAGGCAAAGCAAAACTTTATCTGGAGCATGTACTGATCCAAAATGAACCTGAGGTGTCTGAGGTGCTTGGCTTTTGCAGTGACTGCTTTAATCAAGCTAATTTGGGGACAATGAAACTTAGATCTCTGGATTTACAGGATGACCACCCAGTGCTTAAGTCAGAGCTCTTGCTCAGCAAAGCATTAATATTTGCGATTATATGCTTTCCTCTGCTAATTCAACAAATTAATGAAGAATGTTTGCTGAAATCTCAGAGACTTCACTTCCTTGTGAGGAGATAATTGCTTTTTTTCATGAATAAAGATCTGCAGTCTCTGGCAAACTCAGGTGACTGTAAATGCTACACAAATGGCTGAAGCAAAATATGGAATAGTCAGGGTTGTCCATTTAGTGCTTTAACAGTCTGGGCTGACTTTGGCTGGTTGAAGGTCAAGAGCTGATGGGAAGAGCCCCAACTCTGACATCTGCAGAGCGCCTTCCACGTGTTCCTTATGCATTTTGGGTGACCTGGGAGCACTATTTGGGTTCTTGGAGTGAGTCTGCCATACCAGTGTGATAGCACAAAACTTGTGTTGTCCTGCATCAGCAGACATCAAAGAAATCTTTTTATTTAATAGTAAAAGATGCTCTGAGGAAGAGAGAGTGGGGCTTTTGTCTCCTTGTTGCACAGATAGAATATCAAATGCGGAATAGATTGTTGTACAATAATGAGTACCTAAGAAAAGTCTGAGTTATTGAAACACATTGCCATAGGGCAAAGCAGGGGTGGGATATGGTTAAAAAAAAAAATCCAGCAAAGGAAGCTGGAACACATTTATATTGCATTCTTTGCTTCTAGAGTAGCTTTCTTTATTGGATTCCTTATGTATAAGTAACAAAGATTCATGAATAGTTTATTTGAATTTGATTTTTCCTGATCTATGCATGAGTTTATTAGCTTTAGGCAGGTGCATAAAGATTCAAGGCTTTTTTGAACTAAAATTCAACTCCTAGTACTACATCGAATTTTGTTTCCTTTTAGCAAGCAGAGACCTGACTTGGCAGAGGTTGCTAGAGAGCTGTGGCTGCTCACATCTGTAATCCATGTCTGTTCCCATCCAGATGTGTCAGTTGTTGGACTTCAGGGGACCTGAGGTCAGACTTGATGCAAATTTGGTAATTTCAAGAGAATTAATTTGGTGGAAAGAAATGCATGGAAAGACTTGAGTGTCTTTTGCTGTTGTGTTGAGCAATGCAGCCTTGACTAACACAACTCGGTTGTGTCCTTTTTTGTTTTGGGTTGTCCCTCCATCACAAGATATGCTTTGACTGGCACGAGTGGTCACTAACAGAGCTGAATTAGTGTAATCAGCTTAAGGAACAAGTCCAGTTTGAGAGGTGAATGAAAAAATGTAAAACCCAAGCCCCAAATAACCCTGCTTAAAAAGTAGCTTATAAAAACATGTTTATATATTACTGAAGTATAGGTTCTCCAATGTAGTTCCAAGTTAATTGAGGAAAAAATATTTTATTAAGATCAGAATTTTATCTGAGTGGAAGTTAGATAGTTCTGCAATCTCTGTATGGTCAAACCAGCATTGCATCTCCAGGAGGTGAAGCAGGATGGATGCTGTGGGCTGTATTCCCTACCTGCTGCAGCTTCCCAGGAGGCTGCTGGGTGCCCTGAGGATGGAGCTCCCTGTACTCTGCTGATTTCATGGTGTTGCTGGATGTTAATGGAGCAGCAGATGTTAAAAGTGACTTTCCATGGGTTGTAAGCCAGGAAACACAGAACTGGGAGCTGGGAATAGGCTCTTGGGGAGCTCCTGAACATTATCTGTTGTTCTCTGGACTGTGTGGCTGCTGGAAATGTAGTCATGACTGAAGGGAAAATGTCTCACTTTTAAGAATGGAAGTTGATTTTTCTTTTTTTTTCTTCCTTTTTTTTTTTTCTTTGATAATTTTTGTGTAAATATGTTCTGTTCACAAGGAAAATGTTTAGAATATGAATATCTGAACAGGAGGATTTTGAAGACATGGTCACAATTCAAATACAGCCACTGTTCCCCTGAATGGCCTTGTCCAGGCCTACTTTTCTTTCCTGTGCTTTTACTTCCCTGCCTATGACTGATGTTATGCTGTCTTTCTAAAGATGTTGCAATAAAAAGCAGTGAACTAGTTCTGAGTTATAGTTTTGTACAGTCACATGACTTTAGAAACCTTACTATGTCACTCTAGTTTAATCAGCCAAAATTTTAATCTAGGTGAAATGAACGATGAAGCTTATTTTCAATGGCAGTCTTGCCAAGTATTTCATTCTTGATACAGTTGCTAGGATAATAAATACTTGAAAATACAGTTAAAAAAGACAAAGGCAAGATAGACAAATTGAGCTTGTTCCTCTGAGCACTCAGGTTGCTGATAGCACAGGCCAATGCTTCTTCGTACTGAATATACACGGCTTGAGCAGGAAGGCTAAAAATGGATAATTAGGAAGGCAATGACATGTTTTGTCAGGCTGTTCTAACACCCTTTGGGCTGTATCCAGTAGTAAAAACCTCGTGGTGTCTCCAGTTTCGTGTGAGCTGTGGTTTCTGATGGGTGATGATGCCCTGTGTGCTGACTGATGCTCCTGGTGCAGCCTTTAGCGCCTTCTTCCACCTCCCCTCGCAGTTCCCTTCTTGCACAGCCTCGGACTAGGAGAGTAGTTACAGAAACATCTTTTCTGATAATGAGGAAAGAACTGCAAATACTCACAGCATGTCATGGGCAAGTCCTGGATCAGAGTTGCTGGCGGGACAGGTATTTTTAGTCAGAGAGTTGTCACAAAATGGGTCTTCTGGCAGGAGGATGTGTTTGGTTCACCACCACAGGCAGAACAACTTAATTGAAAGTGCATTTTTGGATCTGTTTATGTTCAGTCTTTTTGTATTTTGTATTTGTATTCTGGACATTTTCCTCGTGAATAGAGGATATTTGGAGTGAAAAAGGAATAAAAAACCCAACCCACAAACACTTAAGAAATAGGAAGTGTTGTTCCAGGATGATCACTGGGAGGAGCTGTTTATTACAGTTTTTATGCATTAAATCAGTGGCAAGGAAATGATGAGAGAGTGGGAAGGTGATCTGGAGGCAAAGAAGCTTTGTCATGAGTGGAGAATACTCTCCTTTAGTAAAGGGAGATTTTAATTTCATTTAAAGAAATGAAATTAAAGGAAGGAGTGGGAGTGGTGACCTCAAGGGAAAATACCAATTCACTAAGATTTTAATCTTCTATTGTATATTAAGTATTAAAACAGAAGTGCAGTTGGGCCCCATCATTCCTGATGGGAATGCAGTGAACAGGCAGCAGTTGTCCAGCTCTCCATTAATGCACTGGAGAGCCCATGAGTTCCAAATGAGACAAGAACTGTTCTACCTTTGGAATACTGACAGGATCTTTGTCAGTCATCCTGTACAGAGGTAACCCACCTCATAGAGACAATTTGTGTTTGAATCCTGATATGATAGAGTGAAAGGGGAGAAATCTTTGTAAAAATTCTCCACCACTATCTCCATAATCTCTGCTTGAGTGAGTGTCAGCCAAGTGAGAAAATGAAAAATTATAACCTGCCAAGCATCACTGGCAGACTGAGATGGAAAAATTGTAAGTTAATAACAGTGATGCCTCCAAAAAATTTGCTGGCCAATTTAACATTGCTTTATCCAAGGTCACATCTTGCAACTGATTATTTTTAGTAATTTGCAGATGAGGATTTTCTACTTTTCATGTAGGAAGTGAAGATCAGGGAAACACCAGGTACAGTTTTCAAACTCAAGGTTATCAATCTCTTCATATCAAAAGTAAGTCATGTTCCCTGCTTGTCTGCTTAAGACTGGGCACAGAAATTCTTTCCACTGTAGTGAAATGGGACACTTTTGCTATATTCCGTGGCAGTGATGAAGTCAGTGTAACATGAAAACTCACAGTGGAGTGAAGTTGGTGAAGGAATTGAAAATAGGAAAAAGTAGAACTTGCCTGAGTTTGTTCTGGAGCACTCTTGCTAATGTTCATGTGATAATTTTTACATAATGGTGTTAAAAGAGATTATGTTGCCCATTTTTGAGATTTAAGGATTGTGAACCTGGTGCAAGCAAGTACACGAGACTTAATGGAAGCTGTGTCCTGTGAAATAACTGAGGCACGTTACTGGAACCCAAGGTGTGGAAACCATTAGTGAACTGTAGCAGCACTTAATTTCCTCCAGCACCATGTGCTCAACCATCTTAATACTACAGGGTAAACCTTGCTACAACATTTACCCAGCGTTGGCACAGTGTCACTTATTTAAAATAGACCATTCTTCAACAACTGGAATATATCATTGTTGTGTGGAAACTCCTGCCCTAGGCTTACAGTGCAAGGGGAAACCCTCTGTGCTGCTGTTTTCATGTGGTTCTGTGGTCCTTTTAATGAAGGATATTCAACATCCTGATACGCTGAGTGTACACAGTGGTTCTAGGGAGATTTTGTGGTCTGGTGGTTCAGGAATCTTGGCTGTGGGTAATTGTTTTTCAGCCACTCAGTGGTTGCTGTGCAGAAGACTTCTGGCCAGCATGAAAAGTGAAGGACATTTCTTATTGGGGGATTGATGGAGCACTCTCTTTGTAACTGTTTTTAACCGAAAACCTCTTACCTGTCATCAAAATAATACAATTACTTGAGCAGCTCCACTCAAGGACTCTCCAAAAGCATTTGGTTTTGTTCCTGTCTGTGTGAGCTGTGTAAGCTGGAGCTGTTTCATGTTGAGAGAGGATTAACGTGTAAAAAATGCCACTGGTGTTTGTTATTAAGGATCACCCTGGTCCGGAGCCTGGGTGAAGCCTCACCCTCCAGAACCAGGTTTGCTGGGCATGTGCTCAGTAGGAATGGGAGCTGAATTCCCAGCTGTATTTCCCAGCTCTCCGTGGAAGTTCCGCATCAGATCACTCACGTCCTGCCAGCCTTCTGAGATCTGACAAGATTGCAGCTTGAACTGTTTAATTTTTCTCACTGTCATGCAATGCATCACAGTGAGTTAGCTCAAGAGCCCTAATCTAAGGCTCACTGCAATGAAGCTGGGAATGTATCAATCAATACTTATTGCAGCAAGCAAAGCAAAATGAAATATTCTTTTGACAACTTCTGTCCATTCCATTATCTCCTTTTTAATCACAAAACTGTCTCATAAAGTTTTCATACTTCCTTAAACTTTGTAGCCTGTCTGCTTTCATCTACATCAGGCTGATGCCAGCAGCTCTCTCCTCTCCCAAACAAGGTTGCATCCATTTGCATTATTACAGCAGAAGAAAGCTGATTCTTTCCTGATGTGTCCAGGCACCTCTGGCTGGCAGAACTCTGGACTTAGGAGCAAAAATTTCAGGGAGTAGAAGACTTCAAGCTTGATGTTTTATTGCCTTGTTTATTTCGGTTTTTTTCTTCTTCAAAAGTAATCCTGCTTTGGGATATTTGCACTGCAAACAAATTTGAGCAGCTTTAGTGCTGCCATTCTCTAGCATCCCTCAGATCACTCAGTCCTACCAGACTCTGACAGGGTGTGCTCTGTCCCAGGCCAGACAGAGCTGCAATTCTTGGATTATACTCGCGTTCAAAGTGGAATTTCCTTCCTGAACTCTCTGATATTTTCCCCACTTACATTAAGGCTGTTTTCTCTTTCTGCACAAGATGTGTCTGTTTGTCCTCTCTGTAAGTATACACGCCTTTCCCACCATTTCTAGAGTACTACAGCAGAGATTAAATTCCTCCCCTTTTTCTGTAAAACACTCAGTTTTTTAGAGTAATAGTTTTCTTTTAATGTTGCAGTCATTAAGAGATAAACATCTGTAGGTGAGAGGAAGAAACAAAGCATACAGGCAGATACCTGTACACATCTAGGCATGAGCTTCTCTTCACACTTTTGGGGACAGAGCCGGATGAGTTGTCCCTTTATTTGCAGCAGCAGCGATGGTTTAGATGCTGTGTTCTGCATCTGCTCCACGGGGATGAAATGTCAGGGCACAACTTTGTGCTCACTTTTGTACAACCAGCTCTGTGGATGCATGGCCCTCTGGATGGACGAGAGGGCACCCAAAGATTGGGACGTGCAGCTGTAAAATTGCATTTCTTTGCCAGCTAAGAGGGGTGCAGCGAGCTGTTATCAAAATCAGGCCATTTCTCCTTGCTCTTGTGAAAAGCTAGAGCTTGACTCACATTTTTGCTTTTCAGGAAGCTTTAATGCTTTTGGGCTGTCTCCAGCCAAATGCTGATAATAGGTTCTATAAGGGAACTTCTGTGCAGTGATTCTTTTAGCAATGAAATTGCATGTAGCAAAAGTGGATCTGACCAAGAGAAAAGTAAGGCTAAAGCAAGCATTTAGATTTTTCCTTTTTAAAGAGCTAGTCAGAGTAGATTAAGGCCACTTGAACACACATTAACTATTTAAAGTAGAGTGACAAAGCTGCACTTTTTTCCTGCAAAAATCCTCTGGAATATTGTACATCTAATAACGAGTACTTCTTTTAAAGTGTTTTTCCTGTGGCAGGTATTTATGTATGAGGCTTGACTTGTAATTGTGCGAGCAATCAACATCGTTCATTTTAATTGACCTTCCTGACCTTAAATGTAAATACTTGCAGACTACTGCCTTTTGTTTTCTTCTGAAAACATCTTAAGGTAATGCACCTTGTTTTCATGATTTGAGAAGTATTTTTCTGGNAGAAATGTAAATTCTTGCAGACTACTGCCTTTTGTTTTCTTCTGAAAACATCTTAAGGTAATGCACCTTGTTTTCATGATTTGAGAAGTATTTTTCTGGTAAGCCTGTGTCTTTCAGAGGCTGATAAAGAAAGGATGGCAGAGATATAAAACAGATACCCCCTTTGAAGCTTGTGTGCTGATTATTAAAGTGTGTGGAAAGGAGTATCTCTGACCCATTACAAAACAATTCTCTTGCCAACACAAAGCATAATGCATTCTGATGACGTTAATAATTGCAGTACTTCCAGAGTAATTACCCTGGCAGTTCATTTTCATATTGTTGGAATTCATACTTGCATGTTACATTTAATTGAAAACTGCATGCTGTGATCTGTGCACGTGTGGAAATACTCATTGGGTTTAACTTGACAGCAAACGTGTATTTACTTTGCAGGTAAGCAAACATTTGGGTGTTTTACAGACAACTGCATTTTTCACTTGTATGTGATACTACATCCCTGTACAGCTGCATTTTTCCAAGTTACAGCCAGCCCAAGCCGTGGTGGATACTGGCTGCTTAGGTGTTTATCCAGCATATCAGCTTCCAGAGTTTTGGACTGTGCCAGAAATTCCAGAGTTTTGGATTGTGCCAGAAACCAGTTTGTGGTCAGACTTTGGCCTCTGTCCTCAGATTCATTTGCTGATGTTGCCTCTCTTTAGTGACATGGTACACGTTTGTACCAGCTGAGAGGTTCTTCCAGAGAAACAGGACACGAGTCTCCTGACTTTGAATAACTTCAGTTTTTGCCACTCCTCATTCTGAGCTATGATGGAACTCCTTTCTTTTGGCAAAGAGATGGTTCAGCTTTTCACGTGGAAATGAAAGCACCTGGCTAATGAAGTGCTAAAGCCTAAAGTAGGAAGGACATCTCTGTACAGGGTGAAGAGTAAAGATAATGTGGTAGTGCTTTGACACAGAGTAAGAAGGCAGATTTGTGAGTAGAAGTAAATAAATAAACCAACAAAAAAGTTCAAACAGTGGTGTCTGTTTGGGTGTGATTTGCCTGTATTAAAGTCAGGCTTGTAAGTTAAAACTCAAATAAAACGCAGCTTGCCCTGTAATGGACGTTGGCATTCTAGAAATTTTTTTTAATAGAGTTCATACTGTATTTTGAGGTTAAATTACCCCAATAAAAATAATTCCTCTGTATGCTTTCTGGATATGAAGTTTAATCAGTCTGTCTTGGAAGGAAGCCTGGGACTAATATGTGCATTTTCTTGATGTGATGTCTGCACATTTTCACGAGAGGAGTAAAGGTCATTCCCCTGTTGGATGGGAAAGAGCTTCCTAAAGCGGGTTGGCAACACTGGATTTTTCTGCCTTTTCTTTACAGTGGTGATGTCATCAAGGTTAAATTTAAATTCTCAGCTAAAAATAGTATCTAGAGTGTAAAACAATTGCTAAATTAGCAGTTATTCATATTCAGTAATTGCAAGTCAAAATGGGGCTGGATATGGAAGAATTCTTAGTGTGCGGAAATCAGTGTTATCATCAGAACCTCAGTTTTTCCCTTTTTAAAAAATCTTCTAAAAACACTCTGCCTTGCAGCTCTTAAAATGGCATAAAGGAGCAAAGGTTTTCATGTACGAGCAGATCTGGGGACTGGAGTGAAACTGCAGCTTGTACATCATGTGGGCACTGGATAGGAGCTCGTTTTGGTTATCACCAAGCTGGGTGGCAGCCTGTGAGCAGGTAGAACACCGAGCTAGCCACTCATCCAAACCTCTTAATCTCCATCTTTTTAGGATGTAAATATTTAAAAGGCAGTGTTTCTTACAACAGTACATTCTGGGGGCTTTTTGCGTGTTCAGGATAAAAATGAATGTGACCTTGGTTTAGTTTCAGTGGAAGAGCAAATTCCATTGAATAAAAACACATCTGAAAAGTTAAACAAAAAAATCCTTTTCTCCAGATTAAGCCTGGTGCCTTTCTCCTCCCTTTTAAACATTTAAACACACTCTTTACATGATGCTTAAGCTTTTAAGTCAAAGTTATGAGGTGCTTTAGCCAGGCTTGAGCCTGAGAACGAGACCCAAACCAGGACAATAACAAAATGACACAAAGATTGACTCCACCGTGCTTGCTGGATGAAGTGAAAACTGCTGAAATATAAATCCCATATCCTGGGATTTCACTGCCTGCTGGAACTAATCTCATTAACTTAAAACCACCTGAGGCTTAAGAGACATATACACTGCTGTGAGAAATTATATTTATCTCATCCTAGGGGGAAATCCTCTCCCTCCCCCAGCTTACCTTACTTTTGACTTTGTCATTCTTGAATTACCAGGTCATTTCTCCCCCATGGGAAAGTCGTCATAGCTCACAGCCATGCAATTACTGTATCTGAAGTTCACTGCTTCATGAATGCTGAGATCACTGTTCGAGGGTTTTCTTCTTAAATAATTTCCTAGAGAAAACAAAGACTGGAAAAATAATAGGTTAGCAGTTTACTTAAATAAAGTTCCTCCAGAGCTACAGGAAAAGATTCCAGAACTAAAAACACATCATAAGGCAAACAGCTTACTGAAAGCATTAAGGTGTTTATTGCCTTTGTAAACCAAACACTGAGTTTTCTTTAACCATTAAAGTTTAAGAGATTGGTGGGTTCTGATAAGTGGTAATTGGATGCAGAAATTTCAAATGCAAGGTTGCAGTTTGAAATCCCGTGAGTGCTGCTGGGGAGAACTCTGTAGTTGTGTGGTTGATTGCTGCACTCCCCTTTGGATTGAAACTAGATAGATCCCAGGTCTGCATTCAGTATTAAATCCAGCCAGTAAAAGTATTCTGTTTGACATGGGAGGATTTTGGATAAGGCATTTACTAACAATCTTGCTGGACTTTGCAGCAAGGCAAAATGACCTTGTTCAGCTGTCTTTCAATGTGTGTCTACTTTTGAAAAAAAATGAATAAATCAATTTAAAGTTATCCATTAAACAGCTCAAATATAAAAGGATATTAAGGGGAAAAAAAAAAGAAGTTAAAGCAGAGTGAGCTCTGAAAACTAAATCCTGGCTGCCTGATCTCAGATGGAATGCAGAAAGCCTTGTTCAGGAGAAGCTTTTTGTGGTGAGCCTGGCCCTTGGGTGCTGCTCCCAAAAGGGAGCCCGGAGTGTGTTTGTGTTGTGGAGGTGGAAGTCCCTTGCAGTGAAGTGGAGGTGGCAGCTTCTGTGACTAAGAGAAATGACCACTGAGCCAAACTACTCGTCCTTTCTGTAAAACCCAGCTCAGAAGGTGATTTGTGGGTTTGAGTGATGGGTCTGTCAGAGTTCGCTCTTTACAGAGGTTTATTGGCCCTGAGTCACCATTTCACCCACCAGCCATTGAAATGATTCTGTTGATTGTGCATAGAGACAACAATAGATGCAGCTGCAATTGCAGACCAATTACAGTAATTAAAAATGATAATATAAGCCTCTGTTTCTCTTTCATCTGCATGGGATGAAAGTGATCTGGTCTGTTGATGGGAATGCCCCATTAATCCTCCATTAATGCCCCATATTTAAGGGCCTGCAATGAAGTGTGTGTGAGCAAATAGTGAAGTGCATTAATGTCCCTGGATTAGGAGTCCATGTAATTATGGTGCTAAATGTGTGTTGTTGTGATCTCGTCTAGATGTAAGTCAATTTGGTCAAGTGTTTTTGTTTAATTTTGTCGAGTAATGAATAAATCAGTGAAGTTACAAATGGCTGTTGCTATTGTGTTGTTAAGAATGGAGTCTGTAGTGGTGAATGGTTGCTGAACTCTAGTGTACATTCCCTTTTCAGTCCTGCATAAATGAGTACAGCATATTCCAGTTTATTTAGTGATGGACAGGCTGTTAGTTCTTAAAGTAGCTAAGGAGTAGGAACCTGACACCTTGAATGATTTATGTGTTTTCTTTGTAAGCTTGTTTCTGTTTTGTAACCTTTAAAATGTGGGTTTTATGAGTGATATCATTAAAATTTATACTCCCTCTAGTATGTGATGTTAGTCATTATTGCTCTGCTGGGCCTCCAGATCACCTGTCTGAATTATAAAGCAACCTTCCTTGGAGCTAAATAGTAATTTTTTTTCCAAATGCCTGCTGACTTCATTATTTTTCATTGGTGCTCCCTTACCAGAGCAGAGGCCAGAATCTGGCCTTTTCTGCTTTCCATCCAAGCGGGAAAGGTTGCTAGGAGTAACTGTGTATTTCTAGGAATGAAATATGAGGGGTCATTTAACTTAGGAGATTTGATATCAATCAGAAGAAACTTCCAGAGAACTTGTTTTGAAGTGTTCTCTATTTTTTTTTCTTTGTTAACTGAGATTGATATGCTCGGGAGGTGATTTAATGTTCTGCTGGGCTTTGTTAAGCTAATTTAAAAGAGTTTCAGCAAAGAGTGAATCTCAGTAAGAGAAAAAAATGCTGATACTGAACATGAATCACAGCCCTTGACTCTGTCAATTGAGACTCTTGAAGACCAGGAAGGATTGTGTAAAAGGTTTCAAAGTTATGCCTTTAGTCGACATCCTCAACTTGACGGTGTCAAAAATGTTTCTTCTATAAAGCTCCACAATACTCTCAGAAAGTGTTGGATTTTTTTTTTTCCAACAAATAAATCCAATAAAAAATGGAAGTTTTGCTGAGCCGTGGAGTATTCCCCTGGTTCTCTGAAGGCTGTCAAGCAAACTGCTCTGAAACTCATGAAGATCACCCATCTCTCTTTTCTTTCAAGAAATAAATGATCTTTAGTCAATGTTTATGTTGTATATTGTCCAGCAGATTGTGGTATAGAGTAATTACTGTGCACTTCCCAAACATGCCTTACTAGCCAGCTTTCATCAGAGGTGAGATAGAATTGTTTTCTGACCATTCTGACTGCAGATGTTTTAATTTTTTCAAGTAAAGCCCGTTTTTCTAGAATCAGATCATCGAGTCAACCACTAACCCAGCACCTCCCAGTCCTCCCCCAGCCCACGTCCCCCAGTGCCACATCCTGAAACACCTCTGGGCATGGGGATTCAGCCGCTGCCCTGGGCACCCGTGCCAGGGTGGGACACACCTTGCACTCAAGAGATTTGTCCAAACAGCCACTAAAACTTGCCCTTGTGGCAGTTTCCTCTTGTCCTTTTGTTTGTTACTGGGGAGACCAAGCCCATTTTGCCCCAGCTTCTTTTCAGGTGGTTGTAGAGAGTGATGAGGTTCCTTTTCTCCAGGCTGAACACCCCAACTCCCTCAGCTTCTCCTCAAAGGAGTTGTGCTCTCGTGCCTCCACAGCTTCATCTCTCAGAAGATGCCAGAGCACACAAAAGAGCTGGGATTCAGGCTTCTTGTAGCAATGCCGCTATGAGAGGTGGTTTTTTGTGTGTGTTTGTGTTTCTCTTACAAAACCTTATCATTGTAATACGGCTGATTTACTGATGTTAACAGAGGATAAAATACTAATTTCAGTGCAGCCTGAGGCTACCCTGATATATTCAGTGCTGTCATCTAGTTTCATTGAAAGATACGTGATACAGCACTAGAAAACAAGTTTGAACAACGAAATACGTGTTATTGTTGGAAAACATAAGAATGGAATATGTCAGATAAGAGTTATGTCAGCCTAAGTGCACTCAAGCACTGGATCCTCAAGCCAGTGGCCTCTTCCTGAAATAGTTGGTATCATGTTCCCTGTTGTTACAGTTATTAACATTCCTTTTCTGCTTCTGTTCCCAGAATGATTATTCTCTCAATATTTGCAAGGCGAGTTCCCTGTCATGTTACAGATTATTTTTGTAATAAAGGAAATGTGAGCAGCAGAGGTTCCTGCCTCGAACACTTCCAGCAGCGTAGCTCCTAGAGCGGGAAGGAAAGCTCTGTGTGTTTGCACTCCTAATATCAACCAAGGTCTGTTTCAAGATTCTTGTCCTCTCACCACACACACTGCAACTAGACTTTGATTAAAGTAATGCCATCAGGCTGAAGTTTAATTTGCTCTATGCTACTTGTACGTATTTTAAATTGTGAGTGGACTCCATACATAAATGTCAGTGAGATGGTGAAGGAGGTGGAAAGAAGAGCTGTGATGGTGATTAGAGGAGGCTGAGTTGAGTTTTTCATAGGGTTAATGCTTTCCAAATTGGAGGATATAAGATTGAAAGTGAAGGGCACACTCCTTGTTGAGGGAAAGTGGTGGAGTGATCCTAATGCAGAATCTCATTAAAGCAACTGTCAGGGTTCCTCTATTTTACCATCACCTCCCCTATTCTGTAAGAGTCAGCTGTCGTTTGGAGTGAGCATACTGCCAAAGAGGCATTTACAAATAAATGAAAAATGTCACAATTGATTTTACTCCTTTCAGAGGACTCCGTGTCAGCTTTGTCACAAACCCTTTGTTATTCTCTCTTTCAGATCTCTCTTGTCTGGACTTTGGAAATAACTTTGGTTCTTGGATTCCTTCTGTTGACCCGGGGTAAGCTCCCTGGATTATGACATTTTATTAACATTTGTGCAACGGTTAAATAACATTGACTTTTCAGTGCCTATGAAGGATGAAATGCTAGAAGTTCTTACCAATTACCTTACAAGTGTGTTTAGAAGTTGCATTATACAATCCACGCTTGAGAATACCACTAAAAACCAGATTTATTTCATAGTTTCTCCTGTAAAAGTATTTGCACATTATGGTAATTACTTTGCAAAATGTTGTGTGCCATGGTGTAGCCACATAAAATATGAAAAGCTATATGGTTTTATTTGTTTCTAAAGAATATGTACATCTAAGTTGATAGTGTTCTTTTCTTCCATATTTATAATTTCTCACTCTTTCACTCTATGTTAGATGGTTATAGTGCATTTTGCTGCTTGTAAGCAGATCAAAAGGTAAGTTGCTTTTCTTATGTATTTGCTGGCTGTGTAAGGGAGCTTAATGTGCAATATCAGTCTACCCCTTTTAATGCAAAAGTTCTACCATAAGATTGGATATCTATTCAAGTGTCATTATAAGAAATAGTTGAGATGGTTTAGATATGAAGTATCTGAACTACAATCACATCTAACAAAACTGGCTTAGTTTTTTTTTTCTTTGCGCTTCAGTTTTTGAGATTGCAATCAAAAATACAATGTTTTACTAAAACTGCTGGGAAAGAAACTGGGGTTGAAGATTTTTGAAGACAGACCTAATGCTACATTTAAGAGTAATTTTTGTCCTTGCTGCATTTTCTGTCATGTCCAGGAAGTGTAACCTGCAAATAGTAATAGGACAAGAGATTACCACTTTCCACTAACTTCAACAAATAAACTCACACCATACAGAAAGAATTGGTTTGTGATGGTTTTGTATTTCTGAAGGGATTCTTCAACAATGATTCACACGTGTTTTACAGTCTGGCAAACAGCCAAAATCCCTCTTTCAATGCATGTTTTTTCATAGTTTATTAAAAAAAAAACTTGGTATGTTTTATCACTCTTGCTACTACCAGATTTTTAAAAACAAGAGAACTGAAGAAAATCACTTTGCTGTCACTTTTGTACTCTGGAAACTCTTAGGAAATTGGGGAAGAATTGGACTGTGTAAGGAAAACAAGAACAATTTATGGTGTCACCTCCCTGTGTGCAGGTTTTGCTTCTATTCCTCTTTCACCTGGGATTTTCATGTAGCTTGATGAGCTCTACTTTAGCACTACAGAAATTTGCTTGCATTGGTGTGTTCATATTTGTCAGCTGTTTAAGCATTTTTAATACATTATATTTCAGATCTGGTTTTTGCTGTTCTGCTATACTTTTGCTTAATTAAAATGATAGGTGTTGAATTTATTCTAAAAGAAAATTTAAAATGAATATTTGAAATAACTGTTGAATTTCCTGACAGTTCAGACTTTTTATTTTTCTTCTTTTAACTAGAAATCAAAACTCGTCAACTAGAGCTTCCAAAGAACACCCTTAATTTGTACTTTGGAAAGTTTTATTTACATGGTAGTACAAAGCTTGTGACAAAGCTCTCTAGGGCAGTCTCAAATACTGTGCTTTCAGCAGTGGGCTGCCCAACCTTGCTGTTCTATTTGTATTAGAAAAATAATAATAATAAAAAAAAAATTAAGACGTGACTCTGTAAAGACAGAAAATGAATCCTGGCAGTGTGGAAGATGATAGTTTCAAGGCATGAACCAGACAGTTCAAGGCTGTTACATTTGTGTAATTAATTAATATTACTTTAAACAGAGATGGAAGGAAGGCAAACTGGGAGGAAAATAAAGAACTTATCATTATCAGCTCTATTAATTCCCCAAACTCTGCCGTACCATTTGGCTTACACAGTAAATTGTTTTGAGGTAAATCTCAATGGAAGTCTGCAGCGTTTCACATCGAAATGGGGCGTGCACTTAGCAGCAAAGCAGTGCTGCACAGGCCAATCCAGGACTCTCCCAAAAAGCCTTGGAACAAAAATATGTTTAAATATGACTTGGCAGATTTGCAGAGGCTTAGACTTTCACTCACCAAATTTTCACTCGACCACATTTGCTCGTGTTACTGATTTTGATGTGTCCCAGCTTCGACAGAGCTGAGCATCCTCTGATCCAGGGCTGTGCAGATGTAAATATCTGTGCCCCAGCTGTTGGCATATATGGGAATTAATTCTGTATATTAGTCTGAATTGTGAGATTGCTCTCGGGTGCTGGGTGTCCCAACAAGCAGGGGGTGAAACGTCATGGCTGGCAGCATTAAATTGAGTTAAACTATCTCCCACTAGAGTTATTTTCTAAGATCTCCACTCAGCAAATAGCAAACACAGATTAATAAAATAAAGGAGAAACATGTGAACAGCACCACTGCTTATTGAGCTCACTGAGGAACGTGCAGGCTGGGAATGAGCCTAGGAAGAGCCCAAGGGGTACAAAGAGGATTTGTTGCAATGAGAGCCCTTCATGGAAGTGAAGCAAAGGCAGTCCTGTGCTGCCAATACAGGTTTCCAGTGAGCTCATTTCCAGCCAGGAGGAAGGGAGTAGGGAAGTGCTCTGAGCTCTATCCTTCTGCATCAGTTTCAGTTCTTAAACTGCAAGTGAAAATGTTAAATCTATTAAAATTTGATTTTCCCCAATGCCCTCCCCCCCGTAATTTGACTTTGCTGTTCATGCCAACAGTGGTTTAGCTCCTGGACCCAGCATATTCTTTCACCCTACTTTCATACATAAATTTCTCTCTTCCTTTTTAATTGAATAAAAGTGCTGTATTTCTAAGTCATGGGGATGCTGGTCTCATTTCAGCAGGATGAATCAGAGACCCTTCCCAGTGCCCAAATACATGATTTTTCATGAATTAAGACAGCTTTTCTGTGTATGAAGAAAATATAATTGACAAAGAGGGGAGGGTGGGGGAAGTGTAAGGGATGATAACCTGGTCAAGGAGGGAAAGATAAGGTTTGGAGGAGTTACTATTCATGAGTTTGTCAATTAAGTTATTACAATTTCACTTTTAGAAGATGCAGTTTAAAATCCAGAAGATCATTCCTAGGTGAAGTCAGTCCAGTTTTTAGCACCTCTTCTGATTTGCACCATGTTATTTCTTAAATTAAATTCCATATTATTCCATTGACTTCAGAGCGGTCGCTCATGGAATAAAGAAATTGTTCCTCATCTCTTTGAGGTTCTGCTCTGTGCTGCTGCCCCCTTTTAGCTGTTACAATTCACTGTTACCCAGTGGTGTCCTCTGAAGTGTTTTGTGTTGTTGCTTTATAAATTGCAAGTGATGTAATAGAAATCACAGCAGAAAGGACATGTGGAGAAGACAATGCCAACAAACAATTTGCAGCTCCTCATTGCCATGGCTGAATGAGTTGGTTTTAGGTAATTTGCTGTTCAAACAGGAATAACGAGGTAAAATGTGTTTTACTCGTTTTCATTGTGGCACAATGGCCAAGCCTGAACCACTTAATTTGAGGGGGTTGGACAGGGCAAAGAAAATTGCTAATCATGTGCTTAATTGATCATTCTCTCACGATTGCCTCTAGCTGTAAGGTGTTAACGATGGTCTGAGAGATTAACCATCAGCAAATCACTGAGAGCATACAGGAACATCCCATGGGTGAAATGGTTCAATTGCTGCCATCTCAGCAGAGCAGAAGTGGGGGGCGAAGCTCATGTGCTGAACCCTAGAAACCCGAGTTTTTGGTCAAAACCTGGCTTGAAATGCATGTGCTGTGATCATCTCTGCAGAGTCTATTTGAGGGGGGCAGGGAAGTGTCTTTGACTACATTTCCTGGGGTCATTATTTTAGCAAGAGCATCTTGGGAATGTTTTCAGCATAGAAAAGCATTAGCAGGACCTAATGCATTTTGAGCTTTCTCTATGAAATTGTAGTATTTGTTTAGGCAACAAATAATGATAATTACAGCTGGGGCTGGTGGATTTTTTTTTTTTTGCATTTCCTAGAATAAAAGTGTTTGAAATCCCATTCAGAATTGGTTTCCAAGTTCATATGCCTGCATATAGATTGGAATTACTGTAAGAAAAATCAATGAATTGCCATTGTGTTAATAGTATTGGCTCTATTTGATAAGTATGTCCTTGGGCTTTTTTCAGAATTAAAGCTATAGTTTATGAGTGCTGAATACAATTCCTATGAGTCTCCTGTAGCTCCAGAAAGAGGTTGTGCAGGCTTGTCACCAATAACAGTGGTCGCCAGGAGAACGATGGTTTTGCACAGTGTCTTCTTATAAAGGAAACAAATACAGCCTTCCATGCCCCACCATCTGTTGTTAGGAGTGTTCCCATATTTTCTACTGTTTTGGGGACGAATTTGGCATAATGTTCCTGAATTAATGTAATAATTACGATTTTTAACATTGGAAAAAGCTTGGCTTGCATGCAGGAGGTAGATTGTGACAGCCTGACATGCTGTACTCAAATGATACATAAATAGAGCAATGTTTTCATCAACAGAAATGTGTTGCTGTCCAAAGTTGATTCTTTCTGTAGGGTGCCATAAAGTAATTAGAAGACCATAACATAATCCTTCAGTATTGCATTAATTCCTTAGAGGGATGAATTCATCTTTTCTGACTGCAGTAGTGCATGAGTGGCCATGGAAATGCCACTGAACTATAAAATCATCTGTAAAACAAAGAATAGTTTTTCTAGACCAGCATGTTTATTTTACAAAACTCGTAAAAGGCTCATGCTTTTAGTGATTTTTGCTTGTAGCAAACTGGAAGTGAAAATATTTATCTTAAAATTAAAAATCGACATGGAATGCTGTGTACTCTGCCTTAAAGAAAACTGCATGTGAAACATTTGCCTTCTGTGAGGACTGAAGACTCTCAGAAGGTCTGTGCCAATGCAAGAAGAATCTCTTGTTACAGATGATGAGGTTTTGCAGCTGGTGTAAACTAATCCAGCGATGGCTGCAGACTGTAAATTTAAAGGGTGAGAATTTTGAGCAGTTTTCTTTTTCCCAGCAGTGGGTGGAGAGCTATATAGTGTGTATATATATATATATGTATGTATATATATATATGTATAGTGAGACAGTGTTGCAAATTAGCCTTGATTGGGCTTTTCTTGGGTTTTGATTTGTTACCTGACCAATGTTCTAAGCACGAGTTTGTGATAGAGGCTTGTGTTAGCTGGAAGGGGAGGAACACTGGCCATGCACTGCTCGGGTGGGAGGAGGACTGGAAATATTCATTGGGTTTGATGAGAAGAGATTCTGTGTGCAACCCCTCTGAGCTGACGTGTTTCCCTGCTTACAGCAGGAGTTCCAAAACACACAAGGATATCATTTTACCATCTTTTTATTAAACCCCTAGTAGAGTATCTTTCTGATTGTGCCGTGAAGGGTGTTGCAATTGCGAGGTTCTTTCCAGCCCACCAGACTTGTGTGTTTCTGCTGTGTTTCAGTTTGTACTCAGCATTAACCCCTCCTGTACTTAACATTTTCAGCTGCAGTGGGGAAAGTGGCCCTTGCTGCCATATCCCAAAATTAAACCCTTTTCTTGAAGAAATATTCTAGTTTGCTATGGCAGAGGCTTTGGGAATGTGCAACAAAAATTCAGAAGTCTAATTAAGGAAGCATTGAATTTAAGGCCTGCCACGACTATTTCACTCAGGTCAATAATTCTGTGATTTTGCAGAGGTTGCATGCCTTAGCACAAAGAAAGGCATGAGTGGTTCCATATGTGCAAATTAGAACTAATAACTCTCTTGTATGACACATGAAGAGAGCCTTTGGTTTCAAGCAAGGGAGCATAATCATGTTTTGTTAGTTGCTAAGTATCTAGTGTGCAAAGCCAAAGTTTCAGCCAAAGTATAGATCATTATTTCTCACATGACTATTGAAAAATTAAAGAAAATATAGAAGCTGAAATAGCTACTTCACACCCTGCTGTAGTTCAGGGCAGAGGTGCAATATTTAGCATCCTCATGTTATTCTCAGTACACTTAATAATTCTTTAAGACTATGCTGTTCTAATTATAGCACATCTAAGTTCTAAAAGAGTGTTTCATGTAGCCTTAAGGCCCATGAAGGAGATAATCTTCTTGGGAGTTCTGACATTTATTTTAATGGAAGCAGGATCAAGCACAAATGCTAGGCTGGAGTGACATTTAAATGTGATCAGCAGTGCTGATCAGCGATCAGGAAATCGAGCTGTTCCAGCTGTTAACGTGAGAGACCCCTTTATGTAACACATTGTCAACTGCAATGATTTCTTTTAATATTTTTCTTAGAAAGAATATGACTCTCCCCCTATGAATAAACCATCCCTATCCCGGTGATGTGGTTGACAAGGCTCTGATGGATTTCAGCAACATTATGAATCTTACCTGCTGGAGATTGAGTTTATATGCATGGATACAGAACTGCTCAAAGCAAAATGTTTCACCATCCTCGGATGAACATTTTCGGTGCTCCAAGGCGTCTCAGTGCGTTAGGGAAGAGAGCTCATCTCCACAGAGATAAATGTTTTACAATGGTTCTATTTTCACAAAAAGCTGATGCCATAACCAGGAAATGGAACAATTTTTGATTGAAAAAATCATCTCAACTCCCCTCCCCAAACAGAACACTTGCACAGCAAATTCATTGTAATTAAAGTAACAGAGGTTTTGGCTTCAACAAGGAGACTGTCCAGTATGTGAGGCTTGCAGAAAATGGAACTGGGAAGCCTCAGGTTTCAGGGATTAGATTTAGAGACAGGATTGAGGGGTTTGAAGGTAGACAGATCCAGCTTTTTGGGAAGCTTCTCTCTGGGGGTTAAATATTCCTGTTGTTTTCACCTTGGCTCCTCCAAGGCCAACTGTGCCCTCTAAAAAAAAATCATCTATGCCTGGTGTCCTAAAATACTGCCCTGGGAATCACTGACTTTGTCACTGCAGACCTTCTGGATTTGTTGTGAGTTAACTGAGTAATATTTATTACAAGCTGTGTATTGACAGTTATTTTTACAAAATATGACTTTCTTTGGATAACTATCCTTTATCCTAGGTAGAACTATCACCGTTTTAGTCAACAGCTATATGGTGACTATCATTCAGAAAATGATAGATTATATTTTGGAAATATAATTTCATGAGCACAATTTACCTCATGTGAAAGACAATTTCGTTGTTGAATCACTGTAGAACTTTTCCTTTAAAGTGTAAGTTGACACTTCTCCACATTCCCTCATTTACAAACGTGTCAAAAACCCAAAATGCCCTGTGTTTTTTTCCCCCCCTTTACAGTGAAAGCAGTAAACACCTTCCATTCCTTTTTGGACCTCCTAAATCAANTTTTTTTTTAGGTTTCTATGTCCGTGCTCACATCTTCATTTATCTATTAGTTGTCTTCCTCATAACACACAGAAAAATCTGTCTCACAGGTACATGTTGAGACATGAGTAGGAATAAAACAAAGGCTGGGGCAGAACTGAAGCCTCCAGCAGAGACACAGCAGCTGACAGGGGATGTGGTACTTTGCATTTTAGTTGTGAATAGTTTGGTGGTTCTGCAGTGTTTGTAGGAATACATTTGCAATAAGAAGTGAGAGCACCTTGTTTGATAGCTTTTATAGTGATATTAGTTCCTTCAACCCAATAGAAGCAGCCTGACATCTTTCTTTTTCCTGTTGTTTTTCATTTGGGTTTTTCCTATACTGAATGGATATATTCAGAATCAGCTGAAGCTTGACAAATGCAGCTGTGAAGACTTGTCTTCAAGCTATACTGCAGATTTTTCTCTCGCTTTTCTTTGCTCCAAGAAATATCTGTTCAACTGTTTTTATAGTATTTTTATGATAGGCATTTCAGATACCTACTGCTGGATAAATAAAACTGCCTTCCTAGCTTAAGGAGCCAGGGATGTTTTTTCACGTATTTCTCAAAATCTGTTGCAGTGCAGAATGTAGTTGGATGTCATACTAAAGAAGATTGGCCTGGCATGGAAATGAGAACATAATTAAAATTATTTTTACTTTTCTCAGGATTTGGAACAAACTGTTGCTTAAACCTCTTTCTTAGAGGTATTACACCTAACAAGCTCTCTTGAGAGAGATGGGGTAGAGCAGCAAAGCTATCAACAAAAATACGGAACGGCTGCGTTCCCTGGGGTTTGCTTAAATTTGAAAGTAGATAGGAACTGTGAAGAAATATAATGCAATCTGGTAAAGAAACTGCAGTATAACTCCAGTGGCCTCAGACACAGTAATGTACCAGTGTAAAGATCTGGTATTAACCTGAAAAATGGATAACAACATAAAACACTCCAAAGTTGCTTAGTTTACATTTGTCCTTGATGCATCGTCTTCAATGTCTGGTGGTGTGGAGATCAATTTATGCTGTAAACTCTGTGGAATGGCAATCAGGTCTTTTTACCTGCTGTGGAAAAGGCCCTGGGAACCTTTTCTGGGCTGCCTGTGTTAGAGTGTGACGTGCTAAGTTCAAAATGACCACTGAGCTAAAGCAGCAGTCAGATGGTGTCACTTTCTTGGTCTTCATTTAATGGCAGGTTGAGGTTTACTAAGCCATTGAAGCCACTTGTGGTGTGAGATTTTCTGTCCTTGCCCACATGAATGTACCTGATGGAGTCATAACAGTGGTGGCCTAGGATTTGAAGCAAAGGAAGTAATTCTTGAGTGTTTCAAATGGTTTTTTTTTAATTTTTATAATCTGGAATGCTTGTTAATCCATGCAATATTTGTTTTATTATAATCCTTTCTCAGAATTTGTGAATGCCTTCCATACAGAATCAGCAGTAATGGTTTTGCAGAGCCACAGACCTTCTCTTTTTACTTCTGAAATTCTGATTGAGAAGTAGCAGTTCTTTTGTTTGTTGTTTGAAGGAGGAGCTTGGTACAGGGTTCATGGTGAAAAGTGTGCTTGAATTTGAGCAAATTACTGCTTTCCAAGTCTGACAGATTTTTTTTTTTGAGAAATCCCATTGAGTTACAGTCTCCATTGATCTCCACTCACACACATTTGAAAATCTGGGACCATGTTATTGGTGTCTGACATGTTGGACAATTATGAGAACTGTAACTTGCAAGAATAGATCTGCATTTTACATAGGGGCCCCTGAAGTCTTGGAGCCTGCAGTTCAATCTGAACTTAAAAATTCCTCCAGAAAACAGGTTATGTTTTGTCTTTATTATTATTGTAAAGGATTTATTATAATTTGATTTTTTATTTTTAACTGTTAAGAAACATGTTCCTGTACCTTCTAATCTTGCTGGTATTTTCCTTGGAGAAGAGATGGTCTGGTGTGAGTGGGGTTACAGTACATCCCCCATTGACATTCTGCTCACATTGTTTGGTGTGCACATACCTGCAGCAGGGATCCTACTACAAACAATTCTGGCTTGTCAGAAAAGGTGTATCTACAACTTGGCTTGAAGTGTCCCTGTGGTTCAGGGCCCCGAGCTGGTGAGGGATGTGCTCTGTTAGTCTGTGCATGTGTGTCTGCAAGAATGGGATGCTGCCAGATTGTTTTGCTCTGTTAAATATTAAAGTTTCAGATACGCCTTTTAAAAATTGGGGATTATTAGGCTTGGCTCAAGAAATTAAAACCAAAGTGTTACAAAGCTGTCTTAACAGTACTGTTACCTCCTTGAAAATAGGTTTTCATAATTACTTAAAGTACGTGTGCCCGTGAGGATGATCCGTTAATAATGTTTGTTTAAAAAGAAACTAAACCACACACAGAAATCAACCTTAATGAACCAGTTTTAACATCTGAGTAAAATACTGAGAGCGATGAGTATCAGTGTACACCTCAGGCTGTGGTTTCTCCTCGTGTCTCCTGTTTAAAAGGAAGTAAAAAGGCTCAGCAGCACCATTAGTGGGGCAGAATGCAGAAGGAGCCCGCTGGCATTCAGCGGGCCAGGTAGGGTGACTGCCAGGCTGCAGCCTAAATCTGCAGCTGCTGTATTGCACCACCCAAAATTAGGCTTAACCCTCGTGTGAAAGATGGGAAATGTGGATCAGATTTCCTATGGTGCCTTTTCATTCCTCCTCTAATGGAAAACTGGTGAAATTGTATTATTGTCTTGTTCCTTTGTAAGGAAAACTGGTGCCTGAGTGACAAGAAAAAACTCCTAGAGATATGGATGACTTTATTGAGGAGGTCATATATGTATACACAGGAGTATTTTTCATGTTCCTGTAGGGAAAAAACCCCTTCTTTTCTTTACAGGTGAGTCTGGGATGATTAATTTAGAGAAGAAATAATCTGATTTCAGTATAACAGACTGAAACAATGAAGCTTTGTAGTCCATTGGTTTTGCATGTATGACTCCTATAATTATCATGACTATTAAAATGTCATTAATGTCATTAGTGTGTTTAGTAACTACTCTTCTATGATCCATTAGTTATAAGGGATAAAATTAGATACGTTTCGAATTTATATTCTGAATTTTAAAAGACTGACTTTATTTGAAATAACTGTGTGTAAGCCTCATTTGATAATGTAACAAAATTCATGATTCCAATGTTTTAAAGTATTAGGATCAGTAAAGTTCAATGTGTGTTTGATTGTAAGGATTTTATTTCAGAACACCCCCCTTTGTTGGTGCAATATTGCATTAGTGTGCTGTGTTGAACAGTTTAATCTGAACTTCCTTCTTGCACAGAGGATACAGCCAGAAGTTTCTTTTTCTCGCTTTGTCTGTTGTATTTTTTTAATATTAGGGGGATTAAATTGATGTTACAGTTTGTGGTAATCTGCATTAGAATCAGGTTCATTTATGATTTGTTTCTAAGTTTTGTTTGGAGTGATTTTTTTGTTTTTTTCATGGTTTGACTGAAGCTTGAAAAAGTCATTTCAATAGAAGGTACATGCAAGATAGGAGTAGAAAAAGTGAAATTTTGTGGCTCTGAAGTTCAATAGAAGTGAACTGTAGAGGCAAACTGTTACTAAATAGTATCTCTTGCATCTTAAACATTTCAAATGAAGGCGCTGATTTTCATCTTCACAGAAATCCAGATAGCAGATGTGCTGATATTACTGCTCTGAGGGTTAATTAACCTACAGTTCTAATGTAATGGGGGCTGCACAGTTATTTGGGTGAAGCTGTTGCTGAATTTGGTGTTGCTTTCCAGTGACAAAACTCCTGGAGGTTTCTGTGGGAGATGCATTTGGGCTGTGAGGGATTTCTGGGGATGTGCACCCTTGATCCTGCCACCTGCAGCTTCTGGCTTCACTGGAAGTGTTCTTCAGAATACTTTGCTCTTTTTCTCACCATCAGCACATTCATTCTTTCCCACCACGCTCTCATATCCCTTGTGTTTCTAATTAACATTTCAAAATCAGTGCCTGTCCTTCGTGGTGCACGATCTGTGCTTGTTTGCATTCCAGTGCACACCTGTACTGCAAATGCAACGCCAATTAATGCTCTTTTCAGTAGTTTAGAGTAAATAGTGTCCATGTATGGGTTTGTTCTCAAGCCGTAATATATTCGGTATATTTTATCTGACAGGCCTTGAGTTCTAAGAGCTGGCTTTAGCAAAAGTTTTAAACTCTGTTTAGGCTGAGTAAGCAGATATCTTTGTTAAACACACCATGCTTCTTTATAGCTCTCTACAGGAGTAAAGAATTAAAAAAGCTAACCAGTGAATAAATCTCTCAAAAGGTATCTATTTTTCCTTGAAATGTGCTTCACCTAGAAAAATATTCTTAATCTGCAGATCTTCTGTTTGCTCTTAGGTTACCAAACCATGTGTGAATAACAATTTCAAAAGCAGATTTTAAGTCACAGAAAATATTTTGCTGCCTTTTGCTTTCAATTTTACTGTACTGCTTTTTTTTCTCTTAAACTTGATCATGTAAAGTAATTGCAGTAATGAAATAAGGGATAAGGTAAAGGCAAATTATAGCTCAATGCTTTAAAATAATAAAAGCTTTATGGCTTGAAATTTGCTTTTGAAGTTTTCAGAGCCATCTAATTTCCTCAAGAAAATGTCTCTGCAGTGTATATTCACCCTTATTAAAAAAAAAAAAAAAAAAATCAGAACTATTTATCTTTTCTGAGGAGGAGTAAAGTATGACTTAACCCAAGAATTCACCAGAGAGTAGCATACAGAAACATGTTCATGCCTATAACATAATGAAAAAGAGGAGTCTTTCTTTCTTTGGCAGAAGACATCAGGCTAACAGCAGTAAAATAAAGGACATATTTTCAGGTCAGTTCTTTTGCCTGTTTGTTAAGGACTTCCTTTGAATGTTAACTTAGGTTTTCTGATCCAAGAAAGAATTTTGGTGATATGATTTAAGTATTGTCTTCTTGCTCTCATGCCTGGTTAGATCATCTCTGACCATGAGGAAGTAAATGAAAATTTATAGAGATGTGGCTCTCCCTGAGAGCCATGAAACAGCAGGGAATTGTCCAAAGCTACTGGACTGGAAGTTAAAGAACAGAATCCTGTAAGTAATTCTCACTATATGAGGGCAGAGTCACCTTGGTTCCAAAAACTGATGGGTCTTTAAGCACCTTTTGTGTCCCAGCTTATGTCGTGTAACATAAGTACAGTGTCTGTAGTTGTATTTCAGAACATTCAACTGATTTTGTAACTTCAAACCCCAGTCCCTGCACTGGGAATTTTACAAATGTATCAGTAGTTTTTTTTCCTTTTCTTAAGAAAATAAGAAGTATTTCAATATATACTGTAGCTGATCTCTGAAAAAAGTACTTCACAACCCCCCTTGATGAAGACTCTTCAGAAGACTCTCGAAATTGCATCTTTTTTGTTATCACTCAAAACTGATGTGTGAGATGCAATGTTATGACTTGACAAGCTCTAACACAGAATTATTGATCTCTGAGCTCCAGCAGAACTCCTAAGGATAATCTCCCAGTATATATTTGGCAGAGAGTGGTATTCAACACTTGTTGCTTTTGCTGTATGTTATTTCTTTGTTGGGTAATTTAGGCAGTTTCCAGAACTTCTTTGATGGCTGTGTCTTGCTGAGTTTCCTTTTGCGTGGAAGTAAATTTGGGGCCATCATTTGGCCTCAGAACTCACATGAAGTAATAATTGTCTTTTGAAATTGAGAGGATTTACCAAATACTTGAACCTTAGGGGTAAGTTGGAAATTCAACCTATGCACTATGTGTATGGAATAAATGAGTTCACTAGTTTTGTGAATCTGAAGGTCACAGCTACAGACAGAGAGATCCAAAACAGTAATTAACCAATTTGTAGTTTGCTCTTGGTTTGAATGTGTAAATCAAGGTTGTATATCACTGTTAAGAGATGTGATCTAGCTCAGCCAGATGCATGTGGGCTCAATGCAGAAATTGCTGAGTTAAATTCTTTGGCCTGTGCAGTGTACAAGGTCAGTCTGGGTGATCACAGTTGCCCTCTAAAAATGCTGGTTGTCAAAAATGAAGAGGGAGGTATTTAAAAAAGCACGAAACGGGTTGTTAGGAATGAAATGTCAATAGATTAATATGGAATAAGCAGATAATTGTCAATTTATGCAATTAGACTGGATGGATAAAATGAATGTGTTCAGAAAAACTGATGAAAAAATTGCTGGTTTCATGTAAGCATGAAAGTAACATTGGTTTATCTTATTGAACAAAAAAACCAAAAAAACCCAAAAAAACCAAAAAAACACAACAAACTTTCTTGGTCTCTGACATACATAAAGTTGACTGTTGCAGTCCTGTGAGATTTGCAGAACTGGTGGACTGTCTGTGTCCTTCCATACATATTTAATATACAAAACAGGACTCCATGTACAAAGGTTTTGTTTGAGCTCCAGCGTGCTTAAAGAGTCTGGTTGCCTGGGGAAGAGGAAAATTGATGGGATAGGAAAAGGAATTGGGAAACAGGCTCCCAAACACCACACACCCTGAAGTGCCTGTGTACACACCTGCACTGGGTTTGTTTCATGCATTGTTGCACCTGAGTGGAGTCAAGTGGCAATAAAAGGAACCTTTATATTGGCTGCTTGTTTTCCGAAGAGTTTCAAATACCTATGAATTCAGAACCTATGTGGTAATCAGCCTTAGCTAAGGAAAACTTAATTAGATCCTTAGCAATATTTGAGTTATGCAAAAATGCTGAAATTGACCCAATTGTCAGTGTCTCAATTGTCTTGATCAGGGAGAAATAATTTCAAATAAGTGTAAATGCAAATGCCTTTAAATCAAATGGATATCGTTTAACATGGGGCATATTTGTCTTACTTTCTGGATGCTTTTCCTTTTCCTCTTTTTGATACCTAGAGGAGAAAGGCACTACTTGTCAGATAGGACGTGACTTCTCCCTCAGAATATCCCCACAAAGAGTGACTTAGGAAAATGTAATTTTGTGCATTGGGTAGTAACCCTGAATGACACAGTTTAACCTGGGAGTTGAGATTATGTTTTAAGAATATTTTCACTTTTTAATTAATGGCAGAGTTCTGCTGTTTGGCTTACAAACTGCTGGTCTTTGTCCTGGTCCTTCCCATGGAGCTCCACGTGGGAAGCAGCTATCTGCTCAAAAACAAGCTTACAGAAATAGTGCCTTGATTTGTATAGGAAATATATTCAGTTGCCTGTCATGAGCCCTAATCCCCTTAAAATACATCAGAATTTAATGGTGACTCTTCCCATACCTGGAAATATTTGAACAGAGGCCCATAGGAAGATTGAACAGAGTAAAGCAAATTGAATTTGGTTTAAGAATTCATCCCTTTTTGTCCTACATATCTAATTCATTTTTCTCAAATGCTATTCATATTGTGTTGCATATTAATTGCATATTCTGTGTTCTTTATTAATAATATACCACTGATAATAACAGAAAATTAAATTTTTAATCCCAATGATACCTTAATTTAATGTTCCAGTTACTTCTCTTCTTTAACTAATCTTCTGTCCTCTGAACAAATTTGATTAAAATCATTGCATTTATTAAGAAGAAATGGGCTAAAATGTATCACTTTGGTCCCACAGGGTATTAAAAATTCCTTTGTAAAGCATGTCTTTCTGTGGATGGCAGATTTTAGGCAAGGAAATGGCTGATTAAAGCTCAGAAATCACTAGGATATTGAAAAGTAGAAGAAATTACTTTAGTTACTGCTTTCCCATTTTACAGGTAAGCCATTCCTCCGTTCTCGTGTCTCCTGATGCTCTAGTAATTACGAATTTGTGAGATTTGGGATAGGATGTGGGACACTGAGGAGTGAATGATTTCTGACTTGTGTCTTTCCTAGTGCTGTTTGCTGGGGGACCTTGCAGGTGAGTGCTGAGGAAAACTCACCCTGAGCTCTCTTCCCTTCTGTGCTGGGCTGAGCAGAGTCGATTCCAGGATCTTTAGGGTGGGATAATGCAGCCATTGGGCTTTTGGGCTTGCACGAGACAAAAATCTGCAGTTTGTGTTTACAGTTAGATGTCTTGTAATTTGTAACTTCATGCTGATTTTGTTACTTCGGTTTGGATTAAAGTGTTAGTGGTTTAACCTCCTTAGTTTTCTATTGAATTATGTGATTATCTTGGCCCATTTGATGTTATGCATATCTGTGTAATTAGGATGCTGTAATCTTCTTCTTTCTTGGTCTCTGATATTGAGTTAATGATATCACCTTAGGAAGTCTGATATAACATTCTTAACTGGTTGGGTAGGGAGGAGTTCACTTATCAGTGAACAGAATTTAACCACAGGTCCTTTTCCAAACCAGAATTATAAAGAAATGCTTTTGAAATACTTGCATTTATTTTTCTGGTTGTCCCTCTCAGTTCTCATTGTATGGCTGATTAACTGCATTCAAAACACGATTTGCTGCCTGTACAGTGACAGAACTTTTTTGAAAGTGTGAGTTAATGAAATTTAATGCTGTCTGTGCTGGCTTTTTTAGGTCCTTTGAGCACCCATTAAGTAGGTTAGCTGCTCACTTGTAAAGCTCTTTCAGCTGTGAATTAGAAAGCATCTGCCTTTACTGTATGCACTGTTGTCTCACAGTCATTCTAATTTTCTCATATTCCTTTCTAATTTTATCTCCTTCTTCTCCCTGGGCCTTAATTCTGCAAATTCATGATATTAATTTTGTGATGCCACAGCTTAGTACACCTTCCTCTATTCCAGGTTGCTCCAAGCCCTGTCAAACCTGATCTTGGATGCTTCTGGGGATGGGGCAGCCACAGCTTCTCTGGGCACCCTGTGCCAGGGCCTTACCACCCTCCCAGAAAAGAATTTTTTCCTAACCTAAACCTACTTGCTTTCAATTTGAAGAAGAAATATTGCAAACTAACAACATTTCTAGGTACTTCTTTATCTTCTGTATCAGACAATGAATCGACTGCAATGTTCCTTAATCATTATAGATGTACAGCCTGCTGAGATGCATTCTGGAAAACACTTCTTGACACTATATGCTTTCATAATAAAAGCTGAAATATTTTTAGGTAAAATCAGGAGTACTTGGCTTAGTCCAGTGTAGGCCCCTACTTTTACAAGGTGTTACACAAACAGAAGAGAAATTCCATCATCCATAGAGCTGATTTTATAAGTCCACCAGGCAGGCAAAGGGACTGAACAGGAGCACAGAGGATACAGACCAACCTACATTTTTCTGGCAGGCCCTTGAAAAGCCCCAGATGTCTGAATGGGAATTCATTGGGCAGTGATGCTGGATGTGAATTAGTGAGGCTGCTATTGCATTATGTTAACATCAGGAGGCCTTTATTGGGAACCTGATCTCTGCTGTGCTTTATTGCCAAGAATCATTGCATAAAAAGATATTTGTCCAAAATAACTCGCATATTAGATTTGATAAGCTGCAGCAGGCTGATGGAACAGAAAATGATGCTGTGAAGTCTGTGGTAGGGCAATGCAGTAGTAGTTAGAAATTAAATAAATTTATTTGAGGTTGCATAATAGATATTGGAACTAGATCAACACCTGTGCATCACATAGAACTGGCTTTTGTCCAGAGTAGTTTGCTTTGTACTCCTTCACTGATAGTTTTGAACAATTTTCATTGGAGTTTCAGGTAATTGATGAGTTTATAGTGGAATCTGCACCTTTGTGGTTATAGCTGCTCAGTGTTAATGTGGTTTTGCAGGGTATATAAGTGAAAAAGATTGATTTCCCTTCTATTATGAGGAATAGTAGAATTCTAAGGTCCCATTTATATGTGTAGGAGGATCTTGTATACCCTTAAGAAGCAGACTGTATACATCCAATGTTCTGGAAAATGAGAAGTTTGGTGTGTAAACACCAGCCTGGAAAGATTTAGCTTTTTGAGGTCTTTGTTAATGAGTACACACGTGCTGAAAGATGATATATTATTATCTTTTTGATAGAGTTAGAAGAAATATACAGATGAAAGCTTTTATATTGTAGAACAGATACATCAGGTTAGTTTTTTTAGCTGGTTAATATGACATATTGATGTCACGAATTTTGCTAGCTAATGACCTGGAGATTTTTCAGGGGCTTGCATTCTGTCAGAAAATCCGAAGGGGAAGCCAGAGGCTGCGTAATTAAGAGGTGAAACACTGAGCAAAAGGAAGGATCGTGTAGTTACATGTAAGAACAACATTTTAGCCACACTGCCTTGCAGAAAGATTCCATGGTGCTGGCAGTGAACTGGAGGGAAGCACATGCCTGTGATGCCTTATCCCTCTTCTTAAAATCAGAGC
>VZRO01001062.1:688020-738837 GCA_013397915.1 Daphoenositta chrysoptera
AGTGCCGCCACCCGCCCCGGCAAGAGAGGAGTGGAGGCGGCTCACGGGTGCGCTGGAAGGGGGGAAGGAGGAGGAGGGGCTTCTCGGGGTACAGGGTTTATTGGGGTGCCAAGGTCACGCAGAGAAGCCCCGAAGGGCTGTTACCCAGGAATTTTATCCCTTACAGAGTGGGAGGGGAGAATACAAAACACCCAATGGTGCAGGGATGCGCGGTTGGAATTCTTGCGGGCAAGGGTACAGAACCAATGGGGAGCATTGTGGGAGGGGAGGAATACCGTGGGAGGAGAGAGATCTCTCCTGAGGGAGAAGCCAAACACAGGGAAAAAGGGGTGAGATGGCAGTGGCCAATTATGGGGGTATGCTGGCCGTGGAAGTGGCCATAACGCACTGCAACAGAATCCCATCTGGGATTACGAGTGGAGCTGCTGTCTGGCACGCCAGGGGTGCACGGATGTGGGAGAGGCTCCAGGGACACCCGTGTGCCACCCAGGGCTGCTCTGGCAGGGCTGGTGTGGCAGCAGAGGCTTTGCTCTGGGTGATGGTAAATCAGGTGTGAGTTACAGCCCTAACTCACAACAGATGCACGTCCCAGTTCTGCACTGAAATCTGAGCAGGAGGAAACTCTCAGCACCCACGGCCATTTAGGGGGGGACAGGAGTCACGGGATGGAGAGGGAACAAAGAGGGGCTCTGTGTGGGTCCCTGCCTCCTCTGCATCCCCCCGAGCATTAATTTGTAGCCAATTACCCACTACATGCTTCATGCCCTTCTTCTTTCATTTCTTCTTCAAAACTATCTATTTGGATGAGTGTGGGTGTGCAGATGAGGTTTTGATCTCCTTCGCTCTCTGCAGAAGTAACTTTTGATGCCAGATTTTGTAAAATTTGGATTTGTTCATGCTGAGATACCTGCATGCCAATATCCTTCTTGAAAGAATGTTTTCTTAACGCGCCCTCATAGTGAAAATATCTGTAAAAGGTACCAGCCTACATCAGTGTAATTAGAACTTGGATTAGGGGAAAAAAAATACAAACCACTTTCAAACTTAAATTTCAAGCCATGAAATGAAAAGACTTGAATTTCTTACTTTTGGCAGGGAAGGAATTTCAACAGTAGTATAGTATTCTGACCCTGAGAACAGAGATGCTTCATTATAAATTGGAACCAGTGCTTCCCCATTGAGTGTATAATTGGACTGTTTCAAAATAATTATTTTTTTGGCTGTATTGTTAAATTGCATTTTTCAGGCTCAGTTCTTTATTCCTTAGAGAATTATGTTTATTTTTGAAAGCAGGACTCACATCACATTTTTATACAGACTCATGGATTTTGATGACAATTTTCATATGAAAATTGATGCTGACTATTGAAAGTCTATTAATGAGTAAAAAGTAGTTCATATTCCTAAACTGTTGCTGAATTGCCAGGTGGTTTGTCATTTTTGGTAATGAAGACTGAGTGCCACTATGTGATTGGAGTCCAGGTATTCAGTGCAAGGAAACCAGTGCATGGGACTAAGGGTGCCTGCCTCACATACATCCTCAGAAAATACCTATCACATCCCAAAGAAATCTTGAGAGTGCCATAAGTTTTGGTGTTTAAGAAGGAGAACGTGTATATTGCATGAGATACAGTTTTTTGTGCTTCTCTTACTTATTTTTTAACCTTCCAGGTTCATATTTTAAACTTTGCAAGCACGAATCTGAGATATGAAAATACTACGGAAAATCATAGAACTTCATAAATTGGAGTCCAAAGAAAAATGGCCTATTATTGTGACAAAGCTACTGAAATATTGAGGAGTTGATGGCTCTTTCCCTTTGGCATAACTTCTATTTAAAAAAATGAGAAAAAAAGACAATTTGTTTAACTGTGACACTTGACAGACAAGTTTGAAATTAGAGAGAAGTGTGATTCTTTTATTTTGTCAGTCTCTGTAACCTTGTAGTCTCATAAATTAACTGTTCTTAAGTACTAATGACCTAGGAAAGGCAGATGTTGTATCCAGCTGTTAAATGTTTTTTTAATGCTTCCTTTTTTATAGAGACAGTTAATTCCAGGGGAAAGCCTAAAACCATTTCAGGAAAGAAATTTCTAATGTAGTCCTCAGATGACTAACAAGAACAGTGGTAGTGTGTAAAAGCAGTATGAACATCTGATATTAACTACTGATTTTGAGGCATCCCCCTACCCAGAGGTGACAGGACCTCTGTGTTTGTGTGGGGAAGGAGGAAAGGAAAGTTGGGGCTGGGGAATCCCAGAGTTTTTCTGCCTTAGGTTGTCCAGCAGGAGAACTGAGCATTGTGTCATCTGTTCCAGAAACTCGAGTTCACTCCGAGTCCTGTGTCCGGTTCTGGGCACCAAAAAATAAGAAGATACAGAGTTATAAGAGAGTGGCCAAAGGAGGCTGTGAAGAAGGTGAAGGGTCTGGAGGAGAAGCTGTACCAGGAGTGGCCGAGGTCACTTGGTCTGTTCAGCCTGGAGAAGGGGAGAGCAAGGTCAGACCTCATTGGGGTCTGCAGCTTCCTCATGAGGGGAAGAGGAGGGGCAGGATCTCAGCTCTTCTCTCTGGTGACAGGGTTAGGAGGAACAGCCTGAGGTTGTGTCAGGGAAGGTTTAGCCTGGATATTAGGAAAAGGTTCTTCACCCAGAGGGTGTTTGGGCACTGAACAGGCTCCCAGGGAAGTGGTCACAGCCCCAAGCCTGACTGAGTTCAAAAAATGTTTGGACAAGGCTCTCAGGCACAGGGTGGGATTGTTGGGGTGTCCTGAACAAGGCTGAGAGTTGGACTTCAGTGATTCTTGTGGGTCCCTTCCAACTCAGGATATTTTATGATTCTGTGATAAACTAAGTTTATCAGCTTGCAAGGTGACTGAAGGCTCTTTCACTGTCTGGCAAGTATCTCACCCTCTCCATGTTCATGACTCTTGGCTCTTCCCATTGCTCCTTTGTCCTTCTACAGGCTGAAGGTGCTTGGATGGAGCTCTGAGCAGCCTGCTCTAGTGGAAGGTGTCCCTGCCCATGGCAGGGGGGTTGGAATGAGATGAGCTTTAAGGTCCCTTCCAACCCAAACCATTCTGTGCTTCTCTGACTGAAAGCATGGAAATGCATTATACTGAACTACAATAGAATTATTTCCCTTAAAAAAAAAAGCTTTTTTTTCACGTAGACATTTTTATTCTTTGGAATGTTACTAATGGGCCGACAGATAGAAAAAAGCTGGAAATCTTTGGTCTTAAGTTTAGCCTGTGACAGCTTGAAGGCACAGCAGATTTTAAGTCTTTATTTCAGTACCACAGAGCTTTGTAACTAGTTTTAAGTAGACTGTACAAACTTTGTCACTAATAAACCCAATGGTACATTTTTACACTGCTTTCATCTCTTACTGGTTTCTTTCCATCCTAGTGTCACGTCATACACGTCACATATTTTCATAATTCTCATGTTATTTTTTTAGTCTGTGTCTTCTTTTATATTTTCCCTAACTGTGTCAGAAAGCAATCATAAAAATGATTTATTTTTACTCCATATGGAAGTTTGTGGGTATTCAGAAAGATTATAGGAGGATTTTAGTGCTGACTTCATTAGGTGTGATCCTGTTCTTATTCAAATGCTCACTGGCAGAACCAGTAAAATAACATCAGAGGATTTTATGTGTGTGGAATTACGTAGTTTGTTTTGTAATTACAATGAATACAGAAGCAGGAAAAAAAACCCCTTTTTCATTAATTATTACACCGGAAAACACAAGATTTAATCTTTTAAAAACTTTTAGGTTGTGGGGGAGCATTGGGAATGATGCCATGTCAAATATTTATCCATCCTTTCCGGACAAAGTGTTGTGTGAGGTAAGAAAGAAAATGCAGTTAGAACAGCAGAAAACATTTCTGGCCACGTTACACATCGATCATTCTTACAGGGAGGAAAAAAATGTGCCCTGCATTATTTAAAGGTGCTGGGAAGTAGGATGGAGCCTAATTCTGTTACGGGAACTAATCATTCTGCCCTTCCTGTAACAGGTCAGTGTTTTTGCAGCTGCTTTTTGTCCCTGAATATACAGGGCTCATGTGGCTGTCACTGGAAACTCGAGGGTTACCAACAATACAGTTTTGTATTTGTCACTCCTGAGAAAATGTGGAGCAGAGCTGGGCAGAGAGGCTTCCTCTGCTGAGAAGGGACCTCTGAAGGATCCTCCTGGGTGGAGGTGTCCTTTGGCTGGAGGAGAAGTGTGTTTCTGCCCTGCTGAATGGAACAAATAGAATTGTTCAGTGTTTGGAAATAGAAAAATGAGTTTAAATAATCAGGGGGTCTTGTGTGTTTACCAGCAGTGTGATTAAAATCACATGGAAAGTAATTTTTGTCATCGAGTTTGCATTTCTGCTGATGTCGTGTGTTCCTGGTAGTCTGAAGAGGGGAGTTGGGCATGTTCAGCTTGCAGTGATAACTTAGCAGAGCTCTGCAAGTGATGTTTTTGGCTTGTGTCCGTGTGCCTGCACAGCTGGTGTGAAGGCTGGCTGTGGTGGCAGCTCAGTCCCCAAGGACAGGTTTCATGGTCCTCCTGTCCTTGTCACTCCAAGTGTCTCGGCCTCCTCCTGACCTGGGATTTTAGCCTGCAACTTGCTTCAAGAAATAAATGAATGAATACAAATGCAGCTGTGTGAAAACAAGAATGCAGCATGGTTCTCACTTACAATAAATACCCTGGGCTGATTAATTCTCTTGACAGTTTCCTTATGCCACTGACCAAAATAACACTGCTGTTATCTGTGTTGGTTATTTCATCAAGCTTATCTCTTATCAGGCAGTTCAGCTCTGCCTAAATAAAATATTCTTGATGCTTATGGTTGCATTCAGAATTATTTTCGCAAATCAGTTAGAAATGATGACCTGTTTACCCAGGGGTAAGGTGAAAATCTCCTGTACTTTTTTACTTTTGAAAAAAGGAAAAGTTGGATAAAATGGAGCATGCATTAACAAGTGAGTGATACCAAAAACTGTCAGACTTCTGAGCTGTGGCTGCCCCTGTTATCAACTACAGTAAAAGATTTGGGGATCTGCTTCAAAAAGGGTGTTTTATTCACCAGGTAATTCAGGTTCACTGCTGATGTTATACTGGGGGTCTGCTCCAGACCACCCACCCGGGAATACTGAGTGGATTGAGACATTTAATAGACAGAGAGGAGCAGCCTCACATTCACAAGCCCTGGTCCTGATGGAATCCTGGTCTGCTGGGAGATCTCCCTGCCCATGGCAGGCTGTTGGAACTCCCTGAGCTTAATTTAAAGGGCCCTTCCAACCCAGCCAACTGTGAAGTTACTTGTTTGTGCAGTGGCACACTTTCATTTGGAGGACAAGGCTCCTGAAATGGTGTTATACTAAATGTTACCATGTGAATTATTTGCTTTGTGAATTTTTTCCCCAGTGACATTAATCCAGTTTAAGCATGTGAAACTTCTGTGAAATTGCAGCAGTTCTACTTAGTTTTGCTGTAAAAAAAGTCTGGTATCAGGAGGAAAGCAGGAGGCTGTGGTTGCTTTTTGGTCATATTAACTTGTATTTAGCTGCAATGAGAAAAGCTCTTAAACAGAGCTTAATTTTGAGCACAGTGATCCTTGTGGTTGTCAGTGAAACTAAATACCAGTTATTCACCTGCTCCATGTCCAGTACACCTTGAGTGGTGTTTGTAAAGGGTTGTGTAATACCCGGGTCCATGCAGTTTTGTCACACCATACTTCTTTGTCACATCATCTATAATTGAATATTAAAAACAGAATTTCTGATACACAACAGACTGGAAAATTTAGGCAAAGAAGTCATTGTCTAAGGTCTGAGAAAACGACTGTGAAAGCTCATGTTAAAAGTTGGCATCTTGGAAAGGTTCTCGATTTCCTAAATCCTTCTCTATTTTGCTAAAACGTGCTCCTTTGGGTAGGATCTGTTCTTCTATGTGCAGTGGATGTCTGTGCTAGAATTTTTTGCTTTTGAATGGCAATCCAGCCCTTGCCTTGCTGAAGTGAAGTCTCGTTTCACTGTGGTGGGGCTGTGCTGTGCTGCGTGGGCTCCCTGCTTTTGTTAGTGGTGTTATTCATGCGATGCTTCTCTGCAAACTGAAGAATGATGGCATTTGTGAGTATTCCTGCTGCCTTCTGGTGTCAAAAACTGTGACCATCACCAGGACCACCCTTCCTTTCTGACAGGGAGAGTGGGTTGTGTCCTGTTCTGGAAACAGAAATGGTTGTGGAACGTGGTTCGAGCCGCTCAGTTGCTATCGAGTAACTGGCAGCACGTGCTGAAGCCAAGTGGCTGAAATAAAGAAAGTTAAAGAAAAAAAAAGGAAAAAAACCCAGAAAAATTATTTCTGATAATGTCAAATTCACACCATCTCCCAGAACTTAGATCTGATCTGGTTGAGTGCTGCAGAGGTACTGGTGTGTACAAAATGTGCTCTGTTCAGCTGTTGAATAATTAAGAACTTGCTGTAGAATGAGTTAAACTGCCCTGTGTCAAGGGGAATTCAAAGAACTGACTTATATGGAAGTAATTTGTACAAAAGCCATCAGTTTGATAGAAACCTCTCTAAACACCCTCAAAATCTACAAGTGTTGTCTGAATTGACTAGTTTCCTTAAGAACACTGCTGAATGTTCATTGTGAAGATGTAACAAAATGACTTTACTTGTTCCTGAGAGTCTAAATTTTAGATTAATAATAATTAGAAAAAAACCCAAGCCCAACCCTCAAAAGAAACCCACCAAAATCCCCATATTAATCGTTGATCAGAACAGAATATTTCAGACAAACAGCATGTTATGTGGCCATTCCTAGTTATTGTGTTTGTCCATCATAAAGTTTTTTGCCAACATTACCATTCCATGAAGCTTGCAAAATAATCTCTGTCTGCAAAGGAAAAAAAAATTAAGGAAAAAAGATGTAAATCCAGCTGCTTCTGAGAAGGCTGAAAGGGTAAAACTTGTTGTTCCTCAAGCAATGACCATAAACTTTGGCCTTTCAGTGTAACATTGCTTCTACATAAAAACAATTTACCTTGACAGTGCCTGATTCAGGCTGTTTACACCATCCAGGAAGTTTTAATTCTCTTGTGGTGATGGTATTAAAGTCACTGTGCTTCACTCTGCTGCTTTGGAGGAGAACTATTTAAATTAAAGGCATAATATTCATTTTATTGAGGAGTTGCATCAAAAATACAAAAATGAAAGCACTATCATGCTGAGGAAGGACTATATTGAAAGGCATAAAATAAAATTTATATTGGAGGAACTGTCAGTGAAAAGGGTAATTAATCAAGATCCTTGCATAGCCTGTTTTTTATTTTTGTCTCTATTAGAATCCTATGAACATGACAATAGATGAAGTCTTCTGATTAATGACCAATCTGTGCAATTGATCCAGCAGATTCACTCACTGTTTATGATTGGCTTTCTGTCTAATAAAATAATACAATTCATTTTCTATTCAAGGACCTAAGTATTTTAGAACTTCTGAGATTTTAAGGGCTTTGGTGAGGTAAGTGGTTTTGTATGTCTTAGTGAGGAAAGAATTTGAAAAAAATAAAAGAGGAAAGAAATCCAAGATTTAAAAAAAACAAACCTTAAGACATACATATGTATATTTATCTCACATAAATATATACTATATACATCTTGATAAATATACTAAAAATACTTAAATATTTTTATATGCATTAAAAAATGCACAGAGTCTCTTCACAGCAGTTGGGCACTATTATGTGCACCACAATATATAAAGGTTATCTCTGACTCTGCTATTTATCTTATTCTTGATGTGAATTTGCCACTTGAGCATCATAAAACACATACTTCTCAGAATGCAGGATTCATTTGCAGATTGTGCAGTTTTCCTCACCACCCTCTTCCTTTCTTACTCCAAAGCTGGTAATACCAATTTCTCAAGGTTTCATTTAAGTTTCTGACTCGTTCAGCGTTGGTCAATAAATGACATAAGTTGGGTGTCAAAAGAAAAGATTCTCATGAACACCCTGGAGTGTTCAAGCTGATGGGACTCTGGCAGGGGTGGTAATTGCAGTGGGAGTGACAGGCTCTGTTCTCTGCTGACCCCTCACTGTGCTTTCTGTAAAAGACTGGACATTGTATAAGACTTTTTTCTCCCGTAAATTTATTTTTTAACATTTATGAAGCTATGTAGTCATCTTTTTAAACTATTGTAAATGTCAGTCCACTGCTAGGCTGTCATTCAAAAATAAAGATCACAAAAAAATCAATTATGAAATCTATCAGGGTGCAGATCTGCAGGCAGATGAATGGTGCAGGTGCTCCTGATTGTTCCTGCTCGCTGGAACTCCTCATCCAAAGTCTGGGTGTTGCACTTGGAGCTGGGCTGCAGCAACCTCATGGAAATTGTGCTGCTGACTCCAGTGGAATAAAGTTAGTGATTATGGTCCCATGTAGGAAATCTTTTTATTTTAGTGCTGCTAATGTTTGAGTGAGCTTCTAACATTCCCCATTCTCAGCAGGGTATTAGACCAGAAGGTTGATTTCTACTCCCATAAATCAGTCAGCGTATATACTTTTTTTTTTTTTTTTTAATTTGAGGTCTTCATATCTCATTTCATCTCATAGGAAACAAATTGCATGTAATCCATAACCTACAACTTTTTTTTTTTTTTTGGCCCTGTTCCTGTTTAAATTACTTTTTCTGTTTTAATTTTCACATAGGCCTTCTCTTTGATGTAATAATTGAGTCTCCTTCAGAATAAAGGGGAAAAAAAATCATTGAGGATCATGTTTCAGATTAAAAAGAGGTAATTTGTAAAATTGCATTTGATTTCTGGTACGGGCTTTGGCTCTTTAACATAGTGCTGTTCATAAAGAAAGCTGTCAAAGAGGTGACAATGCCTGGAAGATTTTCTGGTGTAAAGGGTCGAAGCTCTGGCCTGTCCTTACAGAAGGACAGACCTGTTCTGGCTGCAGTACTGATCATACTGGAGCTCAGTAACTCATCTCCTTGAATTCAATTCCTGTTCGTTAATGACCTGCAATCAGCCTGAACATAACTCCTGAGTGCCTGATTAGTGGAACATTTAAACTGAAGGGAACAGGGCATTAAGCATCTTCTGCAGAGGGGCACAGGTGGGCCATAGATTTCTGGATGAGGATGACTGGGAGAATTTCAAAGCAGATAAGGGATGCTATTGCTGAGCATCATCACCAGTGCTTGTGCAAAATGTGATCAGTCCAGGGGGGTGGCACAGGAGAGGCTCAAACTGTTCATACCCCAGGTCATTAGGAAGTCATTTGTTTAATTTAGGTTTAGTCATCATTGCAAGTCATCAGATGGCGAGATCAGCGTGCCAAAAGCCACCAGTGGTTGGGTTATTTTCTAATTCTAATTTTCTATTATAAAATAACTCAATATCAGACTTTGTCTGTGTGTTTATGCTCCTTGGTTTGTAGGTGTGACATGTGCAAATAGCAACTCCCTGCAAGAGCCTTGGCAGGGGCGTTGGATTGGATGATGTCCAGAGGTCCCTTCCAACCTTAATGAGTCCATGATTCATACCTGTAAAACAAAAACTGAATACAAGAAGGCAAAAGTGGTTTTGGTGTTTTGGTGGTTTTTGTTTTCTTTATTTGTTTGGTTTGGGTTTTTGGTTTCTTTTTTGGTTTTTTTTTTTGGTTTTCTTTTAGTGTTGTTTGTGGTTTGTTTGGTTTTGCTTTTGTTTAATAATTAGGTGAAGGAAATCATGTTTTTCTTTCTCTAGAGCTGCCCATATAATAACCCTTGTGGTTAAATAAAGTGTAATTGGACTATGGATCTGCAGATAGTAGTAATCATTGTAGCTGTTAGCCTGAAGAAGATGCATTTAGCCTTATGAGTGTGTTGTTAATAGGGCAACATTATTTAGGGTTGTTGGGAAAATCAGTATTGAAATCCAGTTGCCCTGGACATGAATATCATTAGAACAAAGTAATGCTTTCTGGTTGGTAGTGGAAGATGATCTATGACAAAGGAAAACTCCTGATTTGCAGAGAAGAGAGAGCTGTAGGGTGCAGTGTTCCTTTCCTGAAAGGCTGGGCAGTGGGAAATTAAAAAAAATCCTGGGAATAACTGACTGCTGTATCCAAGGATACAGGAGTAGGGAAAGGGACAATGAAAAGGACATTTTGCAGTGACATTCTGACTCTGATTTTCATAATTCTCTGGCTGCAGGTTAACAAAATGTTTTGTTTTGCACACCAGGAGTGCTGCTCTGTGTGCTCTGGCAGCCCACTGGATGTTTGTTGTGGTTGGTGGCAGGGAATGCTGAGAGCTCAGGATTTAGCAAGGGAAGTGTTGGGTACCACACAAGGGACAGTGCTGATTCTGGTGCTGCTTCAGAGTTTTAGAGTAGCATCAATTTACTGTCTCACTGGGCTGAATCTTCCTGGTGTTAGACTAATGCAAATTCCAACTGCCTGATGGATTGATGGAACCAGAAATATCTCCCAAGTCTCCATTCTGCCACTTGAAAGCTTAAGGTGTAAAAATTTATGGCTGACTTGCCCAACTCGTGCCATTGTGGGGCATTCAATTACGGATCTATGAGGCTGGCTCGGTATTTTTCATTTTCTAAACTTCTATGCAGTTATTCATTCCAGGACAGATTCAAAGTGTAGTGTTCTGGAAATTGTGTGTCCCTTCTCTCTTAAACTGTTGAACTGCTGCTAAGAAGCCTCAAGGGGAATAAAAAGATAACTGAGCTGAATCAGATCACCCAGGCTGTGTTACCTGCTGCCACCTGCTCACAGGATGATGGGGACTTTGGGTAATGCCTGCTGATTTAATGATGATTATTTTCTGGGTGGTCATTGAAACAACTGATGAGTTTTGTATTCCAGTACTTCTGTGTTTTCTGTATGTATTAAAGTTACTTGAATTTGTGGTGATTTGTTGGAAGCTTCAACAATATAATGTTCTTGGGTTTCTACTCTTGAAGTGCTTCAGTGGCTACTTGGCTTTACTCTGGTTCTTGCCCAGGGCTGAGAAATCCAGATGTGCTTGGTTGGGCAGGGGGGGACAGGACCAGCATTGAAAGGAAATGCAGCCATTGGGGTCAGCAGGACTGAGTGCCAGTGTAGTGCTTTTCAAGTCTAAATAGGTTAAAATTGGGAAGTTAAACATTATGGCTTTCTTGAACCCCACATATTGTTCTTTCTGAAGGGGTTTTTTTGAAGATCCTCTTTTTATGTAATTTAAAACAGAGCCACTGCTGCTGTGTTGAGGGGACCTCTCCAGGCAGAGGGTGAGGAGATGGTGTCAGAGCACTTGCCAGCATCTGGCAGGCAAATCTGTGACCCAAGTGGGAAAAGCTGTAACTGCTCTTTGGGGTGGCAACAGGAGAGACTTTCCCACTTGCTCCACTGAACTGAGTTGTAATTTGTATTTTAATTGACGCAGTATCCTCTGAAATATTTAGGAGGTTCATTGCACAGCAGTGCTGGTCAGGCTGCAGGTGTGATGTTCACAAAGGTTCACCTGAAGCCTCCTTTATTCAGTCCCATCTTTCTGTATCTCCCAGGATTTTGCAGAGAGGGCATGCAATTAGGCAGCCTGCTCTAGGCTGGGAATTCCCAAACCTTGGGACGTAGTCACTGCTCCTGGGGATAAGACTTGTGTTCTGCAGTGGCAGGGACAGCAGCTCAGGGCTCTGTGCCACATCTGGCAAGTTTTTTGGGAGGTGTGCAAGTCCCCAGCACAGCTTCCTGTGCACAGGGTGGTGCATGGAGCTGCTGGGCTGTGCTCGGCCATGGACAGGTCCTGGAGAGCCATTCCAGACTCCCCATTTTTCTCACCCACTGCTAAATAATGCTTTGTGTGCCCCCAGACGCATGAGGAACCTCACAGGGGTTGGTGGTGAGGGTTGTGAGCCTCTCTAGGTACTCTAATAAAGGCATTTTATTTTCTAGCTAAAACTTGGTTCTTTTTTCCTTAAATATCTCTGGTATTAAGTAATACTGGCGTGAGGTGGTGTAGATAGATGTACCCTGTATCTCTCTAAATCTGTCTCTAATCTTGTCTAAAACCATGTGCTTGGCAGCTTAAGAGCCATAAGTGGAGGATGCAAATGGGAAACATCGGGGATGTTTATGTGGAGTGCTAAGGCATGATTCATACTGAAATAATTTTATGTTGTGTATTCCTAGCTAAATATTAGCAGAATTCATATGACTACCAGAACTTGATAATGTGTGAAAACTCTGACAAAACCACTTGAGATGCACTTTAGCTATATCTCAGGAAAAAGTTAGAGAAGACTCATACATCACTGTAAGAAGCAAAACACATAACGCTTCAGTAAACATATTTTAAATTTGTAAAAAGAATAAGAAAAAGCATATAAACCTATTAGAAGTAGTTGAAAAAATGTTTTGTAGGTGTTTTTTGTGTGAATAATGTTCTTTGTTTAAAATTATCTAAGTTTAATTCCTCATTTTCTCCCTTCATTTTTGCCCTTTCAGAAGCTTTCTTCTGGAATGGTCTAGAAAGTTTTCTTGCAAGGCTTTTCTTTTTCTTTGAAAGCCAAGCACTTGCCATTCTTCCCCTTAAGTAGTTTTTTGTTTAGTTGTTATATAACTTACAGCAGCATTGGAGCATCTTTAATGGCAGGGAAAACAAGTACAAGGCAGGGACTGGGGAAGCCATCTATGGCAGGCAGCTCCATTCCTGCAAAATTAATGGGTTTTGCTTCAGTCATGGCTTAATTAATATGCAGATTATTTATGCTACTACCAGAGGAAATGGTCATTGTGCAGACAGTCAACAGTTATTCAGTTTTTTCCCTATTTTAATCTGATTTCATGTCCCTCTTTGATCCGTGCTACCTTGTATTCTTTTTAAAAGTACACTACATATATAATATATATGTGTATAAATAAAAATAAATGCATGTTAGTTAACAGAACCAAATTGTCTGCTTACCTTGCTTGGAGTGGCACTTTGGGATGCTCTGTCGTGGGTGTAGAAAGCAAGGCTGGCACTGCTTCCCTCGGGGTGAGGATTTGGCTGCACTGGAGCTGTGTTTTATGTCACTTGAAAGTGATATGGACTAATTATTTCTATGGGTTGTTTCCCAAATGGTAAAATAATGTCAGTATGTTCCCAAATAGCAACGAACTGGGTAATTAAAAAAAAAAAAAAGGGAGGAGAGTTACACATTTTTTTGAGAGAGAGGAAATTCAAGTAGGGCAATATATGGTGTATCAAACGACTATGTAATTACAGGAATGGAAATACAAAAAATATTTGAAACAAATTTGTTTATCTGATATCTGAAAATCAGAAGCTGATGAGAAGCTTCTCTTACTTTGTAAAAGGAAGAGTGGCTTGCATCAGCTGTCTCTATCTCCTGTGTTATTTTTCCCAGTGTTGTCATTCCTGCTAATCTTTCCTCTCAATGCTTTCCCAGCTCCCTTAAATCTCATGTTTTTTGGAGGCTTGCTTGAAGCCAAGGGGTAGACTCCTATCCTCCTCCCAGAGGTTTACTTCTGGCTGCTTCTGCTGGAGGGTAGAGGTTAGAGATGGAGCCTGCTTCATGTGTTTGTAGTTTTTCTTTGAGTTGATTACTGCTTGAAAGTATGAATCCCAAACTTCCTTTAAAATAAAGCCGGGGGGAAGTGGCTGTTTTTGTTCTGTAGCTGGTGGAAACCTGAAAGACTTGATGTTTATGACATGAATTTCCACTTTCTTTTACGTGTAAAAGTGTAAGCTTTCTATACAAGCAGCAGATTATGAAAACACACATTTTAAAAAGTGGTGAAGTGGTTTTAAATGGCTCCTAAAGTGTTTCTTTTTTAGAGATAAGCTAGCTTTATATGTTTATAAAGTCTTTTTCAAGAGGAGAGGGATGCCTGATGCTTTGGGCTTTTTCTCTGCAAAAGAGCTAAGCAAGCTTTTATTCAAATAAAAAGATTGCTATTGAAATCAATTTAAAGATAAAATGCAGAAGTAACTCTGACATGCTAGCTAAATTTTGTAGGACTGTTTGCCACTCTTAAAAGTGTGCTGCAGAGACACACACATAAATAGGGGATGAAAGTGGTAAAGGAATGGGGAAGATAAACCTTCAGGCTTTCTTATTAGCTAAAGCAGAAAAAAAGAAGTCCCAATTTTTGTTGTTTTTCTTCAGATTTTAGTTTTCCCCCCTAAAACCCGAATTTCTACACAAGAATCCACACTGAGCAGCTGACAGGCAGCAGCTTGGGAAGTTAGCACTGAAGCAAGCAAATCCTTTCCTATATCATACACTTCTGTGATCTCTGTCTTAAAAAAGAAAGAAAAAATCTCATTCTTCGAGCATTCATGTGATAATCTGTAGTGTAATAAATGCACAGCTTCAGCTGGCTTGTGGTTTGTTATTTTTTTTTCCTGAGTGCCCAGTACTTCCCAGTTTATGTATCCAGCACGAGTTTTTCAAAGCAGTGTGAGTAGAAACAGAACGTTAAGGGGCTTTACAAGTGCACACATATTTGCTTTACAGATGGACAAAGAAGAATTTGCTACATTGACGACTGAATCTCGAATTTCCTGAGTTAGCTGTAACGATGTGTGTAGCGTGACTCGGACTAAAGATGTTCTAACAAGTTGGGCTGACTGGTGTGAATGTTTTTTGTGATGGCTCCTCTGAGTTCAGCATCTTTGCATTATTTATAGCCATCTGCTTGATGTGTTGAAGGCTCTGGCTCAATTAGATTACCTTTTAGCAGGAACAGCTCTCAGGAACAGTGCAAACAGGCATGTGTCTGGCTGCTGCAGAATAAATAAGAAAGTAAATAAAGTCAGTGGTGTCTTCCTGCAGGGCTCTTTAACTGCTTTACTTATGGAATAAAAAGGATAAAAAATGAAAATATTTCAGAACAAAATATGTGATGATCTTTGCCCCTACAGTGTGAAAAGAGGGTGTTAAGGAATGGAATTATCCATATATTTACAATGGATTACAAAAAAAAGCCCAAAACCAATTCACATACCAATGAGTTATATATGCCTCCAAGCTGCTGAATTTCCAAAAATCTACGTTTTCATTTTGTAGGATGGAGTTATTTATAAACTTAATTGGGGGGAGATGTGGAAGTGACATTTTAAACAAATTATTTAGAAAGACCAGCCAAGAATGATGGAAACCACAACATACTGTGCTGCTGTGACCACAGGCAAGTCCTTCAGTCCTATTTCAGTCTGTTTCTGACAGCAGCACTGGGAGAACAGCATCCCTCTTCTGCATGGTCTGGTTTGGAGAAAAAAATTGCTCTCAAATGAGTCACTTCACTGTGGAAATATGGGACGAGTGAGGTAAATTGCATTGACTCCCTTTTAATTGTGGGTGGAGAAAGGAAAAGAACATCTCTGATGCTTTTAGAGAACTGTAAGCTGTAAGCAAGAGTGTGCTGCCCCAGGATTCTCCTGTGTGCTGAGTAATCAGGGTGAGATTGAGAGGCAGAACACTCTTTGACCTTTTCTGCTTTTCACAGCAGGGGTGGAAGTGAAAAGATGAGCAAGATCTTCTGGAGGTCAGCAGTGGTGAAAGATCAAGGAGAGCTCAAGCATTCGTTCATCTGTGCTGAATAAACCTATCAGTAATGCAAAATGAGAATGTTAATTAAAGATGTGGATGGATGGTGACAGTGATGGTATGGAAGAGAAATGCTGAGGAGTAGGCTTGTAAGCTTTTTATTGTGTTCCCACCAAAAACCTGCATCTGGGTGTAGGAGTGCCTGTGTCAGCCATTCCTGAGAGCCAGCACCTCAAGGGTGATGGGAAAACTTTGAGTTGTCAGTCAGGAAAATTTCTCTGGGAAAACTGTGGAAACTTAGTGGGAATGAACGGGTCAGTATAGTCCTGATTTTTTAACTATTATTTTTTCTGTTGAATTTAACTTTTCTTAACTGCTCAGGAAAATTGTGTACTAAGAGTCAGCATTATTAACATTGACACAATGGAGCAGTTTCCGTAGTTGGGAGCTTCTTTGCATGTTGATTAGTGTTTGTTTATGGGGAAAAATATTAGGAGGATGTGGAATTCTGCCTCCACAGAAAGAAGAGAAGCTGTCCACTCTAACGACCATGGCAAACTGGAGCACACACATCAGTAACACTCTTGTAATTATGTAATTTGGGTTTTAACATCTGCCTCTTTCTTAATTGGACAAATTGCAACCAATACAAATTATTATGACGATGACAGTAATTACAGATTGATAAATTAGAGGAACAAAGATGCTGCAAATAATTTGTTCTCTCCCCTAAATCATCTCGGTCTGCGGTTGTGTGGAAATGCTGCCATTTCTTCATCCTCTGGAAGTTGTTTTTCACTTTCAAGCTGCTTCTCCATACTCTGAAATCAGCCTGTTATTATCTTAGCATGACATTTGGCCTGCAGTTCCCAGCTAGGGATGGAAAAGGCTATCATTGGGCCTCTCTGCACAAAATAGCTGGGCAGAACATTTCTGTACACAGGGACTGTTATTGTCACCTTTTGAAGAGCAATTTCTTTGATGACTTGGAGAATATTTGACCTTCAAAGTAAAAGCTGCAGGCAGTACAATTTGCCTTTGTAGTAGTTGTGTAGAGGGTTGGATTTCGTGTGTGTGTCTTCCTTGTTAGTTTTGAGGATAATCTTTTCACTGTTCTGTAAATTGCGGTGATCGTTGTTGAACTGGTTAGTCCTGTTCAGGCTTAGAACTGAGTTACCAGTAGTGGAGAACAGGTCATATTTAAGAAAACATCCTTTCTTGAAAAGCTCATGGAATTCTTAAAAGCCTCTTCAGCTGTATATGAGGAAATCAGGTTTCTTGTATTTTCTGTGTAAGGTGTACAGTGATTTTCTTTTTCCCCTGACAAAAAACCCTCTCTTATTGTCTCTTCAAGTTAATGGAAAACAGGATGTGATGTGTGGATAGAAAACCTGTTCCCAAAGTACCTGTACCCCAAACAACTGCAGGTCTTGCACACTTGCCAACCAGCAAAAATATGTAACCTGTCCTAAATTTGAGGATGACTTGGGAGGCTGCTCAGTAGAGAGGTCAGAGTAGATCCTGAGCGTTTTTAGGACTGTTCTCATTTATTTTATCTGCTATCAGAGGTGCTTCAAGAACAGCTTCAAGGGAATTTATGTATAAATATATATATATATAAATAACACAGTATTGTTCTTAAGTTTAATCTGGAACTCATGCTTCTAACTTCTTGAGCAAATTTAAAAAAAATTTGCACTAATTTTGAAAAACTTGGATTTGTTCTGGAATACTGTAGCACAAATAAACCCTGCCAGCAATTGAAGATCCGGCAGTTAGCACAGAAAGAATTGTTTTCCTATTGAAAAGCCTTTTGCACTAACATTCAAGGATTTTGCTGAAAGAGTAAATATTTAAACTCTGCCCTGTCCGCTGTTCTGCCAACTGTGGAGATTATTGATGTGTTCTCTGCTTTTTACCAGGAAATCTGATACATGGGACTGACAGAATTCAAGTGTTGCAGGTGCGCACCAAGGGCAGGAGCTGATTACATATTGAGGTAATAACTGGTTTCTTACTTGGGACCATAGTATTTTCTAAAAAGAGCTATTTCTGTTGAGGCAGGAGAGTATTGATTAAAAGGCAGAAAGTCCATGCTAAATAGTGACTGGTTATTGTGAAACACTTGTCTGTTTTAATATGTGCTGTGTTGCAGTAGGTGTTAATATCTTCAATTTAATATTAGGGTTTAAATTTCAAGTTCAATCAAAATAGTATAGTTTATCTTGGGATTGCCTTTTCTATCTGAATACTGTGTGCTAACAAATAATGTAGTTTTGGTTAGTGATTTTTCCAAAATCAGTGAAGTTTTGCTAGATTCGAGTAAACAGATTTTCCCCTCCATTCCAGTAGATTGGTCTCTTTCATTCATCATAATGTACTTTTTTACCTTTCCTTTTGTATTTTCCCAACTTGATGTATCTGTAGGAGACTTGGGCAAGAGGCTCAAAGCTGCATTTTATGGAGCATGTGTCTGGCTTCCTGTGACACTTGGATCCATCTGTGGGCAAGGAGCTGAATTAGTTATGTGCATTATTTGTATGGTTTATGGAGCACTGCTGCACTCTGTGGACAAACAGAGTGGATAATCTGGTGTCTCTTACTGCACTGATGGTTTGGATGTGCTGTTCTAATGCTTAACACAGAAAACCCTTCAGCTCTGCTTTTCATTGTGGGAATAAATGGATCAAACTAATCAACAGGTTAGAAGAGCTGACCCTTGTGGCAGCTGGGCAACAAATTCCTGAAAAGCACTGCTGGTTTTACCCTGTCCCTCCTGAATCGTTTTCATGAATTATTTTTATTTCCAGTAAATTATGTATAACAAGAGGACCACAAGCACTTGTTAAAGGGTGCTGGGATCATTCCCCTCTGCTCACATATGGGCTTGATGAGAGCCCAATATTCCAAAGTACTGTATGTGCTCCTCTCTTTGGATGGGGGAGGATGCTTGTTTGCTTCTGTAAGATTAGGGACTAAGAGCAGGTAACTATGCACAGTTGTTTGTTGCTAAATAAAAACACATGTAAATTCTTCCATAGTACAGAAAAATCCATTTTCATGTGGCATTGCCTTTGAAAATGACACGTTACAGGAGATTAGGAAGGGACTGCAGGGGAGATACTCAGTGCTGTAAACTCAGCTTAAAAATCTTTCACAGGCACTAAGTTAGCAGGTGAGTTTGTGACTGCCAGAGTAGAGGAGAAAGAAGATGGGCTTCCGTGAAAAGAGAACTGCTTATTTATCTAGGACTATGTCAGTTGTTTATAGAATCATATAAAATCCTGAGTTGGAAGGGACCCTCAGTGATCAGAGTCCAGCTCCTGGCCCTGCACAGGACACCCCAGGAATCCCACCCTGTGCCTGAGAGCATTGTCCAAACACTTCTTGAACTCTGTCAGGCTTGGGGCTGTGACCACTTCCCTGGGAGCCTGTTCAGTGCCCAACCACCCTCTGGGTGAAAAACCTTTTCCTGATATCCAACCTAAACCTCCCTTGACTCAGTTCCATGCCATCCCCTCAGCTCCTGTCACCGGTCACCAGGGAGCAGAGATCAGTGTCTGCCCCTCTGCTTCCCCTGGTGAGGAAGCTGCAGACTGTGTTAGTTAGAGAGGGGACAATTCACAAGTAAGATGATACTAAAATTTCTTGGAGATTACTTACTTAGAATAATTTTTAGCGCTTTTGTTCTGCTGTGTCTTTTTTTTCAGGCAAGACATCATTTAATTTGTAAAACACTAGGATGGTATTTATAGAACAAAGTCTCTTAACCTGAAGTCTGGTGATGTATTGGTATTTAAAGCAGTGATAATGCTGTTAGTGAGGAGCTTTAATTGCATGATTATAGACCAACAAAATTAGGCACAGCAACGTGCAGTCATGATAACCCAGTGATATGCTAAATTTATAGATAGGACTTCCTCTCTGTGCATCCCTATATTGCCAATATACAGAAATGTTCCTAAAAGCATGTACTTCAGGGAATTGGGTGCTTGCTCCTGCACAGTGCTTTTTACAGCCAGTTTGGTGACAGGCTGTATGGATTTCAGAACATTGATGAGGTTCAGTGACTCAAAGATGGTTATTCACCTGACACCTTTGGAAAAATCCTTCTCCATGTACAAGTTTCTTACCTTCAAAAGGTTAATCGTGGAGGATACTGTGTGAAATCCATCCGGAGGCCAAGGTACACAAGGGTTGTTTTACGGGATCCCAGCTGTACCTGCTGAGTTGGCTTCACTCATGAGCTGCACTGGGAACCCCCCCAGGCATCTGTTTTGCAACCCATTTTGAAAAAACACCATAGCAAAGCACTCAGATTGCCTGTTAACGGAAGACTGAAGTTTATGATGACAGGTCAGCTTGTAAACATGGATTTACTGTTCTCTTTTATTGTGTGTCTATGCTAATCCATAGTTACATGCTGTAAACTGAGACCTCCTATGAAATTCTGCATGCAAATCAGACATTTTTCTGTATTATTGTGATAGGGTTTTTTTTGGGATGTGATCTTTGGGATGCATGAGTTACCAGGAGGTGTATGTAACAGGAATAGTACTGATTACAACTCTCCCTTTCCTTCAGTGAAGTGTTACACGGTCCATGGCACTGTCTGCTCTAGACCAACATCCTAGTTTTGTGCAAGGACGAGGCAAAATGTGTCTTTTAACTGAGAGTGTGCTCAGCAGCACAGTTGGGAATGATTAAATGCAGCTCAGAGCAACATCTTTGCTCATGGCACAGTGATTCAGCACTTCATGTTTCTGAGCAAGGAACAGGACTGCAGCCATCCCCTAATTGCTGTCAGCCTCGTGTACAACCAGTGTTTCCTGCTTGGGTCCTGTGCTGTGTCCATCCTCTGCACTCTCACTCTCCTCCTTCAGCCATGGCAAGTTACCCTGCAGAGGTGGTACACCCTGGAGATAACAGCTGAACAGCATCATTCATTAAAACAAAACAAAACAACCTATATGGTCTCTGCTGCTTTTCATTTTGAAATAGGAAAATGATCTTGGCACAGGGCATTTCCTGGGGATTAATGACTGGCTGGGGCTAATGGCCCTTGGCTGCGCTGTGGGCCATCAGCTCCTCCCTGCTGGTCATTAATCTGCAGGAAATGCCCTGTGCCAAGATCATTATTGTTGTATTTGGGTTCTTTGAGAGCTGAATTCAGGAACCCACACTGCTCTAATTTGTGAGAGCCTGCTGGGTGTTCTTACATTTAGGCCCTACACATTATTTTTTTTTTTCTTCCTGAGCTTATCTGAAGTTTCCAAACGTTTCTCCTAATGGAAAGTGTCTGTAACGCTTGAGGTCCCTTAAAAATACTTCACCGAGCAGCAAGGAAGGTAATGCTAAACTTTGTGGTGAAAATAAAAGTTCTGTGTAGTGAACATTTCTGGAAAGAGTGTGTGCTTGGGGGCAGTCTGTGCCTTTTAGCCTGGCCCAGAGCAACAGGCAGAGCACTGGACCTGGAGGACACCTGACAGGCAGAGTGTGTGGGGTGTCTGCTCCAGGCTGGGGCTGCAGGACTCAAGGTTTGCACAAGCTGTAAACCCCTTCTTGAAGGAAAAAGAGTTCCCATTTTTAAGAGATTTTTGCTCTATTGGAAAACGAAGAGGAAGAAGAGAGAAACTGATTTTGTCCTCTACCACCTGCCAGCAGTGTGCACAAAGTGGGGTTCTGTTAATTCTCCCTGTATGATTTCAAGTTCAGAATGCATAACTTTTTAATATAGATTTTATGTGGTAAGTTTGTCATGTCTTCTTGTACTCTGTACTGAAATCGGTTTAGGGTTGAATACAAAATTCCAGAATGTAAAAAAAAGAATTAAAAAAAATTCCTTCAAGTAAGTCAGTTTAGTGTTGTGGCCTGGAAGTGGCAATTCATGACTCTTGGCATATTTCTGTATTTAAAAAAAAAAAAATCAACCAAACCACACAAAACCACCATCCCCACCCACATGCCAGCTACCTGTCTTCTATTGATTAAACTGTTTGATCATATCAGACCATATTAGAAGTAAGGTTATGAGGAAGTGAAGCTCATACAGCAAGCAGTAAATGCAGTTTTGAGGGATTCAGCTGGTGAGTGAAGTTGGTACTGTGCATTCATCTGACATTCTTAGATGACTGTTTTTATGTCAGTGAATTAATGAATTCACTGAAGAGAGTAAAAAGTCAATGTTGTGCCCTGATTTTTTTTTTCCTTCTTAAATGCTTTTTCTCCTTGCTCCTTCCTTTCTCTCTGTGACTCAGGTCTGTGAAGTGTCCTCTCTTTCTTTCCTTCAGAGGCTTTGCAAACAGGCAGCCTGTAGCTGTCCTCCTCCCAGCCCTCAGATGTGCCACGCTGTGGAGCTGCCTTGGGTCAACAGGAAACCTTCAAAATGTGCATTTCAGATCCTGAAAATGCCACAGTGTGCATGAGATTTGCAGACAGCTGCAAGCTCAGTAGAGACTGTCACATCTCTATAGACCTTTGTGATGGATTTAGGAGCATTTCATCAAGGAGAGGGAGAGATGTTTCATCAGGAGAAAAGGTCCTGGTTCAGGGATACATCAAGAATTTTGCAGGTCTTCAGATTAAATGTGAGATTTGGATTTTTTGGGATGAAAGTATGTTCATAACCCAGTCCTTGTGTCTACAAGTCAATGATTATTTCTGCTGTTGCAGAAGAAACATTCTGAAGTCATTCTCTGTAGTAGTGATTATGAACTGTCAGTCTGAAAGTTTTACCTAGAAAATGTGATATGACAAGAAATAAGGATTACTAATATTTTAGAAGTAAACAATACTATTATAGCAGCATTTCTGTTCCAGATGGAATGGTTATTCCTACTCTGACAATAAGCCTGTAACAAGGAGAACACAGCCTGCCATTACTAGCCTTCTATGTGCATTTTAAAAATAGATTTTCATGTTCTGTCACTTACCCACTGAATATCAGAGATGATGTAGGTAAGTTGATATTGTTGTCAATGCATTTGAAAGACTCTGTTAGTGAAAGCTAAGAAAAATGCAGTGAATAGCAGGGGAGAAATGACAAGCCTGCCTTTGTTTGCCTAATCTAGGAAGATGTAGAGGAATGTGGAAAAAAATTGCCTGTAAAGAAGCCTTGCTTAAATTCCAAAGCATCTTTGTTTTGCTGCTGGTCTGGTAAAGCCATCTTTTATTGCTGTCAGACTATAAACTTTAAGCAGAAAATAACTGGTGTATCCTGCAGCCTTTTGAGTTGGTAAGCATCCATTTATTTTGCAAACCTTTGCCTACTTTCTCACGAAGACCACGGGGTTTTTTTCCTTGGATGAAGGGAGGGGGGAAAAGGGCTCCTAGGGGAAGGGCAATAAGTCATGAGGAATGGATTTTCCAGCTGCTTCTTTCTCTGCACCCAGCCTTGATAAGGACTGCTCAGAATGGATCACTGGCTTTACATAAGGTTAACCAGCTAACACTTATTTTATAGTCAGCAACAAAAACAAGGCTGAAGAGTTCAGTGTGATATTTAGCTCAGGTAGGGGTCAGTGCTATCTTTACTGTATGGTTAAAAACCCTGACAGAAATTGAGTAAATGTTAATTAAAAGTGTTGTGGGCTGCAGACATCATTTTCATTAAAATTAAATTTAAATGGAGAATTCTGAAGCAGTTTTTCTGGAGCTAGAGCCATCAGATCAGAATGATGCTGAGTAGTTAATATGGTCTGATGTACACTGCAGAATGCCAATATTTGATTGTTATATACCATACTTGTTTGACCTACTGTGGCTTTGTGTCTGTTACCAGAAATTATCCCAGTTTTATCTTACTGTAATGTTTTTCTAACTGCCCTAATGTTTACAGAGCAATATTTAGAACATGGCAAAAAACGTGGAAGCAGAACGATGCCCATATTTTATCTACTGCATGTAATATTCGTCTGAAGAAGGATGATTTTGTTAGCTGCTGTTTTTCATTGTAAAAATTAACGGGTGGTTGTATACATTTCTTGGCTAAATTTTAGCTAGTATTTACCTTTGCTTCTCATTTCCTACCTGCCAAACATCTGAATGCATTATCCCAAGAAAGAGATGGAGCCTGAGATGGTGATTATTAATTGCAGAAAAGCAAGTAGCTGTCAGTAACACTTTAAAAACTTGTTAGCCAGATAGTTGTCTATATCTATGTGTTGCTTAGTTTTGTTGGCTTCAGCAGAAATTTATCATTCTCTTTGAAATGTGGAACATCTTAGAGGAAAGACAGACTCTTAGCATTTGCAAACCCCAAGACACCAGGAGAACTCGGTTTGCAATCATAAAGAGAAGCAGTCATACCCAAGGGACATCACTGCTGGACTAAGAAAAATGTTTGCCAATCAGCAAAATATAATGAATAATGAACAATATTTGTCATCTCCCCAAAAGTGGGGCATTGCAATACAAGTTGTACAGCTGTTATTGTTTAATTGCAGCTGGATTAATAAAATGTAATTTTTACAGCCCATTTGCAATGTACCACTGGGGAATACATTTTATTACCACTTTGGGTGTCTTTTAGTTAATAATTTGTGCCTTTTGAGCATAAGTGTTTGGCTTCAAATCCCAGATACAAGTTTATTAAAAATTGTAATAGTTCTTATAGACTATAAAATGAAATGAAGTGCATGAAATGCTCATTTCCATTGCTTGAGTTTAAAACCATTTTTTTACTTGACTAATTTAAGTGTTTCCAAGACTAGAAAGTTTTGAATTAATTGTTAAATATTTAATTTGCATTTAATACAGCATTATTTTCAATAGATTATATATATTTGTTAGTAATTAAAGATTGAGAATAGCACTGAGAGGATGTGGTCGTAATATGTAATTTTAAAAACTTGCCCAGTGTTTATGCAAAGCAGTGACCGTGCAGGGAAACAGAACTGATACTTGAAGGATGAAGCAAGAACAAGAGAGTAGTTAAATGATCTGATTTACAGCATAAGGCTGACTTGGTAAAAAACAATTGGCAAACCTTTTACAGATAAACTGGGCCTTGCTGCTGGCTGAATGGGATCTCCTGTTGAAGTCAAGGGTGAATCAGTTCTTGGCTAATTCCCCTTTGCTTATCACTGGCAAATTCTCTAAGCAAGTATCACGATGCAAAGCCTTCTCTGGACAAAACCACTTCCCTACAAATTCCCTGAGACAACTGGAGTGATTTCTCAGTTACCTGTGAAAAGCAGCACCTCTGTGCTCCGTGTTCAGGTGCTTGGATCTCTTTGCCCTCCACATCCAGTGGTTACTCCCATCCAATTATTCTGAAATACAGAGAAACAAAACCCTCTCTTATTTCTGGGATGTGGGACCTTTGCTTCCCCTTTGATTATTTTCAGGTTTTGAGCTGGTGGTACACAAAGGTGAGAAGGTGCCAGGGTGCAGATGTTGCTGCTTGATGCTGTGAATGTGCTGCTCTTTCTGCTGTTCTCTAGGCAGTCTATCTCAGTAGATACAAGTCAAAGTTGATATTTTTGGGATGGAAAATGTTGAAAATGCTCTTCTACAAGTGGGACAAGGTTTTTTGACTCTGGTTAAACAAGCATGGTACCTGGTGATTCCAGTCTTGTTTCTTTTACAGCAGAGAACTATAACTCAGTTGGTTAAATTGAGCAAATATTGCTAGAATGATAGGGAGAACAAACAGTTCTACCACTAGCATTTAAAGGAGCTTACTAAAACCGTGTTCATCTTTCTCTGTGTTAAAAAAAACCAAAAAAACAAAAAAACAAAAAAAAACCCCAAAAAGAATGCTTTAGTGAACATTTGGAAAAAGATTCACAGAACCCTTAATCCAAAATCTCTCAGCATCAGGGGGAAGGCTGACGAGGAGGAGGCCTAAAAAAGATGATACTCTGCAGTATTCAGAGAAGCTCAATTTCAGAATTAGATTTTTGCCAGAAAATTGATTCTGTTCCTTGTTACAGCAGTGCTTAGAGCTCAGGTGAGTTAAGTGTGTGCAGCAACCAACCCCACCTTATAGAAGATGCGCTGTGGTTTTGCAGTCACTGTCCAGCGTTTGTACATAATTACAAGCAACTTAACCCTACCTTTTAGAAAGTGATGATGTTTATCATGGTTATCTGAGCAGAGAAATGGAAAAGCACCTTTGCTGTAGTGTTACCATAGTGGCCAGCCATGTTTTAGATTGAATACATGCCTGTTACTCCTTCATCCTTGTAAGATTTTACTCTGAATATTGAAATTGGCCTGAGCCAGGGAAACCCTCTCCCATCTTTAGTTCATTCCATTATCCAAAGTAATGGGTCACAGGACAGGATTAAAACAGCCCTTCCATGGATGAATGTGCAATTTAGAACAAGACTAAGGTGAGAATACTGAAAGGTGGAGAGCTTGCTCTAAGCAAACCCTAAATGTAATGCCTCTCCTACCCTCTGATAAATCCTCTTATCTCTCTGAGCATTGTGTGGAAGGGAGGGATAAAAGATGAACCTGTCCCTCACTGAAATAGGAATTTGCTTAAAGGTGAGAGCAGAGTAAAAGGAACTATGTTAAACTTGAACTGTAAAGGATCATGCACTGCACAAAGCTTCAATAGAAGAGCAGTCCAGCTGTAGTCTTGCTTTTTTTTGTTCCTATTTTCCTTGCAGTGTGATGAGTGAACTTGCCTGGGTTACTTTACATGTGATGATAGTACTTGTGTGAAAAGAATAAATTTCGGGTTTCTTAGGTCTTTAAAGAATTTGATCTTGAAAACAGAAACTGAGCAATAAATATGAAGTTGGTCTATCTCTTGCCAGATAATTTTGTCTGAATTTAATATTTGAAAGAGTCAGAGTGAGGTGGGGAATGACCCAACCTTCAGACATTCCCACATGTCATGCCACTGTCAGTAAAACAAGATTTGCCTTGTGTGGGCACTTGTTATTAAAGCTTGACCATGGGAATCCTGGCTGAACCTGGGTTTCTGTTGGACAGCTTGACACATGACTTGCTCGGTACTCACAGAAAATCTATAAGGTTTGATTTTTAATCACAGGAGGTTGTACAGACAGATGCTCGCCGTTTCTGTTCAGTAATACCCCAGTGGAAAAGCTGTTGGCAGGATCTCCTGTGAATTAATTTTTCCTGGTAATTAATTGTCTGAAGACTTGAGGGGGTAAGCGAGGAGAAATTTCCTCATGGCTGTTGCAGCACCTGCAGTAGAAGGTTAAGGTGTAGAAAGTCCATTAAGCTGCCAACTCTTGTTTGTGCCTTGTGAAAATTCTCCTGTCTCTTTATTTTCACAGCCACGTGAAGATCAGGGGCACTGATTTAAAGCATGTCAGTAATTTGGATTTGCTTGTGGTGTTAGCAGTCAGATGTGTATTTTTATTACCTTGAGGCACTGAGGAAATTGGCTGTGAGCTTTTATATTAAGTATTGTTCTGGCTCCACATTTTCCGGTGTGTTCGTGGCCATGGCATTGTACACCCTCGGTGAATACAAAGATGCTTATGAAATGCTAAGGCAGAATGTATTTAATTTCATGTCAAGAAGGACTCCCTGCATAGTGTTCAGCTGAGCCATTGTGAATAACTGTCAGTCTCAACACTGACATGCAGCACTTTTGTGTGTGTGTGTGTGAGATGTGAGTTTTTGTGGATTCAAAGCCCTTTTTTTTGGTGTATCTTAAAATTCTACAACAACCAGGCTTTCAGCTTTTCAGAATGTCTGGAGCAGTTTGGCTTTGTGGCTCTTTGGGCCTGCTAAAGTGGCCTTCAGTTTGGGCGTGGATATCTTTGGATCTTAACAGTTTCATATATTTTTTACTTTATATATTATTATTTATTACAAAATGTGAATATGTTTATTCCGAAATCATGTGCCAGTCTTCTTTCATTGAGCTTTCCTAATAATTTCTTGTGTCACTGTCAATGCTGGAATATATGTGAACAACTTTTTCATAATAACCTTTTGATATTAATAGTGTTTTGTAATAGTAAAGTCAGTAGCAAGATAAAATTCAGGAAATGATTTGGTCACAATTAAATGGAAGGGAATAGTACCATCCTGATGGCGACATTGAATTCTCATTTAAAACACATGAGGTAGAAGTTTGGCAGTCTTCAGGAAACATAAAATGCCATTAACCAGCATTTAGTCACTTGCTAATACTGGATGTGATTTCTAATTGCTTCTGTACTTTGTCATTGTTTAACACAATCAAATCAAATTGGCCAGAAAATTTTTCTTGGATCGTCATAGTCTATGACTATGTTTTTACTGTTATTGTTCCAGCTTCTTTTTCATCACCCAACCTTTACTGCTTCATTAAGTCTAAAATTAGACTTTGACAATCAGCCTATTTTATTGGAATTATCAAAAGAAAGAAATATACATAGCAAAGTCGAAGGGGAGGCTCCAGCATCATATTTTATTTCATGCTTAGCAGTTCCTTGAGAGTTATCAAAGTCAGGGATCCTTTATTTGTAATTAAATACTCCTCACTTTAAAATCATGACTAATAAATGTCAAGTGCAAGAAGAGGCACTATTATTCAGCGAAGGTCCTTGGATATGTTTTAGGGTGAAAATGTGTAGGCACGAAAGTTGTTAATTTTTAAAATGTTGTAGGGTTGGTTTCATTACAAAATCCTAAAGTTAACCACTTCAGATAAAGCTCAAAAATCATTGAAACATTTGGGGAGCTCTTATCCTACAGGAAGCTCTTGACATTTATGGTAATTAAAAGTGAAGGTATCTATTAAATACTTAGGTTATTCATATAAACACCAATCTGGCGTGCAACTGTAAGGGTTTATATATCTTAATTACAGCTGGTCAGAACTGTTCAGGGAAACTGTTTTCTGTGTTTGGTGGTGGCTGGGGTTTTATGTTTTAATGAGACCCAAAACCTTTGAGGAAACATTGACATAAATGCTTTGGGAGTCACCTGGAATGAGATTTATTATCTTGCAGTTGGCAGATCCAGTTTGGTTTCAGCGGGGCAGGGATTTACAGTGCCTGGAGCATCTCTTTGTGAGACAAGCTGAGAGCGTTGGGGTGTCCAGCCTGGAGAGGAGAAGGCTCTGGGGAGACCTCAGAGCCCCTTCCAGGGCCTCAAGGGGCTCCAGGAGAGCTGGAGAAGGGCATGGAGTGATGGACAAGAAGAAATAGCTTCAAACTGAAGGAGAGCAGGTTTAGATTGGGGATTAGGAAGGAATTCTTCCCTGTGAGGGTGTTGAGGCCCTGGCACAGCCTGCCCAGAGAAGCTGTGGCTGCCCCTGGATCCCTGGCAGTGTCCCAGGCCAGGCTGGATGGGGTTTGGAGAATCCTGGGACAATGGAAGGTGTCCCTGACATGGCAGAGGTTGGGCTTTAAGGTCCCTTCCAGCCCAAAACATTCTGTGATTCTCTGATGATTCTCCCTGCCTTGCTCTTGTGTACGTGTCTTGTAGTCTGTTTTGCCCTGGGTGCTCTGTGCCCTGTGGTTTTTTTTGTGTCTAATAAAGAAGAGGAAAATACAAATCTTTCACTTCTCTGTGGAGAAGCCCAGTTGATCTTGGCCCAAGTGACGTGGATGATTGTCCTGATTCTGACTTCTAAGCATTAACTCCAGTATTAGGATTTAAGAGTATCTAGAGAGAATTGTGGTTAGAACCAAATTTTGGAAAGTTACTGTTTCTACTGAGCAGCATCAGCAAAATATTGTTAGTTCTCAGTACTGTTTTAAAAGTTTCAGGAATTAGGTCTATCCTGTGGAGAAAAACATTATTGTCACCACTTATTTGATTGTAAATCCCTTTTAATAAAACTTTCAGAGTGCACCCAAAACATATTTCTGTCTATTCCTGCCTGTTACTTTAACATTTGGGGGCTTTCCTGCCATACAATGAGATAATGAGCCATCTCTAGGATGGGCTTCTCTGCTTTTTATTTCTCCTCTTCTTGAAGGAAGAACACTGTGTGCATTTGGATTTGTGCAACAATTAAGGATGCATCAAAAATGTCTCTGGTTGAACTAACGTGTTACACAAAGCACTGTGTTATGTAGTAATAGCTCTGTAATTGAAGCACAGCCATAGAAATAGCATTGTAATTGGAAAGGCATTTTCTTTCCAGTGATGAAAGGCTCCCCTATAAAATGGTGAAACCTCTCCCCAGTTTGTAGTTTTTTTTCACACTGGACAGTCCATTTGGTGGTGATGGAAACAACCAGAATAAAATACTGGGTAGCAGATTGGCACTTCATTATAACCTCTTAAAAAGAATACTCAAAATTACTTTTTGGGTACCATATTAATTCAGCTGAGAAATATATCTACTTTAAAGGATGTTATAGAAACATGTTTCAATGCATTTCATAAGAGATTTTGAGCATGCTGTTTTCAAATTTGATGAATGTGCCACTTTCCTCTGTTTGTAAATGCAAGTCTTTTCAATGTACTTTTTCATGCATTAGGTTTTTAATACTTACGTTTCCACATGTGCCCTGGAGAAAAGCATGCAATCCACTGTTACTCTGAGGTAAACTGGATTTCAGTGTAGTCTGTTTCAAATTAAATGAAATTGTTTATTAGTTTTGCAGTTCTGGAGAGCAGAGGCACCCTTGGGTTTATATTGAGCTGATGAGGGATATGTTAGCCTATACATCCAAAGAGGACTGATGCTAATTGGGCTTTTCACTTTGATAAAGTCCTTGGTTTCAATGATGATACGCAGGTTAGCCGCATCTTTTAATTAACAAAAAAAAATTAAATTCCTCTGCTGGAATTCCCTAACTGGTGAGTGATTTCTATATGCAAGTATGCTCTCTTGTGGTAAGCCATTTTATTGAATCCTTCACCAGTTTGAAATTGTAACAAATTCTATTTCAAACTGTGGTGTTTGTAATCTATTATTTTTTATCAGGCCATTATTTCCAGGGTTTACAGTGGCAGAGCTCTGCATGTGGAATATGTGACTGTATATATTTTGCAGTTCTCTTGGTACAGTGAGTTACATTCAGTGCTTGAGCAGCACCTGACTTTCCTGGTGGCACCCAGCTTGCTGTGGAATGAAGTGCTGTGTGACCAACAGTGATGGTGTGATTCAGGGTGTGATACTTGTACAGCCTCCAAACATCAGGTAGTAAAGACAGAGGGGATTCTTGTGCTGAAGCACCTTCATCATATCCTAGTAACTGCATTTGTGCTTGTTGCAGCAGCTGAGATGCTGTTTAATTGAGTCTGAATCTCAGAAATTCAGTCCCTCTGGTTTTGTCCAAAAACCAAGAGCAGGGGAAAACAAAAAAGGGCAAAACAACCCCAACTTTGCTGTGATGTGGGTACTCCTGGGTGGTAGGACTGCCAAGGTGCATTTCTTTGCTCAGCCTTGCAGTAGGACTATCACAAGTATACATATAAACTCAAGAAGCATGAAATCAAGTACATCTCAGTTGGCTCCTCTTGAAAACATCAGCAAGACTGTTTTAGTCTTCGTGATTAGCATAATATCAGGGAAGTATAACTTAATAAATGGCTGAGATACCTGTAATCCTCTATATATTTCTCATATGACAGCTGGGATCTCTATCCAGATTCTTCGCCAGCTTAGTAATTTCCATATAAATTTCTGTAGTGCTTTGCCTGGGGGTGAGGATAGCCAAATGTCAGCAAAAACATGAGGTTGTGTTCAAATGATCTCAGTCGTGCAAGTTGTGGATACTTCCCTTCAAGGGAAATAAGGCTGCAAAGAAGAATTTCAGAGAATGTTTTTTGAGGGCCATGAAATTCATGGAATCATCTTAAACCCAGAAACACTGGGCATATTTCATGTGAGCACAACTGCTGTTGACTTTTGTGGAAGTTTTGGCAGGCTGGTGACTCAAAGATCACATTCCCATGGTCACAGAGATGATGTGATGTGTGCCACTGTGCATGAACATTTAATGTCAAAACAATCAATTATGCAGCAGGTGTGGGCTATAGTGGAATGATCTCATTTGGCACAGAACTTGGATAATGTGCAGGAGAGTAGGAGATGGATGGGATAAGAGCATGCTGGAGCAATACCTTCCATTTGCTGGAGCTTAATTTTCTTGAGGAGATGAACAGCGTTTTTAAAAGAAGTTTTTGATGCATGTGTGTTATTTCATTCCTTATTCATTAATATCAGTTACAGCTTCATTTAGTGAGAACTGAAAAGTGTGACCCTGTCTTCCAGTTTTCTTCTGCTTTTATGTAACCTGGAAGAAACAGGGAGTTTGAAAGGTTCAGCACGTGACACGTTGACTCAGCTCATCGTGAGAGCTAAACAGACCCTGAGCAGAAACCTGTGCTAGAAGCTTCATATAAATATTTTATGGAGAAATGGAGTATTATTTTAAGGGCAGAAGTTGGTTAAACAGCATCAGCAGTTTCAAACTATAGAAGGCAGACAGTGAAGTGCACTGTTGACAGTGGTAATGGTGGGAAGGTGTGAGGTAGGAACCTGGAGTTGAAGATGATGCTGTGTCACTCTGTTCAGACACAACCATATGCTCGTGGTACTTTACCCCATCTTGTTGCACATATCAGTCCTGTGCAGTCTGTTTTACCTGGAGCACAGGATTAGCCTCAGTTGAAGTTTTTTTTCCACGGGACTAGTTTGCTGTATTTAGCAGTCACCATCTCTCTTGCAGTGGATTTCAGCTTCCAAGTTGTTTTTGTTTCCTACTGTCCTTCACATTTCTCTTTTCCCCCATGTCCTCACCCACACTTCTCTTTCTCCTCTAATACTGAAGAATCCTAGGAGTTTCAAAACAAAGAAATGTTTTCATTTGAAGTTTCAATTATCAGCTACTCAATTCAGAAACACTTCATCCATCTTTGATATTGATTCAGCTTTCTGTGGTATATGTGTGTGTTAAATATTAGATGGTATAGTTTTTCTTCTGGTTCAGTAGGCTCTCTTCAAGCTTTTATGTAACTGCTTCTCTGTTGGGTGAGATTTTCTGTTTCTTTTTCTCACTGGAGAGTACTGATAATGTAAGTAAAGAACAAGGCAACTACACCCTCCATTTTACCCCCACTTACATCAATTTAGAGCACAGAATGATGCATGGATTAAATAATAATAAAAATAAATATATCTGTGTTTAAAATTCATGGCTGTTCAGTGCTCAACTCTGCAATATTATTCTTTTTTCCTTTTTTTTCCCCCATTGTTCAGTTTTCTAGGCAGGCTGATTAATTCCAATCAGCCATGCAATGCCCACAGAGTTGACCAGCACCTCACCGTGACCCTGAGACCTAGAGATGTGTAAAAAGGCTCTTCTGGTTATCTTTGAAAAGAGCAAGACCACGAGTAGTTTGCATTCAGTCAGGCTGAGGGATGCACAGGTTGTTAGGATGGTGCCCCTGGGCTTCCAGAGGAGCAAGAGAAATCAGCTGTTTGGAGTATTTTAGGCTCTGCAGTAAGACTTTGGGAGAACACTGTTGACCACGAGTCTCGCTGCCCTCTGGGTCCATTTCTGCTCTCTTCTTTGGCCTTTCCATGTTTTCTCTGCTGCTTCTCCCCAGCCCTTCTTGTCCCAGTTACTGAGCTCTGAACTCCATTTCCCCTAAATCAATCAGGCATGCTGTGGTGAGATTCCTTGTTTGTTATTGGTGAATTAATGAAATCGCATTTCGGAAATCTGTACAAACATCTGCTCCTGGATTGAGAAGTTCGGAATTTTAGCCCACAGGGTCAAAGTCTGGCAGTTGGAGGCATTTGGAGCCAGATGCCACGCAGTGATAGTTCAGCAACCCAGCCTATAGACTGAACTGGCTGCCATGGAAGCTGTGTGAAAATAACTGCTACTTTATTCCACTCTGTTCTATTGTGTCCTGTTGCCAGTTCTTCCTTTAGTGTCCAGTTTTCAGAACCTGCTTTTTTACTTCATTCTTGTTTTTTTTTTCTCTGGTATGATTTTGAGCTCAACTCCTTATAGTGTGCATTCCTCTGTATCTATAAGAATAAATACAAGAGCATGGAGGAAAAATTCCTTTCTGTAATAGGTTAATATGTGAATTAATAGTAAGGATCACTTAACTTTGGGCAGAAGGTGAATCGTATGGGAGTTGTACTGATGTTGCAATTGAAAAAGTTTTAAGGTCTGAAGACCTATTTTAAATGAGTGATTTATCTTTACTCTCCATACTTATTTCTACCCTTCAAAAGGTGCAAAGAATCCGTTATCCTTCTTTGCCACAATGAATAAAGTTATTTCTGTGCTGGAAATAAATAGGCAATCACCAAAGCTGGAGACAGTTTTTCTTCTGGGTGGGTGATTTTCAAATAATTAACTAATTCAGTCATATGAAGAATACTGTTGTTCTTAAAAGCCCTCTGAATTTTGTGTGTCTGTTGGCGAGGTTTTCTGCACATGAACCTTGAAACAAATTTCAAAGCTATCAATTTTCATAGCCACATTTGTCAGTTTGGCAGCAATTCATTCTGAGCTTGATGCTAAGCATGATTATTGTAAGTTATTAACTATGCTTACCGTAAATCACCCGAATCTGCCAGCTCTGCTGGCAAAGTGGTGTGAGGCTCAGAGTGGTGCTGGTACATGTATTTATGACATATGCTACTGTTCAGAAATTACCTTTATCTGCAGGTTTTCAAGAAAAAAGATACTATTCGGTAGCGAGGATAATTTTAGCAGTATTCCTGTCTTGCGAAGAAAATGACCGAGCATCTGGAGTTCCTAATATTTTATTTTTTATCCTTCAGAAATGAGCCATTTCTGTTCTCTGATCCTTAAAATCAATCTCTCAGCTGAAAAACATGTCGAAATAACAGGTTACTCTTGGTGTTTAGAGTGACGTTTAGAGGCTGCAGCGGGAGTCTGGCACCTTTTGCATTTGGTTGCTGCCTGAAAACAAGCCCATCTCCCAGCCCAGCCTCTGCCCAAAATGCTTAAATTGAAATTTAATGGCAGTGGGTGTAGCTGGAGGAGCACGAGTCAAGGTGTGATGGCTTGAATTTCAGTAGGCACAAAAAAAAAAAAAAAAGAAAAACAAAAAGAGGAGGAGGGGAAGAAGGTGAGGTAGAAGAGGAGGGAAGCCACAAGTGACCTTCCAGAGGGAAGATGTGTCGTGGTTGTGTCAGGTTTTCCAGCGCTGAGTCCCAGCCTGCCGTTCCCATGCTCACTCCTGTGTCTGCAGAAGGTGAAATCACACGTGCAGTGCATCTTAGTGGCCCCTGGAGGTTCCTCTATTGATCTGTGACTTAATAATGCATAATAGGCAATCAGAGCTTTCCTGATCTTTTCAGAGACACGCTGTCAGCGAGGGTTGTAAATCACCCTGCTGCTGGTGGCTGTGTCTGACCTGCCCTCCACAACACCTCAGTGGCTCTCACCTCCACTGGGACTGCTCCTGACTTACCCAGCAGAGTCAGGCTTGGCCTTTGGAGCAGTTACAAGTCACCATTCCGTGGCCTTTCAACAAGGCAAGATAGATTTGCAATTGGTTCAAAAAGTTATTTCAGAATAAAGTCCGTACGGGTGTTAGGATTATTGTCTTAATTTTATTTTCTGTTTCTGCAAGCGTGAACAAGAGCGCTGGTTTCGCATTATTGGCCAATTTGTGTGTTCTGCCCTGTTTAGCCTTTGCTCTCATTTTGAAGATCACTCAATTGTAGAATGGCTTAGGATGGGATTTTTGGTTTAGATGCTCAACTAATCAGGATTTTGCAACTCTGATGTCGCCTCTGTCCCACCTATTGGAACATTGACGTTTAGCAATGTGTACTCTTAAATCAATAAGATCTTCATTGATACTTGCTGGTGACGTAGCCGTGTTAGGCAGCAAACTTAAGGCATACATTGCAGTAGTGCAGTGGGTTTACTTAGAAAGCAAGAAAATGAGATTTCAGATTTATTTATTGTTGTTGGACACCACCGGCAATACTTGTCTCCTGAACTACACGAATTCATAATCACTGCTGTAAAATAAGTCTTTTACCCTTGGCCTTTGAGAGTATTTAACAGCATAGGCTAATAGAAATTGGTGTAATTGTGTTACTACTGTGTATAAGTGCTCATTGTGCAAACCCATTCTGATTTTGCATTTGACAACATCAGAAGTTAATTGGATTACCAAAATAATGCAACAGCAAAAATGGCACAGAATTCAGCAATAGAAGTAGTGTAAGTTTGTCTGTTTGTATCATCTCAGAGCTATTCCCTTTTTTTCCCCCTTTTTCTTTTTTTTCCCCCCTAGAAGAGGCGTAGTTTGTCATGGCTTTTCCCTGTGTTGGTTCTTTAATAATAAAAAAAATAAGCAAAAGCTACTGGGGCGAAAACTCATTTAATTTGCTCAGGAAGTAGGAGAATTGCAGGCTATTTTGGATATTTTGAGTACAATGTTTAATGTTTTATTTATATCTAGCATAATAAATATGCTGACCAATAATAAGTCAGCAAAACTCAGTGTAGCTGAAGTGTTCGAAATGAATCAGCTCCTATTTTTCCCCTAACCTTGGACAGATGACAGGCTGCAAATACTGTGGTTGACCTGGTGGTTATCCCTACACCAGGATTATCTAAGGAGGGTGAAGACCAGAAGATGCCAATGGATGGAAGCTGAGAAGCCTCGAGGCCTGTCTGGGCAGGGGTAGACCTGGGATGTAGGTCCCACATCCATGGAATGTCCTGGCCATGGAATTCCAGGCAGGATCAGTGCAGCATTCCTGCCGGGCAAGGGCTTTGCATGGCAGATGGAGAAGTGCAAAGACGTTCATGGCACAGCTCAGGTTACCTAAATACCAGTGCACAAACAGGATAGAACCTCATATAAACAGGAAGATCAAATCCCAGGATTTCACCCAGGCGCCTGCAGTATTCCCTAGATATCACCTATTATGGGAAGGTGTAAATAATCCCATGTAAGGCCACTGACCACAATCTTCCCGGGCCATTGCTCAAGAAGGTCACTGACCCATGGTCCTCTTTTCCAGCCCATCTCAGGTGACCTGGAAGTGTTTCCATGGTTACCACCGGGCCTGGGGAAGATGCTTTTGTAGGCCTTCAGGCCTGCTCTTCTATAACACCCACGGTGGAACCCAACAGATCAGCTCTTGCATCTTCCCTCCCAGTGAATCCAGGGCAGGAATGAGTGCCCCTGGTCCTGAGCGGTGAGGAAGAGGAGGGGCAGCCCTGGTGAGGCTTTCTCTCAGGAGTGCTCCCCTGGTTCTGAGGGGAAGAGGAGGCTCTTCTCCCTGCCCATCCCCTTTGTGAAAACACGGGATGACTTAACTGCGGTGTCTCCTGAAGGGTGGGATGAGGGAGCACAATTTAGGGCTGGGCAGGAATACCCAACATAATTCAGGATGAGTATCTTGAGGGCAGTCTGGTTTCAGTAGCACCCAGCTCTGAGCTACTACTGCGTGTAACCTGCCTGGGTGAGCTCACTGATTCCTGTTGGTGCATCTCTACACCACAAAACATTTTATTAGGTACAAAAGAATCCAAAACTGTCTCCGTATCTCCATATCCCCTTGTCCTGGGCTGACACACCCTGGACACAGGAGGAGGTTTTAAACTTGCTGAGTGCCCAAAATCCCCTTTTCCCATGGGGCCCCTGAGCTCTCCCATCCCAGCCAGGACAGAACTGGAGGATTGAGGCTGAAGATTCCACAGTGGTGGGCACATTGCACACAGCAGCTCAGCCTTTGCTGCTGGGACAAGAATTGGTTTAAGTTTTGAAATTTGGCTGGCTGTGTGCTGACGCAAGATGGAGATGTATGGTTTAGTTTTTTCTCCTTACTGAAAAAAAAACCTTGTGCCCTACAATGGAGCATTTCTGTTGGAATAATACTTATTTATTTCCAACTTATGAATTCTCTTGATATAAGGAATTTAATAAAAATGCTGGCAGATGCTTATCTATAGTCATGCTATATAAACCTGGTTTTGGTGAGATCTAGATCTAAGCAGTTGCAAAATACAACAAATTATTAGATGAAAACAGTTATAAAGTCTGGAAATTGACTTTTTACTATTTTTTTATGATTTAATCTATTTATATAGAGAGACATACCTTCTCTTCCAACTGAGATGAATCTTGATGAGAATACAAGTAAAAATAAAATGTATATTATCTGTATTTTTTTAAAATTTATGCTGAGGGAGAAAATACAAACCATTTTGAAGATGAACCTGTCGTCTTTGTTCTCCCACTGAGAAATCTGCCTTCCCTCTCATTTGCTTTATTTCTTGTGTCTGAATTCCCTGAGCATGTGAACCTTCCTTTTCCTTAAAGGAGAGAAGCTTAAAGATAAAATGTGTTGTGTGTCCCCACTAAACCTGATAAACTGATATTCCTTTCCTGATATAATTTCAGAGGGCGTAAGGGACGTATTCTCAAACCTGTTAAAATCAACAGAAGTTCTGCAAACTTTAGTGCGTTTTGGACCAGGCTGAAAGTGAAATGTGTCACTGGGTATATCATGGCAAGTTATTTTGTTCTCCAGAATGTTTCCTTCCCTTGGTCATCTTGAGTTATGCACTGGCTGCTTTGAAACGCTGCAGTGGGGCTTTTTCTCCGTGTGTGGTGGTCTAAGCCAGCAGACACTTCTTTCATCTTGGTATCAAAGAGCAGAATGTGGCTTTAACATTGACAAGAAGCACTTGGAGACAAAAGGCTGACCTTTTGAAACTGATGAAAAGGAGACCCCAGGGAATCCCATTAGGAGCAGGGAAGGTAGATAACAGCTCCTTCCACCCAACAAAGGTACAACATTCTGCTTATTCCTAGGGGACTTTGTAACTGAAGCCAGTTTCTTTGGCCTTTTCTTCCAGTTCAAAGCAGCCACCTGTGTCCTTTAATTTGAGTGGTAGATATTCAGTTATTTTTATCTGAATATATAAAGGCAAACTGTCGGGGTTCTTACCTCAAAGACAAAGCACAAGGCCAGCAGAAGTTCCCTGTTTCTCCTCGTGCAGTGACTTGCACTGGCTCTTCTTTCTTCCAGCCCTTCTCTGAGGCCCAGAGATGCAGAGTGGGTGCTCAGGTGCCACAAGGGTTGGTGGCAGCACTGACATTTCTGTCCCAGCTGTCTCCTGGCACTCCCCAGAGCAGTGAATCCATCAAACTGCACGTGCTGCTGAGGTCTCAATTGCATCTATTGATTTTTCTCGTGCATATAATATAAATATATGCTGCTCTAGCCCTAATGTAAGATGTGAGAACTACTATGTCTAGGTGTTTTCTGGAAGGTTTAGATGAAAGAAATTGGAAGAGGGAGATAGACTGGGTTGTTTTAACGGTGTTATTCCTCCATAGAAACATTTAATTGTATTTTCCTCAGTTTTTATTTCTGTTGTAATTGGCCAGAATTTCCTGACTGTAGGATGGTGGGATTCTCAGAGATGCTTCCCTCTTTTCCGGCTCAGTCTAACATATGTTTAGGTCTTTTAATTTAGCTTCAAAATGGTAAAATAGAAAACTACGTTTTGTATCCCTTAGATATGAGCTGGCCATTTTCAATAGCAGGACTGGAGATTTGTTGTATTTATTTTGCCTGAGTTAAAAAAAAAATGTGAGTTTTGGGAGAACTTAGGAAAATTACAAAGACACACTAATTTCTCTGTCATGCCATGCTCGAGAACTTGATGGTGATCGTAGCATTCACTTGTTCTGTTCACTCAGGGTTCCTGATTTCAGAGCTTACAAATGTGGCAGTTGGGAATCCAAGGTTGGAGTTTTATAAGTATTATTGAATCTACCTCTCACTCTCAGTCTTCTAGTAAATAAAGTAGTGAAAGCACAAAGGAAGGAGAACCTTTCAATATTGACTGCTGGATCTGATTGCAAGTCAGAGATCTTGTTAAACATCTTCAATAAAATACCAAGAATTAGAGCAGTGATAAAATACCATTATTTGGATAACATTTTAGCTACTTCAAACATTAATATAATTATTAATATTGTCTATAAACGAATTTATGTATAAAATGGATTATACAGAAGTATTAAAAAAAATGTAATGAATAATTGAGTTTTTTAGGTTTGAGGGTAGTAACTTCAGATTGTGGAAGTATAGTAGGTCCTAAAGTTGATACTTTCCTTTCTTCACCAAGATGTGAAGACAGAAAAATATCTTTTGTACCATCATTTTGCTTTCAGGTTCTGTGTCCAGACTTGAGATTGAGAAAGTCCTCTTTTCAGAGGTTGAAAAATGTTGCAGGAAAATTATGGTTTCCTTTAAATTCTTCTTTTCATCATCCAGTGTAATGGGTGCATATTATTGCCCACACGGGATTGTGCAGAAATTGAAAAGATAAATTTGGATGGAAGGTTTTTTTGAAATACTTTCCTTCATTGAGAGAGTGGGAGAAATCTATGGTAGTTATCAAAATTTACTGCAATCACGCTTCTGTGTTTTATGTGTCTCAAAAGCAGAAAAGTAAATGAAAGGAGTCAAAAAGGATGTTTCAAAACTGTTGAAAATCTTTGCTCTCAGTGATGCCTTGGCTTTTGTTTTAATTTGCTTTAGTTCTATGGTAGATCGTAACAGTGAGTGAGTAATTTGCAAGAGCAACAAAGGCATCCCATTACTTCTTGGAAATAACAGAAAAGAGCTTTTATATTTAGACAAAGACAGTTTAATTGCAGTCAGCTCTCCTGCGAAACAGTAAAAAAAAGTCAATCCAAGAAAAAAATGTTATTTCTGTGGTCTTAAAGGGGAACGTAGCTCTGTGTTCTTTACCTGCAGCTGGATGTGCAAAGCGCTCAGTTAATGAAGATACTTGGAACGCTGATCCTAATAGCAGGAAATACAGGGGAGAGGCTTTTACCTGCCTGATCTTGATTTGTGAACTGCCTGCTTTTACAAAGACTGGGGTGGCTGCACAGCTGGCTTGGGTTCGTATTTTAGGCCACTGAAGGTGTTTTCTTGGCAGGGACGAGACTGCCAGGAATCCTGTGTGTTGCTGTAGTCCCTGAAGGGTTTTCCCATCACACAGCACCTGCCCGAGCCCACGGCCGTGCCTGCTGGGAGCAGCCTGGCTGGAGAGCAGATCAGGGAGGACAGCAGCAAAGAGAGACCTGCTGCTGCTGCTGTGTTTGAAAAGTGACTGTCACCTGCCAGAGCCTTTCTGATGCAGGGAATGTGCATTCCTGGAAAGCAGCTGAAGGGGATCCTGACAACTGCCTTTAAACTCTGCCCCAAACCTCCTCCTCGAACGCGCTGTGTGTGTGGAATATTTAACTGGCAGGGTGGAGTGACTGGCTGAAATATTAAATGGCTTGAGATGCCAATGCAGAAAGTTTAAAAAAAAAAAAAATTAAAAAAGGAAAAAGCTTACTTGGTTGCTCTGGTACTCCCTAGTACTCACTTTAGCATCACTGTGACTGTCAGGTCTTGTTTTGCCTCATGGGTTGCTCTCCTTCCTTCAAGGGCAGAGAAAGGAGAGATGTTCACTGCAGGGGTGTGTGAACTGTGGCCGTGTTTTGGTGGGGTGCTGCTCACAAGGGTTTACTAGAGGAGAAATCTTCCAAGTCTTGGGACAGCAAATGATGGCATTAGTTGCAGTTATTCCCTGTTCTGTGTGTAGCACCGTGCTGGGTGTCCTGGACTGTGACAGGCCCCTGCAGGAGGTACAGCTCTGCATCCGACAGCGGCCACTTCGCACTTGGAAGGCTTGGAGCTTGAAAATGCTACCATGTCCTGGCAATTCAGGGAACTGCTGGGGAGCTTACCTCTCTAGAGAGCTGAGAATAAAAGCCTGTAACTGCTGCTTGTGTCTAGTCCCTTATTTCTGTGTCCTTGGGTACTGCACAGCCCGACCCTGTACCCAGATCCTTCCCATGCCGCAGCAGCTCCAAGGTTACACACTGTGATGTCTTTAACATGTGTGGAGACCTTGATCTCTCCTCTACAGTGGTAGGTTTGAAGGACCACTCTAACCCCTCTTTCTATTTGTCAGCCTCTCAAGGAAATGCTTTTGGTTTCCCCGTGTAACTTGTGAGATGCCTTAGGTTTGTGTCAGTTCTGCACTGTAAGACTCGGGGTGTAAATAAGATGGTGAGAATAGGAGCAGTGTCTGTAGTTTGTCCTTAAGAACCAGCAGACCTACTGATACCTCGAGTACCATTAATTCTTGATTGGGGCATGCTGACCCTGTCAGAGGAGCCATCTGCCACCTCATTCTGTGGGTATTTATTTATTTATTAGTAAGGTGAATCCCGATGCCTCACATGGAAGAACTGTTAGGGGAACGATGTTTTTTATTCAGCTTCCTGCAGAAGATCTTACCAAGAAGGATGGGTTAGCTCCTCTTGTTGATTATTTCTCCTGATATTCTGCATCATGGTGTGTTCCTCATTATATTGTGTTCACTGACTGGTTTCTGACTAATATGTCTTGATATCTGCTACTCGAAGTGACTTTCAAAGAAGCTGTCATCACCAGCTGTGCAGAAGACATCTGAGAAAACCAACACTAAGTACTAAGAAGGAAATGAAAATGTCTTTTCTGCCCTGCTAAATTTGACTTTTGGTAGTGCTTTTTTGCCATCTTTCTCACTTGGCTCAACATGGCTTGGCTACTTTGAAAGAGAAACATTTTGCTGGCTGCCTCTTGCATGATCTCCAGGTGCACAGGCCAATGCCCAGTTTCCTGCAATGCAGAAAGAAGTCAGCTGATACATTTCTGATGCCTTTCTGAAACCTATAATCTTTAGTCTCTCCTCAAATTTAAGGCATATCAGGATAGGTTACTTCTGTGTGTCTAAATGGTTTAGAATTGAAAATAAATTTTCAGCCCCAGTCATGAATAATTTACTGTTCTCTTAAGAGGGGAGAATAGGAAGTAAGCTATTACCATAAAAATTTTTACTGCAATTTTCTTTTGCATAAGCTTAAATTCTGTGTAGAGAGGTTGTCAATTAGTGTGCAGATTTTTTTAATTGGCTATAATAAAAAGCTAATTGGTGTTTTGCTTAAAGAGTGAATTAAGAAAGTGTTGCTATAGAAACTTTACATGTGTATAGTGCTGCTCTACATAACAGTGGATATAATAGTCTAATGACCTTTCTGAGCCAGCTGTAAAGTCAAAGAAAATGTGTTAAATTCAGGCTGGCTGCAGAGATCATTAAGCAGTTTGTGACTTCACCCATTTCATTGTCAGAAAGTGTCTCTGGCATTGTCTCATAGAAAGTTGCTCTTGACTCATGTCAAACCACATAACAAATGCTGGTCTCAAAAGACCTGAACTTTTGTAAAATCCGAGTGCTCCAATTGTGAATGTGTAAACCGATCTGTAATCTGTCAAGCATAAAATGTACTACTGGGAAAAATTCATTTTCATAATCTGAGAAAATGTGATGATGGATTGAAAGTGGCAACATCTAATCCACGAGCTGTGGTATCCTTGTATCCCTCCCTCCTCCCTGCCTTCTCTGCCCACTGAATTCTGAGCCTCATGTGAATTACAATTTTAAGTGAAATGGGATTTCTGCTCTAATTTGCAATATCCTCTCCCTACAAAAAATACTGCTACCTTCTCAAATATAAACTTTGCTGAGGAGAGAATAATTTCTTCAGGATTTGTAAACAGGATTTTTTTTTTCCTTGGGCTAATGCTTCCTTACTGAAATTACTTCAGAGTCATTATCTGTACCTTGCATAAAAGTCATATATAGGTGGCATGGACAAAAATTTCAAAGCATATGATGAACATAATCATTCCTGCCAAGGAAGTTGGTAACTAATGAAAGAAATGGCTCTAGCTGGTAAAACTGAAACATGACCTTTTGTTTTCAGTTCCCTGATCCTGAATCTTCCTGTTACTCTTTCAATAGATAAATCGTTTTGCCCCTTTGTAGCTGCATATGTAGAAGGTGTAGGAGTGTGAGAGCCTGCAGTTATTAGTCATGGTGGCAGAAAAAACTTAAAATGTTCTGCATGTCCAAACGTGAGAGACAGGACAAAACTATAATCTGTCGACATTTTGTGGAATCGTTCACTGTGGGTTTTTTTCCTCTGGTTTTCAATGAAAAAAAACATAAAAACCCATTCTATGTTTGCTAAAATTGCCCCTGTACATGTTCTTCAAACTGGTAAAACACGACCACGTTTGATTGATTACTGTATGATTTGACCTTTCTTTTTTTTTCCTCCCTTCTTTTCCTTTCAGTAAATGCTTCAGAAAAAAAAAAAAAATCAAGTCTTCTAAGTGGGTGAATTTAGGAGAATCTCAGAATTCTGTGGAATTATACAGACAGTTTCTTTCTGTACCTGTGGGTCAGGACTGAGGAGTGTCATAATTTAGCAGCTATTCTTCCCTTGATGCACATATGTAAGCCCTATTAGTGTTAATGCCTTTTTGAAATGCTTCCCTCATATATTCAATACCTACTACTGTGTCCAAACTCTGAAGTCTTATGAGTTGCATGACATGTGACTGTCTCTAGAGCTTAATAGAAAGTTGGATTTAATCTCATAGTTCATCTTTTGAGCAGTAAAACTGTAAGAAAGATAAAATGTTTGAACGTGAAGCTTTTATCTGGGACCTGCGAGCAAATAAGTTTTTTTCTGGTCCAGGGAAAGGACTGGGGTTTTTTTTGTTTTTTTTTTTCAGCTTCCTTTTATCTTGCCCAGTAAGACCATGAATGTAATATGTGCTTACAGCAGCTGTATAGTCTAGAGGTGTTGTTTTGCAGAAGAGTAGTACAATATTGTATTTATGATTGTCAAGGAAATGTGATTTTTGGAACTCAGTAAATCCATCCTTCAGTTTAAATTTTTGCTGCTTTGCTGCAGTTCATTTTCAACTGTCTTTGCAAAGAGGGGCTGGGTTTTTGAAGGGAAAAACATGAATTTTCTTTAGGACTCGTATTCTTTTCTCAGTCTTACTTGACTGTACAAAGCTCTGAGCATCCCAGTCTAACATTGCTATTCCTGCTTTAACTGTAAAATCAGTAAAATTTATATTAAATCAGTGTCTCGGAGATGGAACTCCTGCTAGTTCAGTGTGTTATTTGTTTATTTGGATTAGTGCTGGTTGTGGTCCTACAAAATGGAGTAATGGAAGAGCTGGGTGGGTTCTGCATTTTGGACATTTAAAAGAAGTCACAAAATCAGTGAGGTTGGAAAAGACCTCTGAGGTCCAACACCACCGTGTCAACCAGACCATGGCACTGAATGCTGCAGTCTTTCCTTAAACAGTCACGGTGCATTTCTCTTTTTTTTTAAATAATTCTTTACTTATGGTTGTGTTTACAGAAAGTTATGACAAAGCTTGGTTTCTATTGGTCCTTTTCCCCCTTTGTTTTATAATTTATGTAGTGCAGCAATGGAAGCTTCTTAGTGGAGCAATCTGTGGAATCTTTAAATTAGGCCTTGATTATGACTGAACTTCAGTGATATGCACAGACTGTTTAAATGTGTCCTGAACCACCTTGTTTTGCTTGGGGAAGGAACACATTGACAACTTCTGAATTTCATTAAAAGAAGGAGGGAGATTTATATGGGTGATAATGAGGTTGCTACTGGGAAACAGGTGAAAAACTGAAATTATCAGAATATCAGTGTTTTTGGTTTTTTTGTTACAAGAACACTTTCAGTTCACTGATGGGTAACCAAGGCAATTGTTTATTGTCCAGTGTTCTGTGGTGTAGCAGAAGTACCACCACAAATTCCCTGCTGAGGATTCAGCTGCTTTGTGAAACAGACCTTGCTGGATACAAGGACATTGATTTTAACATTTTAGGCAGTCATTTGTGTCTTTAATTAGAAAAATATTTCCTAAGTACCATCATGCTTCGAAATATGTTGTACTTCGTTTTCGTTGCTGTGTCAGGAAAACACAGCTTCTATTTTTTTTTTTTTAATATTTTTTATATTTACAGTTTGCCTCATTGCAAATGGTCAGTTTTCTGTTTCGATGAGTGGTATTATAAATGTGATGTGTTCCTCTTTTGCAGGGAATTAGTGTAGAGGCCAGATTGAAAATATGCCTTCGTGACAAAGTCTCTACAAAGCTGATCCCATCTTGGCTTTAAGGTAAATGAAAAAAACTATCAAACACCTCTTCTAACTTTTCTCCTCATCATGGTTGTTATGCAGCTTGGGAGAAAAGTGAGGATATCACATGCTCAGAATAAAGAAAGTATTTTAAGATGTTAAATTGCAAAACTTAAAATTTAGTCAAAATAAAGTGTAAGCATAAGCCAGTAATTTGGGTTTGGCTTCAGTAATTAAAAGAAATGACAGACAGTGGCATGAATGCTTATGTGTCTTACATACTGCCTTGGCAACTGTCTGGTTTTGTCTGAAAATTGAATATGCATGTGAAGGAGAGATCATTCTAATTGAATGGAAAATATGAAATTAAAAAGGCAACAAAGTATAAATAATTGAAAATCAGGTTGCAACTCTGAGCTTCTGTACGTTGTGAGCTCAGTTGCAAACAAAATTGGTAGAATGGGAATTCACATTTTTCTTCCTCTTAATTTTACTTTCAAGGTACCATACTCCTGGTATAGGGAGCAAGGCAGTGAAAATGATGAAGGGGTAATGAAATATCTGTAGGAAAGTAAGAGCCAAACCAGAGACTAATTTTCAGCACTCTACAGCTTTCATTATATATGTATATGCTTTGATTTCTCATGTATATGGAAAATGTATCCTCTAACTGCATATTTTTAGTCTTCCTCCTCTAGAATTATCTAACTTGCTGTGTTCCATAGTAGAATGTAGCAAGCTTGTTTTGTTTGTGAAATCACTGTAGAAAAGAATTATTTTGAAAACTTTGTGAACAGTTAGTTACCTGTGAGTACAGCTAAGTATCCTTAATCTCAAGTAAGTGTCCTTTATCATGGTTGAACCTCATTGGAATGTTTAGCACGTCTTGTTCATTCGTTGAAATCACTTGGAATGGGTAATTTTCAGTGTTTGAAATTTTTGATTCTCTGTGCCCTGCTGTGTCTGTGGATGAAGGCACCACTGAGGTTACTGTACTCAAAAAGCTTTATTTTCAAGCAAAGCTTTCCCCACATTTAACCAATGCAAGCAGACATAACAGAAACCATCTGCTACTTCATTATCCCAGTATTGGATTGGGATAATTGTGATACTGGCACGTGCCATAGACCCACGTCCCAGGAGAACAATAAATGGAAATATCCACTGTCAAAATATGTTCAGTTGTGTATTTGGTTTAAAAGCCTAGGATTAAGTGTCAGGTACTTGTACTTTGTACTTCTACTTTGCAGAAGCAAAGCAGATTCAGCAGTTGTTGATTATTTGATGGCAGCATGAAGGTGATACAAGAATGGACTTCAGCTGAAAGAGCTGTGTCCTCCCCTCTGTCCTCAGCACGGCCCTGCCACTTGTCCTTGCCTCTGGGGACACCTGGGCTGCCCTGTGAGGAGCTGGAGGAGCTGCTCTGGCTGAACCTGGGGAGGAATCTTCACCTTCATTTGCAGTGCCCAGCTCTGTTTGGGCTGCAGGACTGTCCTGCTAGAGCCTGCAAGGGGAATTGGACCTGTGGCTTGAGGATGACAGAGAGAACTGCTTCAGAGGTGGGGTGGATTTACATTGATACTGAGGACTGGATCGGTGCTCCCAGTGGTTGAAGTACTGCTTTGTTTCCCTGGAATAAGTTAAAGATAGCACATTTCTGCTGCTGAGATGAATTGGGTTTTATTTATCTTGACACGGTTTAGAACAGCACTTCCTCGTGTTGAATGCCGTTCTTCTGGATTTAAAAAAATCTGTCATCTGTTGCTTTATTTTTTTACCAATTCAAAGGGCACTTTAGTACTGTCTGATAATATTAGAAGATGTCCATTAATGTCAACTTTTAACAGAACCCTCTTCCTAATACAACCACACCTTGCAATCATGCTGTACCTTTCACTACAAAGCAATTATCTGAGCTGTGCGAATTGGCTAAAATCTGTCAGCTGTTAAAACTCAGGATGTTGCTTCTGCTGGGAAAGAAAGTCATGATGTTTAACTTCCCCCTCCCATTCATCCATCTCCGAGAGTGGGAGCCTGTGTGAGGGAGAAAAGAAAGGGAGCCTGATGGTGCTTAATGGCTGATGAATACAGCCAGGGATACAGGAACGTTGCCTGGCAACCTGGGAGGATGGGCTGGGGTCCCTTGTCACTGCATGGGAGTTGACACTGGCTCATCTCTTGAGCTCATGAAGTCTGACTTCTTTATCCTCAATATGTATCGTGCCTGGGTTAGATTTGTATCTTACATGCTTTGTCTCTGTGTATTTCATACTTCCAAACTGAAACACAAGAAGAAGGGAAGCAAATCAAGCGCTTTACCTACAGGAAGAAAACGTGTGCTTCCTGTCCCATTTAGTTATTGTGCCTTCGAGATGAGAGCAGTGTTTAGGAAGGGATTTGCCTAAAATTGAGAGCTCTTAGACCTAATTCCAGGTAAAGTTCTGTTTTTGTAGACCGAGAGCCCTCTGAAAATTATCATTAGTGCTGAAAGATGATGAGCTGGGGTTTGTGTTATAATTGCAGCCTTGAGAAGAAGCCTTTTTGTGGTTAAACACAGCTCTGAAGTGCCACATCTGCTTTGTTTCCCTTCTTACACAGAGATCATGTCAGGCTGCGAACACACTGAGGACTGTGACAGACTTGACCTTGTACAAGTTGTTCTTAAACAATTGAAATGGATTTTGAACACGGGTGGCAGCACCAGGAGTGGCTCTCTCTGTGCTGCAGCAGAGTTGTATGTAGGTGGTGCTTCCTTAGGGAGGTGGTGTTAATTTGGTGTTCCCTAGAAGGCTTTTTTGGAAATTACATGGGCATCACCACATTATTATCAAGTGAATATTGATCCAGTAACTATTTGTCTTTTCTGTGGAGATAATTATTAAGGAAAAAGGTGTAACTGGCTTGCAGAGGCTGTGCAATCTGGTGTATTTTGGATACTGCCAGAGACAGTAATTTTCTTTGCCCTTTTGGTTCTCAGAACCAACTTTGTGCCTGATGATGTGCTTTGGTGCCAAAGCTGTAGGAAACAGGCTGGGTTCTTGTTTGGAACTGTTGGATTAAAGATCTACCTGGCAATTTTGTGCCCATTTCTTACACCAGGCAAAAGTGAGGTTAAAGTGTGTTGTATATCTACAATTGTATCATCTTGGGGATTCTTAAACAAAAAAACAAACATTTCTCTCTTACTGGTAAGATCAATTGTCATTTGCCAAATGCTTGTTTCCATTTTTGCTTGAGGAGTTCAAGGTTTTTCTTAATGTTTGTTGTTAAGGCTGAAACTTTAGAGCATTTTGGCATATTCTGAAACCTGACCAGCTGTCAAAATACAGAGTGTTTGCATGGAAATGTATTGATGGAATTTGCTAAGAAATCCATTAAATTTACTGCAGGCTTTGTAATTATCAGACTTGGAATAATAATCTGATTTTTATCAGTGTTTTCATCTAACTTCTTGTTTCTGCACAGTCTATTCTCTCTCTCTCTGTCCTTGTGCAAACACACAGAGGCCAGCCAGCAGCAGCCAGCTGTGTGGAGCTACTTCTTGTAACTGGAGATCCTCAGAAAATCAGGTGAAAGGTTTGAAATGTTTCAATTTGGACAGCCAGAGCCTTGAGGCCATTGTCATTAACAAAATGGTCTTTCTCCTTCCTTCTCTTGTAAGCTGTAGCTTCTGACTTACTATTTATCTTTTTAATGGTTTATACTTATATTACAAGCCCTGAGTTTGCTAGAGGGTATTGAGAAATGTTTCGTAGCTCACGATGATTCATGGGAAAGTTTGGATAAACTGCTCTGGACTGTGTTTCGTGGTAACTTGTATTCTTTAGGGCAGCCTTGGTCTGGGGCAAGATTGCTCTTTCTCATCATCTGCACATGTAATTGTCTGTGGATAGAATTGTATTAACTCAAATGTTACCACCAGGACTGAAGGAGCTGCCACTGCGCTGGTGTTACAGAAAGTTTGGATCCAAGGATTCAGAGTTGTTCTTTAATCTGCTGCATCAATGAAGGAAAAGATTAAAATTTTAAGATGAATTGTGTTCTTGTCCAAGGTGTCCAAGTTGCTGGCTGCTTATTCCCCTACAGCAGATTCTAAAATAGCAAAATACCTTAAAAATACTTAAAATTGAACCAAGACAATAAGTAAGCTTTTTTTAAACCTGTAGGCTGTCTATATTATTCTGTCTGTACAATTCATTTCTGTTGAAAAAAGCCTGACAAACTTCTGTAATGTTACCAGAAATGTTCTTTTATTTGCAATCAAATTGAATAATTTTAAACTTTAAATCAGTGTTGTCCAGCTTTACTAAGGAATGTGAGTGGAGTATATTAAATGCTCTCAGCATTCTGTTGGAACGCCTGCTGCTGTCTTAGGAAATTTCATTATTACTGATCTGTTAAAACACTGGTTACATTGAAACATTGGTTAAAGAAACTTTCGCTATGATGCTTTAAATCAGCTAGTTTTGACACTTTCAACTTACTTTTGCAAGGGTTTTAATCTTGTTTTAGTGACTCATATTGTAGTAATTTCTCTTGGGCTGCTGCATTTCTTATGGGACTGAAACACAGAAAGTCATGGAAAGATCAACCCAGAGCAGGCAAGAGTTAGAAGATTTTAATTTATTTGTGTGTACCATGAGCACTGTGTGAGAGTGAGATTCTGATTTTGTTTCCTTGTTATGGACACAAAATTAACTTCTCATCCTTCATTTTGGCTTCCGTGCTGTTTTGTGTTACATAATATCCCGTCCATTTGAGATATGGAGACAATTATTGATTAAAGCATAGGATACAAGAGGAAAAAAGGGTCATGGCTGATGCATTTTAGATCTCATTTCCTATGTTGCTTCTGTATTTAAAAATTCCATGGGAAAATATAGTAAGCAATACAATAACTGCATACAAGCAAATACCAAGCCAACAGCTGTGTTTTCTAAGAGTACAGCACTGCAACTGAAATTGGGAAAAATAAAACTTTATTGTGGATTTGGGGAGAAATGGAAAACAGTGCTAATCTAAAAATAATTTGTCTTTTTTTTTTCCCCCCCTCGGTTGGGGAGAATAAGATTTTGCTGCCTTTACTCTCTCTGGAAAAATAGAGCTTCTGTTTTTTAGCAGTACTGAAAAGCTGATTCAGAGATGCAAACAACAATGAAGAGTGTTATTCCATGCTAGAAAGGCTTTGTATGGGGAGTTACTTATAATTGATAAAGAATTGGTAATTATTTATAATTATTAATATTATTAATTAATTATTAATATTATAATAAGAATTATTATATTAATATGATAATAATATAATATCAATTAATAAATAATTAAATTAATTAATAACAACGAT
>VZRO01001062.1:739457-780179 GCA_013397915.1 Daphoenositta chrysoptera
GGGCTGTACCTGCAGAGGGCTGGGAGGAGGTGTGGTGAGCAGGGCTGTACCTGCAGAGGGCTGGGAGGAGGTGTGGTGAGCAGGGCTGTGGCTGCAGAGGAGGGCATGGGAGCTGGGCTGAGCTGTGCCCAGCCTCCAGCCTGCCAGCAGCGAGCAGAGCTGCCTCTCCCCTGGGTGTGCTCCTGCAGGGGCTGATCAGCTCTGCTGGGGCAGCAGGAAACAGAGATGTGCTGGGAAATAGTGGATCCTTCCTGCTGTGGGACTGGTGCAGGGCATGGCTCACCGGAGCTTCAGGAGACAGCCACAGCTGGCACAGGGGGGCAGCTGCTCTGCTGGCTGGAAAAGTGATAAATGAGTGTGGGAGCATCAGCTTGGAGGCTTTTCTGGTCAATCTGCACCCTCATTTGTCCGTAGGTGTGATCAAAAGGATTTCTCAGACACCCTGTCCAGCCTGGTGGAGGATGACGAGGCAGAGTTTGGTTGTTCTGCTCCATCCTGGAGATCCTGGAGCTGTTTGCCAAGCTCTGCTGGTGGCATGGATGGATCATGGCACTGCAGGACCTGCCTGTCCTGCTGTGCGAGGCAGTCCCACACAGTCAGGTGGTTTGTAGCACAGTATTGCTTCTCTGTAGGATATATGTCTTTATAAATACATATATCTGTATTTTACAGCTCTTCTGTTGCAACAGTCTTTAGTGATTGAAGATTCACACATAAGATTCTTCCTGGCTCTTCTATATTTGCTGGGGTAGAAGATATTTCAGCATTCTAGTCTTCATTGGCTTGAAAAATCCATCTCCATGTTAAATCACTGTATTCCATATAGTAAATTTGTTATAAAAGCTCACATATGTGCCTGGAATGCAAGCTGACCTACTTAAACCACAGCCCTTCCCAGCTGTGCTGGATGGATCTAGAGATGTGTGTTCATCTTGCCAAAATCTGAACCCATTCTGGAAGAGGTGCTTTTTCTAAAAGAGCAGATTAAGGATAAAATGGTGATATTTTTTTTTTTTCCTTCCTATTTAGAGCTGATCAGCTTCTGATTTCCTTTATTAGGTTTCTAGACTGTGCTTCCTAATGTGATCTTAGAATAGTAAGATTTACTTCTTAGTTGTGCAAGATGGAGTTAGTATTAGCATTTATAACATGAGCTCTCTTTGTGACAAACTTTCTTCATTCCCTCACTCTTCCATTCTCCTTTTTTGAAGCTGCATACTTTTGCCATGCAATTTTTCCTTTGCTTTCAGTTATAACTACAAGATTCATCAAAAGTAGGGGTGGTGGAAATAAATTTTTAAGAGATTTTTAAGTCAAACAAACAGCACCTTTAAAAAGCACTGGTTTAATTCTGGTATTTTCCTAAATAATCAAGTTGATCAAAGGGCAGGGAAATAGTTTTTATTACATTTTGTATAATCTGCATTGCTATCATTTATAGCCCCAGATTAAAAAGTATCATCTTCTGTGCATCAGACCTTTATAGTAGTTTAATTTTGTTGAATACACAAAAGACCAAATTAGAAGGAAACAAGAGAAACTAATCCTTCTTTTTTCTACCTTCTGCAGACCAACTTCACAGCAATGTGTCTGTAGCTTTGGCTCCTGTGCACTCATCCTTCAGCTGCTGAAGTCTGAAGCTACTGAAGCTTGAGTTGTTATTTATTTTCTACCGACTTATATTTTCATTAACTAGGAGGTATAAAACACTAGAAGTGAATCAGGAGGCCATTGCTGATTTTGATTGCTAACTTTTTTTTTTTTTTTTGAGGTTTGGTTGCTAAAGCTCTGGGAGTGAAAACTGAGGAGCAGGAACTGGTTAGAAAATGGAATTTAAAGGAACTTAAAAAATTGCATTTTGACAAAGCACCTGTTTTCTATGGAGGGAAAAATACCTCTGTGAGGAAAGTGGTCTTGTTTCAGCCTTCCAAATCTGGATTTTGATAGAGAAGAAGAGATGTTGAGTTTTCTTCTGGTCATAAAGCTAAAACAGGTCACAAATTGTATTACATTTGTCAATCATGTTAGGACTGGTAAGTCTCAGAGAGACAGAACAATTACCCATAATTCAGGTATTGTGAAAATAGCGTATGCATTATTAACCAAACAACAAAAAATAATGAATCCTTCTTTCTTCTGCATAGTAATAAATTCCCTTGGCATGTGATTTTCTCACTCAGCAAGGGATTAGGGAGAGCTTTAACAACGTGTCAGTCATTTTTCTGGATGTGCTTTGAAAAAGGAGACTGCTCTTCTGTGCAACCACCCCCAGCCAAGTGGCCAGAGAGGAAAAACACCACCTCTGGGGTCTGGAAGACCTAAATCTTAATTCTCTGTAGTCCATGTCAGTGAGTTGCTGGTCAGAGTGGTGTTTTGGAGCCCTTGCTGGTCCCTTTAGTAGTTAGCTATGATTAATGCTTAGAAATAAACAGGAACAAATCTATTTTGTTTCTCACTAAGCTCCAAAGTGGTGATGTTTGCATCTGAATGAAGTTTTATGCCGCAGCCTCCTTGTAACTGGTGAGAAAGTGGTTAGCACAGCTAGACCTGGAAATAAAACTTGGACGAGACGAGGACTATGGGATGAGCTTCTCATCCGTGCTGGAGTAAGTCTTCCTCGGGCTTTGCTCAGTGCTGTCTGTGCAAGGTCTCTGCTGCTGGCACTCACTCTTTTTTTTTTAGTGCATCATTTGCATAGACACTGAAAACCTTTTTTCACTGTGGTTTTTGAGACTGATTATCCTTGCCTTTGTGTTTAGTCCATTTTAATCGTGGAAGAAAACATTTTTCCCTCCCATCTCCTGTTTTAATTGAGGTTGTAGCCTAAACAACTGCTTGTAATTTAGAGGAAAACCAAATCATGCTGTTCCTTTTGCTGTACCATTTTTCGTGAGATAAATGAAATAACCATGTTGCTCTTAAAAACAAACAAGCAGCACTAACAACAAGAAACTCTGTGCACCAACAACACACAAACATCAGAATCTGTGTCCCTCTGGTTCAAGGAAACAGGATTGGCACTGTCCCTTTTCTCCCAGCACTGCTGCCATTGTTGAATGTGAAATATTTGTTATTATTATGTTGTCAAAACTGTCAGCCCATGATGCCAGGCAGGTGGTCACTGCAAGAAGCTTTGTGGGTTGCTTCTGTCCTGTGATGCACTTTCAAACCCGTGGTTATCAAGGAGCAAGTGTTCACAGAGCCTGGATCAGAGTCATCTTAGCAACTGTGTAAAAGAATCCTGCATATTCACAGTTCTTATGTTTCAGTTCTAGATATTATTTTTATTATTTGTGCAATTTCGTATGTAATAAGTGTGTCTCATTATTCACGTTTTGGAAACATTGGAATGATATTTAGAAAAAACCAAAACAAACCCCAAAACTTGTATTTCTGTTCCCTTTGTAGAGTATGTAGAGTAAGAAAACGTTACCAATAAAGAATGACAGCAACAGTGTTAGCTGTGGGTGATATTGCTTTGTTTGCATTAATTCTATAAAATAACAATATTCCTGAGTAAAAGTGAGAGCCCTGAAAGCCATTGGGCCAGCACATAGAGGAAACCTCTGCTTTTCTGAAGGCTTCCAGTTGTGAGAGCCTCTCTCTACCTTTGCAGAGCTACTCTTGGAAACTTGTGACAAAATTAATATTCTCTGCCAATTCTTAGCACTCTTGCTGGAGTGTGCTCTGTTTCTAATGACATCGAATTTAGGCTTAAAGTCACCCATGGTGTCAGCAGGATGATGCAGTGGTCTGCTTGCCATGGCTCCATGCACAGCATGATAACTGAATTTTCTCTTTTTTAGCCCTGATCACTACAAACATCAGATTATGTTTCTGTTCACTGACTGCCAAATGCACTCTTTAGACTAAGAAATATTGTATTTGATGTGCAATAAATACAGAATCACTTCCTCTTGTTATTTTTGTTTTGTTTTGTTTTGTTTTTTTTTCTGGGAGCTGAACAAAGCCACTGCATTTTCACACTTGGGTTTTTCTGGAGAGGGTGAATGAATTAAGAGTTCCTCCTTTGGAAAACACTCCATTTAAATCACTGCACGCAACTGAGCACAACAAACAGTTTTAAGGAGAACATAAAAGCAAGAAAGCCACTTCTCACCATCAGCCATTGTTGGGAGAGGGAGTGTGAAAAATCTTGAGTTTCCGTCCCTTTTGCGCTATTCCCACTTGAAGGCTTCGTTTCAAGGGAAGAAGTATTTTCAGTACTATCACTCTCATCTCTTGAATTCTTAAAAATATTTAAGAGTTAACAGAAGGTGATGTGAGAAAATGCTAGAACTTAAACTACAAAATCCTTCTGTAGGTGCTAAAAGCTTAAAATCAAAATCCTACTCTTGGAGGAAAGTGCTGGTACTCAGTAGCTAAGGAGAAGAGTTATTTTTGTTGCCTTAGACTTCTGTTTTCTTTGGAATGAGTAGCTCTCTTTACAGGGGTGGGGGAACACCTCACAGAATACAGTAGTGAGGGTAAAAACTAATCATTGTGATTTTTCCCGTGCTTAGAAATAATACTAACATGGCTTATTGAAGTATTTCTCTTCCAAGAGATGGATGATTTGTGTTTGGAGGGGGCAGAAATGCTTTAGATGTTTCTGTCTCATCAGTTAATTACCAAATATATTTTGCTTTGCACTGCAGAACTTCATTGATAAATAAACTTGTTTTTCTTAAACATGTCTTTTAAAAATAGAGCGAACTTGTTTATAGAAACTCAGCAGCAAATCTTTGACTTCCCCAGGTTAGGTGGTCAAGGAGGAGTTTGTGTATGTGCTCCTCTGCTGTCCCCAGGAAAGGATTGTGCAACTCAGGTACCTCTTTTCTTAACAGGGACCTGGTTGAAAAGCAGGAATAGACTGAAACCCTTTAATAAAGGCTCAATGTCTGCTCTTGCACAATTGTTTCAGTAACTGTCCCAACAGAAGCTTTCAGGAAAGACCCCTTTGGTTTTTCACTCGTGAACAGAAAGCCACCAAAGTTCTTCCTTACTCATTTCTCGGCAGACAAAAATAACTTCACTTGGTCTCTGTCCTTGAGCAGAGGAAGCTGCACTAGAACTGAGCTGAAAACCTCCACCCACTGAACGGATGTTGCAGTGGGATGTTTCCCTGGTGCTTCCCAGTGAAAACTCAGAAAATGAACTCGAGATGGTGTTTGGCACTGGAGCTGGAAGGCACAGCTGGGGAGAGGTGCCCAGGAGTCTGCTGGAGCCTGAGCCCTCGCTCTGCCCGGGGCTGGCCAGGGCAGCTGCAGCTCCCACTGCCAGGGAATGGCCGTGGATGGACGAGCCTGGTGAGTTCCAGGAACCACTGACTGCAAATTTTGGGCCATCAGCTGATTATGGGGGAAAATGTAGCAATAGAAATAGAATATTAGAAATAGAATACAGAAATAGAACAATAGAAATAGAACAGAAATAAAATAATGAAAGGCCTAATTTCAAACCTTAGTTCATTTTTCTTCTCTCTTTGCCTTCTTGGTGGAGAGCCTTTTCTCTTGCAATGGTTGGTTTGACCCAACTAATTTAATAATCAGGCAAGAATAAAGCATGAGCATTTTCTTGTAAATTCCTTCCTTTCTGTGAACCAAGTGAGAACTTCTTTTGGAATTCACAGTTCAGGTGATTGAGATTTGGGGGATGTCTGATTTACCTTTCGTAGCAAAACTCAGGACATGAATGTTTTCTACTTCTCCTTATGTGATGCTTACCTTGAGGGGTGTTACTGCCTGTGGGGATATTCTCTACCCCTAAATGAATTTTTCGTGTGAATTAGCATGGTTTGTTTCAGAAATTTTACTTGAAAGGTACGCTCTACCTAGCCTGAATTATTTTGAAAAAGTCCATTTTCACCCTATGTGTTTCTGTTCCAGTACTTTTAAAAAAGGGAAGAAAAAGACAATACAGTTTAGTTGTAAAAACAGACTTAATTGCTTTTGGATTAAAAAAATTTCTAACGCTATTGATTAGACCATTTTGAGTGTAATCCAGATGGAGATTAACATGGTGAGAGCTAATTACCTCTTTTAAGTTGCAATTGTTTGTTCCTTTAAAATAGTGCTGTATCTTCTCTTTGATTTTTGTCATTGGCAGTTGCAAATGTAAATGTTGAAATAAAACTGACTTTGAAGGCAGAGAGCCAGGTGTACTTTTTCAACAAATTGATTACAAATGTATCAGACACCTGTTATTTGATTTACGTGGCCGAAAAGAGCAAACATTTTCTTGGAACTCAGCTGGGAGTGTGGCTGGATAAGATTATCTCCTTGTGCTGGAGAGGGAGGATAAGACAAGCAAAACAACCTTTTGTTTTGTTTAGGAACCCTTTTTATTAAACAGTCTAAACAATATTGCAGTGTTGAAGGAAAGCATTTTCCTTGGGGATAATCCTTGGGGAAGGCAGGGGAAGGGTGGGTTGGATCTGAGGTTCTTTGCCAAGGTTTTGCCAAGGGGCGCTCCATGGTCAGCAATCATCGTCCTCTGCAGTGGAGAGCTGCAAAGTTCCCATCCCAGAGACTGCTTTGATAGCTAACACTGAGTTTTCCTACAAAACGCAGATTCAGAGGTCCTTTAAAAGCAGTTGCAAACTTCCTGTTGCCTTTGGCATTTTGTCCAAAACACCTGCCACGAAGCTGGGATCTGGCCCCAACCAGAGATCTGCTCCATCCCGCTGCCTGTGCGAAAGTGAAAGGAGAGGGTGGGGAGCGGAGGCAAAAGCAAAGCAGCCGTGCCCGAAGCACATGTTAATCAAATCAGATCAAAGGATATGATGTCAGTTTATAGAGAAACAGGTCAGGCAGGCCCAGGTAGCTCAGGAAGCAGGGTACTAATTATTCCCAGAAGAAAGTCAGGTATAGGGTTACCGCGCCGCACTGGGAAGTCAGGAGGTCAGAATTTGCACAGCAACCAAGTCCACTGGCTGGAACAGCTCGGCTCCTCTCAGGGGAGGTTATAATTCTGTGGAAATGGGAGAGAATGAGCCCAGTGCAGCGAGTGCAGCCCAGCCAGGTAAGCACATGGAGCTTTTGGAATGCTGTGCTGTGGGGAGCTCTGGGGCATCCCTGCTCTGCGTGTGGGAGCTCGCTGTGCTCTTGGCTGTGGCAGCGTGTCCACGCCAGGGGACCTGTCCTTGCATGTGTTTTGGGGAAAGGAGGAAATCCACATCACTCATCTCTGCTATGCATTATTAAAAAAAACACCCACTGCTTGAACTTAGAAGGGCAAGGAAAGGTCTGATAAGATCGTGTAAACATTTGGCACTGTATTGTCACTAAGGGTTGCTTTAAACTTAGGGTGATCTGTGGATGTTGGGGTTACTGTTCTGTAGCTTAGTTAAACCTCCTGCAAATGGTTTTGGGTAGGCAGTGCTTTGCACAACTGTTTTGCACAAATTTCGTACCTGTTCCATGTGAGCAGGGCATGGCAGGTGCAGGGAGATGAAGGATATTGTTTCTATTTAGCATTTGTGGCTTATTCCAGCTTGTTGCCTTTGTTTTGTTTTTCCTTTTGTGGGCTGTGCTGAGGTTACACCAACACATGCATGCAAAATAGCCCTTGTGGGCACTTGTGTGACTAACTGCAAGAACAGAGTATTCTGTCCTAGGTATTTTAAATTTTCAGTAGAACCCTGAACACAACACTTCATAAATCTTGCTTAGTCCTTCTTTTGCAACATTAATGTCAACGTTTTGCTTTGAGAAAGAATGTTTTCCCAGTAGCCCTTTTTTCTTTCAACAGGCTGTTTTAACATCCCAGAAAATATTATCTTCCTGAGGAATTATTCCATTATTTTATCTTCTTAGCATTCAGTGGGTTTTTTCCCCTGACATTCAACCCATGCTTTTCTTTTGCTTGACTTTACCAGCTTCTTCCTGGCCTCTTTCTCATGCTTTGCATACAAGGGATAAAGCTTTGTGTCTATTTTGTGTTTTGCAAGAATCCTTAAACTACTGTAAAATTTGCAAAAGGTTTTCTGAGAGCTGGAGTGGTTACTTTCTAGTCAATGACAATATGTGTTACTATTTTTCCCTTGAAATTATTCTTTATATGCATGCATATATATAATCCAGGTGTTCAAATGTGTGCCTCAGATTCCCGTATTTAATAGGAAATAACTCCATTAATGCTGGAGCAGGTTTAGTTCACAGAGAACTTTTATTCCACTGCCTTTTTTTTTTTTCTCCTTTTTTTTTCTGTGTGTTAATAATTATGTAGGAACTATCCGGAAAACATATGGTGGCAAATTAGATTTTGATCCAGATTTTAATATTGAATAAAGCACCAGGAATATTCAATGCTGTGCAAGTCTAAACAACATTTGAGGCATGGTAATGAAAGAATTGGTATTGTTTCTTCCTCGCTTTCTTCATTCAGGACCTGACTTGTGGTTGCAGGGGTTTGCTGCTCAGAAGGTTATCCAGTCTAACTCCAAACTTACTTTTTGTGCTGGAAGGGAGGAGCTGTTTTACTTGTGCCAGTATAATCTACGAATAAAACTGATGGAAAATATTTTCAAGCACGTTGTATTTTATACAGGTCTTTTGGGACCTATGATTGTGATTCTGGTTTAATTCGTGCCTTTTCTCCCATTAGCCTAAGTGAGCTTAGTCAAATGGAATTCCTCTTGATTTGCATTAGTGGAAATGGGACAAGAGCTAGGACTGCAGAGTAATTCTGGTTTTTAAATTAAATATTCTGTGTGCACACATGCAAACACACATGCACACCCCCAGCCCAAATTTTTCAGTTGCCATCAACGTTATTTCCACGTGTGCTCGTTTTAGAAACTGTCCCAAATAATTGGTGGTTCAACAGGTATTTTTTAAGGAAAGAAAGGTGCAAGGATTAACATGACTCAAGATACCTGTCAAAACCGCTGCTAGTGAGACAACTTGGGTTCCTTTTCATGTTATTTATTTTTAGAGAACTTTGAGGCTTGTATGAATTACTAAAGGTGCCAGATTGACAGCCCTGGAGGCTGGCTTCACTTATTCATTAGCAAAAGAGATACGGCCTGGGCAGCAGGTGCACAAACCTCCTTGCTGTGCTGTACCCATGGCTTCAGTTCTGCTGTGAAAAAAAACCTGGTTTTGAAGATCCAGGGTTTCAGCCCTGCTCCCTCCTTGCCTTTCCCTGCAGCATTTTCTTCTGATGGTGTTGTGGTGATGAGGTTGGAGCCCTAAAGACTGTGCAGAGCCCTTTATTTGGTTTCCCCCAGCAGCCATCAGATGGGGAGGAGGCTCGGGGCTTACATAAGGCAGGAATTCTCGCCATCTGGTCAATCAGTAAATGCAAGGTCACTCTGCCGTCGCTGCATTTCTGTTTTGCACCGAGTACAGTAAGCCCAGAGAATAAATTAACTGTTGGTTCTGTGGTTGTTTTGCTGCTCCTGGGAATGGTTCAGAGCCCCGTTCCCTCAGCCTGGGTGCGACAAGTGAAAAGAGCAAAGCTCTGAACAATGGGGCTCTGACTGCCAGCCCTGGATTGATTCCTCGGTCAGGCAGCGCACTGAGAGCCCTTCAGAAATGTGCTGCAACTCGCTGAGAATACCTTGTATTTTTGTGGTGGTTCGGGGTTTTTTTCCTTTTTTGTCGGTGTTGGGTTTTTGGCTTTTAGAATCAAGAGCCGTTCCCTTCGCATGAGTTGTTGTTTTCGGTCTTCCCATGAATTAAGTACTGTTTACTGGAGAATGTGACAATATATAAGCCCCACAAGATGCAATTACTGTAAATTTTAATTTGGTGATATTGTACATGAGCTGTAATTGATTTTACACTGTATTGTGTTGCTAGATGATGGTAGCAGCTTTGCTGGCTTGCTAAGTGTGTGTAATCCATGCTTGTCTCTGGCCCGCAGAAAAGAGAGTTGAATTGAGAAGTTCAAGTTAAAGCAGCTTGTTCTTTTGGTTCTTGAGAGGCACAAGTGAGTAAGAATGAGAGGAGTCATATGAGCATTATTAATAAAACATCCTGAAAAATTCGGGGTTTTTTCAGGGCTCCCTCATGTGCTGTTTATTAGCATAACTTAAGCATTTTTATAACTGGTTTCATTATATATATATTTAATATAAACATATGATTAAGCAACTGCGTTATTTCTAATGCAGTTTCCAGGCAAGTTCAGATTCCCTCTGTAATTAATCTGGGCTTTGGGTCAGCTCTGAGTGTGTGTTCCTCAGGGTTTGTTCTTGTGTTCTGATGTTGATTTTTAGATCAATATATATGTAGTCTCATGAAATATTTACAAACCAGGTCTAAAAGAAGCAGCTACTACTTTTTGCTGAGAAAGGTGATAGGAAAATATCAAGAGCCTACATAAAGATCCTGGCATGCTTGTGTGGAGCAGTGGGAGTTGAGAAGGGAATGTCCCAGAAAGCAAATTTCAATTTCAAATGCCTTTTTCTCACTGAGAGGGCTTCTTGGCCACCAGGTCTACCCAGCTTGCTAGGTTGTGTGAACGATTTTCTTTCAGCTTTGTGTTTTTGAGCAGGGCTCTGAATAATGCTAATGAATGCTGTAATCAGCTGCAGTTATTAACTGGGGGGTTCTCTAACAAGAAGTGGTAGTTCTGAAGGAGCATTGTGAAAGTGCCTCCTCTCCCCTTGGCGCTGGATGACCTCAGCCCTGCCAATCGAGGTTTGCTCTCTGGACAGTTTTTCACAGAACATCCTTGGGTCCCTTTTTGGCTCTTTTTGAATGATAATAGCAAGGGTTTCCTGCGACAGCATTTCTTGCACAGCTTGGCTCTATTCCCCGACCAGGTACAGTAACAATGGGTAATTTAAAATAATTCATTTTATTGCTGCCTCCTGTAGATTTTTGACTTTCATTTCAAAGTGGTGAATCCAGAGAGCTGGAGAAGTATGTTCTGATCACTATCCTGGTGCTGTGAAAAATACAAGATTTAAATAGTCCCGCAGAGCCATCAGCAGCTGGAACAGCACAGAGCACTCTTTTTACTTCAGCTGAAGTCATTCTAACATTTTCAGGGTGCTTTTAACTCTTTTGTCACAGGAATATCTGGGTTTTTTTAGCTTTCATTTCCCAGTTTATATGTGCTCACGAATCAGGAGTTGAGATGTCAGGTCTACACAAATATTATCACTAATATAAGCATATTAAATCTGAAAAAACTGCATAAATTGAAGCATGATAAGAGTGAATCTGTTTGCAGTGGTAAGAATTGACCACAAAACTGGATATCAAGCCCAAGACTTTCAGCTCCCAATCTGCTTGGTATTATTGTTGTTTTGCTATTATAATCCTTTCCAGTTCTAAAGGTGTGTTGCAGATGATTGCATCCTAATATGTGTGCCTGAAAATGAAACAAGATAGAAATATCTTGCTGCAAGAAGTAAAACCGAAATTGAAAATGTAGTAGGTGTACAGCAAAAGGATGATGTTTGCAAAGTGTCTGAAAACTTTTCCTCAGAAAGCTGCTTTAAACTTTGAAATTCTACCAAATGTAGGAATAAGCCCTTGTCAGCAGTCGGGTCTGTCACATTCAGTGTTTGCCACTTAGGGAAGTGATCCAAGGGAAGTTGTTGGTTTTTCCCCCAGTACATCATTGTGCAGTGTGTGTGGTAAGGGTTATGTTTATTTTGGCTGCTCCTGTACCTCTTTTTCTGAAAGTCAGTCACTTACTGGAGAAAAGTAAAGAGCGGAGGTTGGCACGGAGGGAATATCAATGTGGTCTGAGCAGCTCAGGCAGAGGGGATCTAGTTTTATGTAAACTTCTTATGCAGATATGAACTAGTTCATAAACTAAAGAGTGCTCTGCATTCATAGCAGGTCCTGACAAGATCTCTTTTTTCCTCCTCCTTCAAGTACTGGAAGCTTTCTGCAAGTGGCTGAAAATTTTTCCGTCTCTATACAGGAATTTCATTCCATAGTCCTAGTGGAAAAGGTGGTGATGGTGAGAGGTTTTATTTTATTAGTCTTCTTCCTTATCTTGAAAAAACAGCATCTCCACTGATGGCCACCACAGTGTCCTAAATGCCATCGTGTCTTGCAGGGAGTTCTTGAGATGTGTTTTATAAAGACAAGCAGGGTTCGGTTTTTGTTGCAATTCTGATCCAGGTTTTTTGAATTCTTTTTCCTGAGTGTTTGCTGTTGTGTTGGGTGGTTTGTTTGTTTGGTTCTGTTTCCCCTCCCACCCCTCTCAGGGCCTGATGTCCTAATTATTCTCCTGGTTATGGGATATGTAGAGCTGAGACTAATAACTGCAAAACTCTTCATTCTGCATTTAGTCAGCAATCAGAGAAGCAAGGAAGATTGACTTCATGTGCACCAGGCAAGTAGCTAGAAACCATTGTAAACCAGTGGTGAGCTTCAAAGAGACTTGTCATCTTCCCTGCTGAGAGAAATGTGCATGTTCTGTGCAGTGTTGGAGCTTTTCACCCAAATTTTTAAATTCTGGGTGCTTTAGAGTCCACTCTCAGGTTGCAGCTGTGGAGAGCCACAGGGTACCTTTGGGGCTGCCTGCTCCCAAGGGTCAGCTCTCTTGGGGTGTTGCTGCAGCTGCCTCTGCCTTTTTCCATTTTCATGTTTCTGGTTTATTTTGGTCATATCCTGAAGCTCTTCTTAGCATTCAGGAGAATAAAAAGCATAAGCTAAAGTTACTAAATCCATCCCTGTAGAAACAGAGAAAGTGGAGCTGTGGTTTTTAGCCTGAATGCTACTGTGAATCCAAAGTGCTAGGCATAATAGCTGGCTTTGTCAATTTGTGTATATATTCATCTTTTTCTTCAAATAGTGCTTTTAGAAGTGGCATTTCTGCTGTCTGTGTAAGCTCAGATTTTCTGTGCCTTCATAACACAATTAAGTTCACCACATTTTATTCCTGCTAGCCTTGCAAAGAGGGACTGAGTCAGACTGTATTTGTTCTTGTGCTTCATCAGCAGAAATGTTTACCAACTTTCTAGTTTTGTTTTATTTGTGAAAATGCAGTGAAAGTAATGGGCTTGCACTGGTATCAAGAGGGCTTAATTTGGTTTGTGTTATTAGCACTGATTGAGACATGAGCAAGAAATAATCCAGTTATTCTTCCACTGCCCAGGGATGAGTTTTTGTGGCTGACACGACAGCAATATATATTCTCACTTATAAACTGAGTCTATTTGACTATCAAAGTCTGAAGTTACAGCAAACCCGAGTCATGGCAATGATTGTTGTGATCCTTATGGAGGTGATGTGTCATTGTCCTTGATCAGCTCTGCTCTCTTCCTTGCTGTCTGTAATCCTTGGGTAGAGGAAAGCATAGGCAGACTCTTTGGGCAATAAATATGAAGCCATTCCCAAATGGCAGTAAATTTAATTTAAATTACCATGTATTACTGCAGCTCCTGGCAGCACCGGTGACTCTGGTACCTGGCACCTCTCCCTGGGATGCTGCCTCCATGGAAGATCCTGCAAGCTCTGAGGGACTGGAAATTCAGTTCTCTGGTAGTTCATGGGCATTGTGGCCACCCCCTGTAAATTGTAGCACAGCTTAACTAGCAGATAATGATATAAACCCGTGTCTTCTGCATACCTGAACAACAAAATGTTTATAACTCTTGCTTTCCTGATACAGAGAATTCTTTCCTAGTTACTGTTTCTATACTTACCAGATTACATGTAAAAAGCATAAAATCCTTTATATTATCCATAAACATAATAACAAATGCTACACTACATAACTTAGACTTAGTCAATAATTCTAGACTTAGCCTGAGGGGTTGAAGAGAAAATTATTCCTGTTACAAATTTTAATTATGCCATAAACTCTGGGAAATAGCTATTGATCTTCAGCATCTGGCATCAGAAATGTCGCCTGCTTTTTTTGGTTATTTAGTTTGTCAGTAGCATTGTCATATAGGATAAAAATAAAAAATGTCACAGGAGATGAAGATGTACCATATGCAAATGAGAATATTTTGGTTTGTTTATGTACTAAAAATATTTTATTGCTGAAGAGTTTTTTTGTTTCTTACCAGATTTTTTTAGCTATCTCCAGAGAAATTTGCATTTGAGATGCAAGAAAGCAAATTCTAATTCTATCAAAGACTCTTTCTCACCGTGGGATGCTGTAATGTGTACAGTGTGTTTCTTGTCTTATAGGTACATTTAAAATTGGAATTCAATTAACTTCTCTGTTGTGGAAGAATTATAATTTCAAGGGCCAGATGAGACAAAGGCTGGAACCTTATTTCTGTATTTTTTTCCTTAAACCAGGGCTGTTAGATGATGATTGTTAGTGTAAAAACTTCAAGTCCAGCTTAAAATAGTAACCTTGAAATTCTGATTGGCTCTGAAATCAGTGGCTCCTCAGCACAGTGAGCTCTTATTCAGATGCTTCTGAGTAGAAGGAAAAGCTTCTGAAGAAGCTTGAATTTCAGAGCAAGATGTGCTGAGAACAGAACTAGAAATGCAGACCACCTTTCTATTCCACCTCAGGCCTAGAGCCTGGTGTGCTGTTTGGTGGCATGTCTGCTTGTGGGTCATGAGGTTTGATTGTAGGTCGTCCCCCAAAAATAGTTGTTTTAGGTGACTGGAAGTACATGCTATACTCAGTAAAACTCCTTGTAGGCAAAGTAGCATTTCTTTTCCCACATCCAAAATGGTCTTTGAGGAGACACTGCTTGGCCCCCTCCTTTTGAAGCAGATGAAAGATCATTTTCCCTGTCCAGGAGAATTGGAGCTACAAGGGGAAGAATGTGTTGGAGAGCTCCAAAGGACTGGCCCTTGGAAGGACAATCAAGGGCAGCTCACCGTGGTGACAGAAATTACAGAGGCTCTCTGAGAGCTGAGCAGGTGCCTGGGGGACCAAATGCACTTTGTGCATTCCCTCCAGATGCCTGAAGCAAGGAGGGAATCTCTGTGGTCCTGAGACACAGGAGTGCTGCTGGCTCAGTGCAGAGATACAGTGAACCCAGGCTTGGTGCCAAGCCCTGTGTTCATGGGATGCCTTATCCCTGTTCTTAAAATCAGAGCCGAACACGGTTGGAAGGGAAAAAGGGGTTTTTTACCTCGGTATTTATTTCAAAGATCCCTGGTCCACTCCGTCCAGGTGGAACACTCCCAACATGCACATGGAAATGCCCACCCCAAAATGCCCCCACACGATAGATGGGCTATAGAATTATTGCCCCAGTCCACCCCTTCCCTCCCCCCAGAACCCTCCCCTGGACAGACCCATCTTCTAGTTTACAAGAGAAAGAAAGGACCTTGGTGTCCGAGGCCTCCAAGATGTTCAGTCTCCTAACTCAACAAAACATCAAGTCTAGGAATGTAGGCTAAAAGAAACACCAAGAATACAAAAGGCTACAGAGGCACACAAAAGAGGTATAAAAAGAAAAGGCAAAAAAATCATTATGGCATCACATGCATCGATATTAAAAGGAAGGATGTTTGTAAAGCCATAGGAATGGGCTGCTCTGTGAAGGAGGCTCCCAAGAACACCCTTGAGAAATACTGCACTTTTCTCCCAGTTTCAGCAAGGGGTGGAAGCACCTCTGTCCATTCCTGCTGGGTAGTTTTACTTAAATTCTCATCTTCTTACCTTCACCCTGTGGTGAGCCATGTGATGCCAGACACGGCATCTGAAGTTTCTCAAACTTTGTGCACAGGACTGTGACCTTCTTATTGAAGAAGTAAATTTAGCAAAGTAGGACAAAGCGGACTTCAGAGGGGCAGCTTGTGGTGGCTGTTGCCAACTCTTCGGCAGGAAATTGCTCCCTCTAAGAGTATCTGCCAGTGGCCTATTGATGCTTGAACCCTCCTGGCTGACTTTACTCAGCCTGGCTTTGAACAAAAGGGATGGAAGCAAACACCAGTGAGGCTCGCAGGCATTTGAGGTGGCCAAGCTGACAGGTTGCACTCCAGCAGGTAAACGGAAGCCTATTAAGAGCACACAGAGAGGAAATGTGTTGTGTGAGCGTCAGGTGTTTTTTGGGATGGACCTCAGTGAGGCAGACAGCTGTGGCCGTTCCAAGGACACGGAGCAATCACGCGGTTTCTGAAGGATTTCTCTGGCAAGTTCTGACTTAAATGTTTTCATGTAGGACTGAATGTCGAAATCAAAGCTTGCATCTGCATTCACTTTACAGAGCAGGACCGAGGTGGCATCTCCATCTGACTGCAGAGCCCTCTCAGCAAAATTTAAAACACTGCACCGTCCCCAATTTTGTGTTCTCTGAAGAGCCCTAGCACTACTTGAATAATACTTTTTTGTCTGCTTTCATTTTCTAAAAAGAGTGAAATGTATGAAATGTGTGCAGTTTTCACAGGGAAAAAGAATCACTGAAATGCCCAGTTCTCTCTCTCTAAAAGCTTCCAACAGCTTCTGAACCCAGACCTGCAGTTACCCTTTAGCCGTTTAATTTGGGCCTTGTACTGCTGGAAAGTTCTGCCATTTGTGTTCTACCATTTATTTTGGTGACAAAGGGAAGCTCAATACCTTGAAAAAATGTAAGCTCTAATTTTTATATACTCAGATTTTTTTGTCTATTGTTTCTGGCTGGCAGGTCAGATTTGTACTGCTGCCGTACGCAGCAACTTAAAATTCATGTTGGTGTGTCACTGCAGTTACTACACTTCAGCCACCACACCAGAAAATTATTAACTTTCAGTTAATGATAACAGAAAATGTTTTATAATAAACTGTGAAATAACCTAACCATCTGCAAAAAGTGTAAAGATTTTATATTAAAAAGCAATTAAACTTTGGGGGTTTTTGTTTGTTTGCTTCTTTCTAACAAATTGTAAGACATGCAATTAATTGGCTTTTGCTTTGGAGGGAATTTGTGCTTGCTATAGCATGGTGTCTGCTAGAAGAATAGATGTCTGCCACTGAATTTTGGGATGCTTACATGCAGGGAGAGGCTATTTTTGGTAGGAAGAGAGAGAGGGAAGTGGCAGCTTGCACCCATTAAAGCTCAGTGCTGTGTTGTACTCTGAAGACTCAAAGCCACAGATGGGCTGAGAAACAAGGACTTCTCTCAATTTTTGGTTGAACAACAGATTTCCTCTGTGGGCTTGGGTTGCTCCTTGTCTTGCTTTGTGCAAATCCCTTGCTTCACTTTTTAGCTTCAAGTCTCATTTGAGATGAGCAGCAGGAGCTGCCCGTGCTCTGCAGGCAGTGCAGGGTTAAACTCCCTCAACAGTTCTCGAGTGCCTTTATCTTAGGAAGGTAAATATGATAGCAGCAAGGACTACTGACAAGTGCCTTTGTGGGTTTAATTGGCTCATTTCTAACAGCAGAAGAGAGTGTTCAAATAAAATGGAAAAAAACAAGGTCTTCTGTGCAAAAGGAAGCTTTTCTAAACTGTGGGGTTTGAACGAGCTGAGCTAAAAATCAAGAGGGTGAATAAAACTCTGACTATGAAGGATGGGACGTGAAAGGTTGGGAAAGAATGAGGAGCAAAATGAACATGATAATTTGCCCAGAAAACATTTGTGCTGCAGTTGTGGTCAGTTAGGAAACCTGGCAGCACCAGGCACTCCCTTTGCACTGACAGAAGCCCCAGATCAGGGAGTAGATTTCCACCTTCCCCAGGCTGTTCCTTGTCTCACGACAGACTTTTCCAACACCCAGTTGGCCACACATCCAAAACACTCCGGGCACTGTACTAATAATAGGATTATAAAACAGGTTGGAATGCGAGTCTGGATGTAATTATTTATGTTCCCTCCATCCCATGCCATGTGGAAGATTCAGGTGAGGGAGGGATTAGTTCCTCCAGTGCCCTGTGATCAGCAGTGAAGTGAACACTTCTCCTTTTATCTTGTGCTTTAAAGTTCAGTGTCAGACTAAGTAGCTCTAAGCACACTCCAGAGGTGATCCAGAAGTGAAAGGTTCCCTGTATATCAATTCAGTGTTGTTTCTTATTCTGCTTTATGACATTTCCAACTCCTTTTATAATGCAAATATCTGTTTGCTTCGTACATGAATTCTCAAGTATTTGCATGGATTGTTTTGGGAGGGTTTTTGTGGTTTTGTTTGCTTGTTTTTCTTTTGTTTTTCTTTTTTTTTTTTTAATGCAGATGGAAATTTATCTAGAGTAATGATTTGATGTTTGTTTGACTAATGGAAGTGCTAAGTATTTGAAGACTTCAGCTATCTTGGGAAAAAAATCTAGCCCCCTAAATTTACTTCAGTCAAATATTACCCCAAATACAGTCTTACTTAAGTGTGAAAGCTGAAGTTTGGCTGGGAAACGCAGCGTATTGTTTTCTTTATTCTGATATCATTACATTTTGTATTCTTTATTCTGATATCATTACATTTTGTATTTTTAAGGTGAGCTGTACCCCCCAGTGTTGACATGGATGTCTTGGAGTCAGAAAACAGCAGGTGCTGACATCTGTCTGTGCTGAAGGTGGCTCTTCACATCCTTTAGGGATATCTCAAGGGTCCATAAACCAGTCTCTCGCTCTTGAGCTGCAGATCCGAGATTTCAGGTTCCCCATCTGGAAATGCTGCACGGGGGTGCAAGGCCAGGAGTGAATTGATGTTGATGCCTTAAGAGGCCACCTATAAGCAGAGACCAGACAGGAGTAAGGGAATAAAGGTGGGTCTTTATTTGAAGGGCCTTCAAGGTACACCCCGGGAGCCAGAGGCTGTTGCCAACATGGACCCCAAGATGGACAACAGGTCACGAGTTCTTTACACCTTTATAGGCTTGGTTCATTTGCATAGCCAGGGTTAACTCTCCAATTAAAGCTTCAGTTTAATGATTAAGTAATTCCCCTCAGCTTGCCCCCCTTTCAGAGGCTTTTAGTTTACACTTTTTGGGCCTAGGACGGTCTAGGTGTCCTTGAAGAGCAGGCCCGGAGAGGCTTTGTTATGACTACTCAGCACGAGAGAACAGAAATTAACAGGCTACAAGAAACCTCAGAGCTACACACTAAGCAGTACAGGATTCTGAAAAATATAAAAGTCAAAATCTAAGGCATCAATGTGAGACCTGAAAGCCATCGGCCCTGGAGAGCTGGAGGTGGCTGGGAACGTGCACACACAGGCAGTGCAGTGACCCTGCTTTGCCCACAGCCATCCCCCAGAAATCAGGAGCACTCCGAACACCCAGCCTGGGCCCTTCCCAGAGATCAGGAGAGGAGAGGAAAGCATCAGGAAAGGAGCAGAGCAGCGAGGGAGGGTTGTACAGCACCTCGGTGCCCGTGTTCTGTGGTTGCACACAAGGCAGCAGTGCTTAAAGGTCACCATTGTTTACACACTGAGCTTATTACTGAATTCACCTTTAAAAAACTTAGGGTTTATGTTTTTTGCCTTTCCAGTACATGGTTGTACTCCTAACCTAGGAAGTTAGTGGTATATCCACAGGCAATAATCATATTATTTCTCCTACCTTGGTCAACAAACCTTTTCTGAACAGTCTGCAAAGGTGGAAGAGGTGTGTTGTTTATTTTTTTTTTTTTTTTTTTTTAGATCTACCCAAAAGCAAGAGAAAAATCAAACTGGTTCTGAGACCAAAAGGAGTCTTAGTGTCTAGATACACGTAGCCTCAGGGTATTGTGTTCCCTGGTTTCTTTTATTTATGTAAAATTGTAGCTTTATTTCTGTCTATTCCTTTGTCTTTAATGCAGACCAAAAGGAAACATTTTGCTGGATTTAAGGTCTGTGTCCCAGTTCTGCAGCATGGATGATTCCTGCTGTGCTCCAAATGAATGAGGATAAGGTCCAATAAAACCTGGCTTTTGTCTGTTTGTCAGCTGTTGGGTTTAAGAAACTTGGATTGTTCCTTTTTTTCCCCCTAGTTTGGTGTCAGCTGCAGCCATTTGAACTGGATTGCATCTTTTATTGCAATTACAGCAAAGCTAAAAGATGCAGGAAAGAAATATCGCCTTCGTATTTCAAAAGAGTTGTTTAAAAAAAAAAAAGAAAGGGTTTTCTGTTGTCTCAGATACAGATGTTTGTTTAAACCCAATCATGAAATTGTACTCAGATTTAATTTATCGTTTAATTTTGTACCAGTCTTTAGTAAATAAACTGCCTTGGGAGCAAGTGAATCGTAGTTTTCTATATGCTAAAGTCTTGGAATGAGGCTTCTTTCAGCAGAGTTCAGCATCCCAGGAAAAGAAACAAAATTGCTGATGAAGCAGGCTCATGTAAATAGATATTTGTCAGGGCTTTAAAAATGCAGCAACCTCAGTTTGCAGCACAACTTGGGTAAAGTCTGAGTAATTGAGTTCAGTCCAAATCAAATCTCAGTCTTCAAAACTCAGGCTTTTAAAAAGTTTGTGTTGTTTTCTCTGTTTTTTGGCTGTGGGGCTCTGGCTGTGTTCAGGCAGTTCATCCTCGCTGCCTCCGAGTGCAGACAGGTCCTGAGTGGAGGCGATGAAACCCAGCTGCTATCTTTGAATTATTCCTGACCAGATGTGAAATAGCCCACTGAAATTTTGTGATGGTCATCTTGTTTTTCTTTATGGAAATTCTTAGCTGATAAGCAAACACAAATCTTGGAGAATGAGGGTTTGAACTGAACCCAAGCTTTAAAACTTTTGCTGACTCGCAGCAATATACTTTAAGAGATTACAGGCATTATAAGCACAAACATACGTGTTTGTTTTTGCTAAATTTTTGCAAATCTATTTAACAAGTTTGTCCTGACAATCATAGTCTATTTGAATTCTTCCTCTTAAAGACTGCAGTAAAATTGTCTGCATTTGATTTAATTCGCTTTATCTTGTGTATATTTCTCATTCAGAATTGGAAGAGGGAGTATCCAATCCACTCATTGACCCATGTATAGCTTTGCAGGGAAACAAAAAAAAGAATAATTAATGAAATGGACTGTTTCAATCCTGATATACATTATTAAATACAAAATTTAGCTCAGAAAAATTCATCTGAAAAAGGCAAGTTGCAGTTGATTGTATATATTAAAAGAAGGGTCATGTTTATCCCGTTGGAATGCTTCTGTTTGACAGGCTGTTTATAGCAAGCATTTTTTCTTGTTTTCTGGTTTTTTATGACATTTCTGGGCTAAAAGTTGTAATTGGCCATATTTTTTGTTTTGTCTTGGTTTGACTTTGGTATTTGTTTTGGGAAGTGAACGTTTAGGTCTTTGAATATGCACATCTGTTGTGAAGATGGAAAACCGATAGAGGCATGATTGCTTACTGTAATAGGAGAAGATTAAAATCCTATATTCCATGGAGCAGAATAGGAGCAGAATGCTGAGATAGGCCATTTGAAAAAGCAGAATTTTGAATGTTCCTGGGTTGTTCAGTTATCATTTGTAAACCCCGTAACCGTGAGGCATTGCAGCCATTTTAAATTACTATAAATGTTTAAATTATGCCAAGTATAAAGATAAGCATTTCTATTATGCTTCCGAATTTGGAGATCATCAGTAACTTCCTATTCTTCATAAAGTTCAATTTCATGCAAGAGTAACTGATGTTTTCAGCTGCAGTCAGTGACGCTGGGGCTCTGCAGAGCTGTTGGGTGGTGAGGGAGAAGGAGTCAAAGAGAAATAATTTAGAATAGCTATGGTTGATTTACTAAGGCCATTGTGACAGTGTATCCATATCGTGTTATTAAACACAAACATTATCATATTAGTCATTTTATGTATCATTATGACTGTATAATTACTGTATTTTATACACTCAGCTTTGAGCCCATTAGCTGTTAGTCTTAAATCATTAAAGGCAGATTTTAACTTCCACATGAATATGAATGCACTTTTTTCTTAATAAGGTCACTCATTTTAAAAAAAACTCAACATCCTGCAGATGTTGCCTTTACCCGTTATTAAAGTTTCCATTTCTCCAATCAAAACTTAATATTTCTAGACAGTTTGTTGTCTTTTTATAATTAACTGAAATTAGGACATAGTGAAAATGTGTTTTTAACTACTTTAATAGTCCTATTTGAAATTATTGTCTTCTTTCCTGTAATGAATCAAATTTCTAATGATTCTTCCTGCTTACTAATTTGCATTGCTGTCTGGCTGCCTTGCAGTTAATCAGCAAGAGTAAACTGCTAATAGATCACCAGGAATCTGTCAGGAGGATCAGTGTAGCAGTGTGAGTGCTGACAGGGCATGGAAATACCCTGCAAATGAAGGGCTCAGTCCATTGGGGATTTCATCCCTTGTCAAAAACACAGTGATTGGCATCTCAAAACCTTTGAGCAGGAGATGCAGTAACCCAGATCTGTTGTGGGGCATTGTGCTTATCTAGGAACCCTGTGGACCCCAGCCCCTGACTTAGCTGTGTCTTTAAGCCAGGTTTTCCCCTGGTGGGGGAGTGATTTTAAAGAAACTTTCAGCACTCTCTGCTTTAAGATTATTAAGTCTTACCACAGAAGTAAGGTCACCAGCGTGACCCAGACACAGCACACAGCAGAGAATGCAGCAGAATGCCCCCTTATCAAGATAACACGGCCTTCTTAAAGGTAAATCATCCAATTAAAGCTTAAAACAAAAGATATTTTCACTTTTCTACCAATGTTAGACAGATGCTTTAGTCACGTATACAGGAACTGTGGAATTTTTCATCAAATAACTTTTAGAAACCTACTACTGCAGAATATGGCATACTAGAAGAAGAAGAAGAAAGTCTAGAAACAACAACAATCCTCCATTTTTGAGTTTTTGCTTTTTATCTATTTACTACATTAATAAACCCAACACCTTTAGATTTTTCACCCTGTGATAACCTTACATAACACACTATTATTTAGTTCTCACTGAAGTAGATTCTAGTTCTTCCCAAAGAGTTGGCAGTTTTCTCCATGGATAAAGGTCAAACACAGTGTTGTCCAGGGGGGTAGAACCCTTCAAAACAGGCAGGGAAATATTCTCTGCTTTCAGGGCTCCCTCAGAACGCCCCTGCTTTCTGCCTGGCTAAGTGTGCTCTTCTTGTCCTGCTGTCTACCAGCAAGCAGCAGAAATATGTTTATTTTGCTAGTGAGTGTTTACAGAAATGCCTGGTTCTGTGCTGCTGCTGGTTCCCATTCACTGCCCCAGCAGAGGGTTGTGAGTTGAGTTGGAACGCTCTGCATGGTTAACTGCAAAAATGGCACTTGCAGCCAGTTCTGGAAAAACCCAGCTGGGAGTTGGACCCTTCCTCTGGTAAGGGCTTCCTACTTACAGAAATAGTACAGTTTGTGGGTATTAAGTGTTAGACAAAAGATCAGTGGTGAATTGCTGTACTCTTAACTTCCTGTTCTTACATGGCCAAAGACCTGGTCCAGTGGAAGGTGTCCCTGCCCATGGCAGGGGGCTAAAACTAGATGGTCTTTAAGTTCCCTTCCCACCCAAACTATTCTACAATTCCGTGATTCTATCATTAATAATGGTTCATGCATTTAAAGAAAAAAAAAAAGAAGATTAAAAAAAAAAAAAAAGATGTGTTAAAATTACTTAATTCTTTTGGTAGAAGCCTAGAGACTGCACTAATGTTGGAGGGATGATTCAGTCTTCCTCCAATACGGTAATTAAACCCAAATTTAAAACAATAATTGATCATTTATCTTGGAAAAGACAATTAAAATTCTGAAAGAAACAACAACAAAATGTTTTTTCTGGAGTAAGGATTCCCATCCTCTCTATGCATTTCCAATAAAGAACGAAAGGCTTAATGAATGTGGAGAAAAGAGAACAAAAATTGATGGTAATTAAGGTTTCTGTGTGATTGCATGGCATTTGCTGTCCAGTTGGGGTCATATAGCTGTGAAACATGGTAAACTATAAATATTTGGAATAGTCTGAAGTTTCCAAGTTCAATACTACAAGGAAAAAATTCTTAAGAGCTGCTAATCCTTATTTGGCTGGTTTGTTTTCCAAAATTGAATACCTGGGGGAGAAGAGATTGTAGAATTTGAATGATCATAGAACCATGGACAGGTTTGGGTTGGAAAGGACCTTAAAGTTCCTCCCATTCCACACCTTCCACCAGACCAGGCTGCTCCAACCCCGTCCAGCCAGGCTTTGAACATTTCACTCCATCCCCTCCAGGCCTGTGCCTGTCTCTTTGGCTGATACACCACCAGTGAAGAAAGAAATTTGAGTCTTTGCACCCATCTTTTTTACCCTCTCAACTAAGTTTTAGACAATAGGAAGAAAAATTACTCCTTTGCTATTTCCATTGTTGCATGTATTACAAAAATGACAAAGCCTCAGCTTGTCATTATCTCTTACTGTTTAGTCTTGCTGTTGGCAATATCAGGGTGTAAAAAATACAACAGCATATTGCAGTCTTACTCTTCAATTTTTTTTCCCCATTTTTTTTCTAGCAGATCCCCAGCACTATTTGAAGCTTGAAATATGTTTTTTAAATCTGTCTGATAGGGATATTTGTGTGTCCTTTCTTTCCTAACTTTTGAGCCAGCTTGGCTGTGTGTTGTGTTGGAGGGAGGGAAGAGAGAGGGGGCTTTGACAAAGAAGCTTCGTAACCTGATTATAAAAATGATTGTTGTATACTGCCTGCATTAGGGGAGCATTAAACACTCATTAGGGCTCTGAAGTATTACTCATTATGAACCTGACTACAGCTGGCATACAACTTTTATCTTGCATGTTTCGATACAGTAATAAAAGTGTAAATTACAAATGGGAAGATCCTAACAGCAAAAATAACAAACAAATTTGTATTTTACAGTCCTTTTCCCAGGCAAAATATTTTGGTTCCCTTTCCCTGTTCAGAGACAGAAAGCTAATCCTACCCAAGGCACTTTTTAAAGTGCTCACGGAAGAGATTATTCCATGGGGACTCAACCTGCAGCTACAGCTCAGAGCTAATGTGACACCAAATATTAAAGTGGAGAAGCTCCACTGAGCCACAGCCAAGTGGCACCTGTCTGTGGGGAGGACAGGTGTGTGACTGAGAGGGTTTTGTTCCAAATCTGAGCCTGGAGTGACACATCTGGGTGCCAACAGGGATGTCAGTGATCTGCTGTCACGTTAGTGATGATAGAGCCCTGCTGGCCATGTTCCTGCAGGATCCCTCCCTCCTCTGACTCCCAGGATGCTGCACGTTTGTGGCTGGATTGAAACCCGGCCAGTCTGTGAAAATGAAAACCCTTTTTTCACCCTTCTCCAGTTTTTCCCCTCGAGCTGTGCTTCGTGTCAGGTTCAGGATTATTTCAGGTTCTGTAAGTACTGTAAGGAGTGAACTGCGCCGTGTTATTTTAACAATGCAGGGATCTACTAAGCCTCCTAAAACACAGCCAGTGCTGACATACACCTTGTAAATGTAAAGTTACTACAAACCCCAGCATGTCGAGGCTGTTTTTATTCTAACACTCCTTGGCTGTTCAAAGGTCACTGTGGGCTGTGCCTCTCTTGAGAAAAGTGTTGCGTGCTGGGTACACAACATTACACAGAGTTTTATTCAAGAGGTGCTGATAACAGACTTGATTTGCAGGTTTGCTGGATGCTGGATCATGTTTCCTGCTTTGCAGGCCCTTCAGAGTAGAAACTGGTCTCATTTACTTCAATTTAAATGTTAATGATCCTCTTTTTCTCAAAGCAAAGGGAAATATGCACAATCACTCTGAAAATAGAGATATATTCTCCTGACAGACACAGTAATAACTTTTTGTCTAAAAATCCCTTTAAACACTTGTTTTACTACTTGGCATTAAACTATTTATTGTGTAGAAAACTTCTGAAAGGCATTGATCAGAGTTTAAGATTTCAGACACAATTTGATAATGTATGTACTTATATGAAGACAGTAAATGAATAAAGATTGTTTTTGTTGTCGGCAGGTTCTTTTTGTAGCTCTGCAATAGTTAAGGAAGCTCCCAAGTGCTTTACAAACTTTGGGTGTGGAAATGTCAATATTTTATCAAATGTTCAGTGAAGTTTTATCATCTGCTTTATTTTGAAAACTTTATACATCTGGGCTTATCATTTCAGAACCCGTACTTAAAATCCATGCCAAATCTGCTTAAAACCCATGTGCCACTACAGCAGCAAGCAATTCTGAGCTTGGTTTCCAACTAAGTATGTATGTAGAGCAGGATCAGGCATACGTGGTACAAACTGGTGTGTAGAGAAGAAGAAATGTGTGTTTGGGGGCACAGGGACCCTGGAGATTGGGGCTGGTTCCTCAGCAGTGCTTGGGAGTGAAACCTGTGTGAGGCTGCTGCCCCTGGGAAATCGTGACAGGGACTGCAGAGCTCTGGGTTCTGCCACGCTGAGAGCAGGGGAGGCAGATTTTGACTGGTCCTTTTGACTTCTTGTGATCACCAGGCTCTGTCCAGTGCATTAAAACAAAATACAGTTGCAGAGGTGGTGCTGGAGGGGAATGCTAATGGGCACCAGGGATGTGTTAAAATCTTCACAGCAGGCTGGACAGGCTCTTTACATTAATGGAGCTGATGAGAAATTAAGGATTGTGTTCTTCAAAGTATTCAGAAAAGTACTCCTTCTCCATTTGAGGTTGCTGTTAGTGCCTCCTCTTTTCTTTACCTTTTTCTCTTCCTCCTCTGTTACCTAGAAAAAGGTGAGGGTCAGCTCGTGGTCTCCAAAGCTGCATTGCCAGCATCCAGCTCCTCTTGTCCCATTTGTGGAATGAAGAACACAAAAGATATCAAAGAATCATGCTGGAGAAATTTAGATGAATGTTAATATGAATACAAATAATTTACCCTGTCAGGGTGCTCCTGGGCCTTTCGTGTCTCTCCCAGTTTTTATGTTGCAACTTTGTGTTTATTTTGGAAGACACAGGGAGGATTTTCCCTCTCTCTGGTGAAGTGGTTTGTAAAGTTCAGTCATTTTAAGTTGTGTGCTAATTCACTAAATAATAATAAGTGCTAATTCACTAAACAGTCTCGTGTCTACCATCTCATATACAGTAGTGTAAAGAAAGTTGATTGCTCCAAATAAAGGTGATGTGGATATTACAGGAAATGCTTTGTGCATTTGAACCTAAGAAAATACATCTGCTTTCTTTTAAAATGAAAGTTGTTTCTGTTTATGTTAGCAGCTGAGGTTGCCATTGATTTTTATTTTGTTGTTCAAATATTCTTAATAGGCAAAGGTGCTAAAACAGCTATAATTACATCACCACATTTGCTGCTTGGAATATTGTTTATTGGCTTTGGATTAGGTGTCTTAATTACTTGATTGCTGTGTTTTGGATTTGGGTAAATGTCTCTTCATTTTTGTGGCATTCCAAGTATGATTAATATCTGCAAAACATATTGAAGTCATTAGGCTTTAATGTTCAAAATTGTTCTTTTTTTTGTCAAGATGGAAGAAAGTGTCAATAAGAAAATAATTTTCATTTCAAATGAGTGCTCATAAATATGTAAAAATTAAAAAGCGATGAATTGTTTTTATGAATTTTAATGGCTGGCATGGTGCTGCATTATGCTGAGGGAACGAGTGGCATAAATTACAGTAGTCTATTAATTCATAGCATTTTTGTAACTCATTTCATATGTGCTGGTCGTTCCTGTGTGCAGCCTAGACAAGTTGTTGTCGCACACATTGTGAATCTTTTCCCACAACATTGAAACTCATGCACACTAAACTGGAAGGTGGTGGCAGTTTTAATAGTGCTGATCAAGGCTGTAGCACTTTTTTGTAGAGCTCGAGGAGGGGAGGTTTGCTGTGTCTGCTGAATGGTGTAAGAGAAAGGATGTAACAAGTGCATTTTAATGCTGCATTGGCATTACTGTGGTTTCCTGCTACCTTTTAACTGCATCAAATTATTCACTAAGTTAAATAAATGTTGATGTGCAAAGCAACCAAGTAAATTTATGTTTCATTCTGCATCTCCCTTGCTGAAAGGGATGTAGGTAAAGGATAAGTTGACAAAGTGGCATTAATGCTCTATATAGTTAGTTATTTTATATCTGTGATAGGAATAGGGCATTGTACGTGGTAACAGGGTGAATTAGGGGATGATTCGAGGTGTGTAACACCATTTTTAATAGACGCCAGCAGACAGGAATTCAGGATCTTCCTCCAAAATCTCTGATCAGAGCGAATCGTGGTGTTCAGGGCAGAACAGGACGGTGGGTATAGGCAGGCATGGGTTAAATGGAAAGGTTGCAGTTGTATCTGTTATTTAAAAAAAAGATTGTAGATCCTCATTGCAGAGTAGCTGCGGTTTCAGAAGCTGTCAGAAGGCTTTGGGAAGCCCCACGTGCTGGGCTGGGCAGGTGATGGTGGCTGGGCAGGTTCAGTGCCTGCCTCCAGCTCTGCAGGAGGAGCAGGTCCAGAGCAGGGTCCTGCCCAGCCCCAGCCAGAGAGATGCTCCTGGGGAGAGAGCAGAGAGAGGGGCAGCTGGAAGGAGGGAGACACCCAAAACTGGCCAGAGGTGTTTGCAACCTGCTGGCCACACACTCAGAGCCAGTGGATCCTTCCCGGGATTTTTGAGGGTAATAAATAAAAATAAAACGGTCAATATGGCCTGGATTTACTATACTGGGGTCTGAACTGGCAGGAGAAAACTTGTAGGGTCAATCAACTGGAAAACCATGAAGAGTTTGTGTCCAGACCCAGCTCAGTGAGATTTGCAGGAAGATTAATTACTGATAACTGATTGGATGCTAGATTACTTCCCTGCCAACTTTAATTAACCACAATTAAAATTGTCAGTTTGGATTGAACTTGATACTGAAGGCTTCCCGCAAAGTTTTATCACTTTGTAAAGATACTGTGCCTTTTGATTAAAAAAATAACTTCCTGTTAAAAAGAAAGACCAGAAAAATTCTCTGTCCAGCTGCGTTTTATTTTATCTATCTTTAATGGAAAAATTAACCTTTGAAAGGTATCCAACTTTTGCAGAAAGCAGAAGCTCCATTCTCTGGTGTATTCAAATATGCACAAATGGGCACCGTAGAGCAGGGAGCTGGAAATCAAACATCCTGTCACAGCTATAAAAGGTTATCACACACTGTTGTACAAGACCTTTGCAGAAGTTATTTTATTTAAGTATTAATTCAAGACAGTGTTTAAGATCATTCATAACTTCAAAGGTAGTTAAAATAATATATTAGAAATTGAGTCTAAGCACTGATCTATGGATTTAAATCAGTAATTTGCTGAAATCAGAAGACTCAACAAATTCACTAACTTTGGTTTTCCCTGAGGATAAACATTAATAGTTTTTTACAGCTCTGAGAAAATGAACCTTTGTGGGTTTGGGTTGATTTAAATAAAATTATGTCCCCAAAAATACATTCCTTTAGGAGAAAAAAAAAATCTTCATTTCCCTCCCCTCCTCCCTGTGCACTGCAGTGTTGGGCAGCAGCATAGGAACATTTCAAGAAGTTGAAGTCACATCTAGATCCGTGGCTGGTTCATGTGGCAGCAGGCAGCCTGAAGGTCCCAGGTTACTCCGTGTTTGTGTTCGTGTCTGCACATCATTTCACACGGCGTGCTGGCAACAGGACTCTCAAAACACATTTGTTTCACTGCAATGCAAATCCACGTGCTGCAGGAAGCTGTGGTGCCCAGGAGCAATGCTGGTACAGAACCAACTGCAAGTATTTTCCAAGTATAATTATTCTTTCTTTTAGATATGTTCGTAGAGAAACGTCTCTCACTTCAGAAAAACTTTCAGCATTCTGTTGGCTGGTCATATAAAAATAGATGTGTTTTCATTCTAGATGTCCATTCAACAAAGACACTTGGAAGTCAGTGGTCTAAAGGCATTTGTTCCTTCCTGCAGCAATTTTCAGATATGCCCTTGATTCTTTAATATATCTTCTACCAGAATTCCAGCTCGCTCCTTATATCAAAATAGGTCTTCCTCCTTGTCCTCTTAATTTCCTTTATGCAAATTGTAACCCATAGAAAAACAGCAAACACAAAGAAGACTCAAATAAAACAAATCTACAAAGAAAATCTGTTCATAAATGGAAAACTTAAATAGATTTTAGAAATGAGACTGTTATTTTCATTACACTTGTGCCTGTTTTTGTTTCCTGAAATGGCTAGGACTAATATCAAAGGTTACATGCACTATCAGTAGGCTTATGGGGCTTGTTTTTAGGAAAGAAAAAGCTCTGCAGCTTGGAGATAAAACATAATGTAGTAGTTGCTAAGGTAACTGCATGCTTTTGTGAATAGTGGAACAAATTAGGTGAGCAAAACATCTGTAAATTGTCAATAGGAAGGTTAGAGCAACCCTCAGCTGCTGAAGTTTAACCTCTTCAGACTGGCCAGGGAAGCCAGGGGGTGAGGAGGATGATGATCCTGAGCTCCCTGCAATGCTCATACTCCAGAGAAAACTTCACCTCCTGGGGAAGCAGAGGCTGGTGCTGGTTCTTCAAAGGACCTGTGAGCAGGGACGAGCCTGGCTTGTGTGTGAGAATAAAAGCTGTTTGCTTTTCTTTCCTCTGGAGCGATGGAATGGGTGCCTTTGGGTGCCATCCATGGCTTATCCTGCTCTGTCCCCAGCAAGGCCTGTCCTGTGGCTCCAGGCAGAGTTCTGAAGGAACAGAGCTGGGTGATGCTGCAGGGAGCTCTGAAGGAACAGAGCTGGGTGAGCTGCAGTGAGCTCTGAAGGGAGCTGGGTGATGGTGCAGTGAGCTCTGAAGGAACAGAGCTGGGTGATGCTGCAGGGAGCTCTGAAGGAACAGAGCTGGGTGATGCTGCAGTGAGCTCTGAAGGAACAGAGCTGGGTGATGCTGCAGGGAGCTCTGAAGGAACAGAGCTGGGTGATGCTGCAGTGAGCTCTGAAGGAACAGAGCTGGGTGATGCTGCAGTGAGCTCTGAAGGAACAGAGCTGGGTGATGCTGCAGTGAGCTCTGAAGGAACAGAGCTGGGTGATGCTGCAGTGAGCTCTGAAGGAACAGAGCTGGGTGATGCTGCAGTGAGCTCTGAAGGAACAGAGCTGGGTGATGCTGCAGTGAGCTCTGAAGGAACAGAGCTGGGTGATGCTGCAGTGAGCTCTGAAGGAACAGAGCTGGGTGATGCTGCAGTGAGCTCTGAAGGAACAGAGCTGGGTGATGCTGCAGTGAGCTCTGAAGGAACAGAGCTGGGTGATGCTGCAGTGAGCTCTGAAGGAACAGAGCTGGGTGATGCTGCAGTGAGCTCTGAAGGAACAGAGCTGGGTGATGCTGCAGTGAGCTCTGAAGGAACAGAGCTGGGTGATGCTGCAGTGAGCTCTGAAGGAACAGAGCTGGGTGATGCTGCAGTGAGCTCTGAAGGAACAGAGCTGGGTGATGCTGCAGTGAGCTCTGAAGGAACAGAGCTGGGTGATGCTGCCCCAAGGGATGGGACCCCTTGTCCTGTCACACCTGCCCGAGGACTGGCCCGTGCCCCAGTCCTGCATGAGGGGTGGCCAGGGCTCATGTTCAGCTCATCCTGGAGGTGGTTCTTCATCAAGTGCAATCCTAAAAAGAAACAGAGCTGGTGCCCTGCAGAGGCTGAGCGATCCCCCAGACATCCCGTACTCCTCTCAGAACACACGGGTGTGTGTGCAGCTCCCTTTGCTCAGCCTCCCACCCTGGCAGCTCTGAGTAGATGGAACCCAGGCTGCTTTCTAGATTTCACCAGCACCTCCCTGCCCACTGCTGGGGACCAGCAGGGCACGTTTTGAAAGGTTCTGGAATATAAATTCTAAAGAATGAAAGCCTGATGCTGTTATGTGATTACTTTAAAGAGTGGTGGCTCGGGACTCCAGTCAAAATGTGGCCTGCGTCTACAGAGAGGTAGATAAGATTTTATTTGGGAGGAGAAGCTTACTCAATTTCTTGTGGCTAAAGACTAAAAAAGAGAGCAGTAAGAATAGCAAATACCCAAATGGCTTCAAATCCTTTAACAATAAAAATTATTGTCCTCATTGCCATTCGGAGCAGGGAGTGTTTTCCCAGGAGAAAGTCAAACAGTTCAGGTATGTCTAGATGTCAGTAATTTTATGTGCCCATATTTCTGAGTATCCATTTCTGGGCTGAAAAAGGAACCTTTTTTTTTCACTTACCATTGACTTCCTGTTGTTTGGGACTTTCCTCCCACTACCAGAAGTTTTGAGTGGGCTGTAGCTCCAGCACCAAACAACAACCCTTGGCTTGTCACGTGAAACAACTTCTGCATGTGAAACTAGGGCCAGTACACACCTGTAGAGCTGCTCCTGTTTTGGGTTGGATTTAGCCCAGCAGGAACACATAATATCTTTACTCAGTAGATCAGACACAGCAGAGGGTCAGATTCACAGTTAAAAAAAAAAAGTATGGAGCTACTTCATTTTAAGTCTATCACAATATTTACCAATTAGCCATGAGTAACCAGTTGAAGGATTTTATTTGGCTTGTTACAGTTTTGATTCCCAGTTGGAAACACAAATGCAGCTTTGGATTTTCTAGGGGGTTTAGATGGTTGGTGGTTTTTTGTTGTTTGGTTTTTTTTGGGTTTTTTTCCCCCACGGAAACTCCTGCAGTTGCTCTTACTTGAATAATTTTAATGAGTAATTTTTTCAGCATGTGAAAATTCTGACTATTAGGTTTTGTGTTTAATTGTGTAAATTAACCTTCACAATAAGACTTTGTGCTGTAGGACATTATTTGTTTAATCTGCCTAATCAATTCAGGAGGTTGGAATAAATAAAAATGAACTTTAAATTGGGAAATGAGGCATAGACAGCACTACGTGGAGTTTGGGTTTGCTGGTCTGCACACAGGATATAAAATATTCTGCAGAGTACAACTCCACAGACAGGAAGAAATATATTTTAGAATTAGGCAGGTAGCATTTTATACAGAATTATTTGGTCTTTGAGTGTAGACTGTCCAGATGAATGAAATCTATTTGTCCCAGCTCAGAAATCTCCTCCATTTCCTTCCTTCTAGCTCAGTGATTACCAGAATCTCATTTTGGAGACACTTTCAAATCCAACCACCTGTGCTCGGAATTGGACCAGGGGATTCTTAAAGATTTTATAAAAGCGACAATTACATTGGTCTGACACTGCTTGCATCCTTTCCCGTGGTGTTTTCCACTTCACCTAACTAACTTTCCCTGTCTCTTCAAGCTACTTGAAGTCAGAATTGCTTTTTACAGTGAGATTTGAGACCATATAAGAAGGAGTAAGTTATTAGTGTGGGGCCTCGTGCAGCCCCATCAATTTTCATCCTCACTTTCCCAAAAGTGAGGAGATGCTGAGAGCTTTCCCTCGGAGGGCAGGGCTTTGGACACGATATTAGAAACAGAGGCAGATAAAGGAACAAAACCCACTTTCCTGCATCTCTCATGTTTTGGGTTTTTAGGTGGTAAATGCTGATTATGTGCACTTCAAAATTGCACATCCTGTGTCTCTGTGCTTCGTAGCACACACTTCCAAACAGTGTGATCAGAGTGGGGAGATAAACGTAGTCATAAAATATGCATCTTTATAAATATATTATTGTTTGCTCTCTCTTTTAAAATACATTTATCTGGAGAATTTATTTTCATGGCATCCCTCTTCTCCCAGTGTGAACACTGAATTTCTCCTCTCTGGGCCTCCCTCAGCAGTGATGATTTTCTTTCTTTGCAGTCCCTGCTTCCCCCAGTTGTTTGGCAGTTCAGAATTCCTCAGTTTCTTTCTGGAGATCTCTTAATTACAAGCCATGAGCCTTTAGTTAATTCTACAACTCCAGCAAGGTCTTTTGGGAGGATGAATGGTGTCAGTTCATGGCAAACACTGACAGCTGCAGAAGTTCTGCCACCTTTTGGATGGATGGTGATTATTTCTCAGAAGGAATCTCAAAGATTTATTGAAAAACTGTTCTTGGCCTCTGCCAGGAATATCTAGACTGCTAATAGCTGAAGTCAATCAATCAGTCAATCTGAAACAAATTTGGGGCCCATCCATAAATCACACTTTTGACCCATTAAACAGAATGATTAAAAAAAAAATCCTTTCTGTAGACAGCAAATTTTATTCAGAAGAATTGGACAAAAATAAAGATTTTTTTTTTTCTTTTCAGCCTTAAAATCTGTTTGCAGTCTGTCAGTGGGAGAAGTGAAGGAGTTGCTCAAGCACTGGAGTTTACACTTGATAACTAAAACTAATATTCTGGTTTCCATCTTTCTTGGATCAAGGAAATAAAACAGGTGGAGCAAACCCACCACCACTGAAAGTGTGACAGGAGGATCTTATACTGCGGCGATAAATATAAAATATGTGGGTGTAGGATGGATGGAACGGGGAAGTTTTTCCATGCCTGATGACAAGGGGTGCCGCAGTGAGGAGAAAGTGTGACAGAGGTGTGTCCCTCCCTGTGTGTGCAGCTCCTAAAACTGCAGCAAGGTGTTGGCTCTCTGTCTGCTTTGGTTTTCCCAAGTAAAAGGTCTCAACTCCTCAAGTCTTCAACACTCTTTGGATCAGGCAGATTTTTTTTGCCTGTAGAATGCAAAAGAAAAGTGAAAAAAAAAATTCATCCTCATAACCATAGACATGATAATCATAGTGGCAAATAAAAAAAATACCAATTCTAAGAGAATTCAGATGAGTGCTGGATTTTAATCACAAAGAGAATCATGGCTGGTTTTGACAAACAGTAAAAATAAATTCAACAGGCAATTTTGTGTTGCTATCAAATGGAAAAAAATCTGGGAAAAAACCCTCAGCCTATTACCTCTGTTTCCGAAATTCATAGCAGTAATTATAGTTATGAGGGTTTTGATGCAGTGGTAAGTGTACAATGGATCTTAATACATTTGTCCAGGGCATTCAGGTGGCTGAATACTGGATATGTCACTGAAATACACCTCTGATGTGAGGCAACTTTCTTACAATGAGAAAGTGAAGTTTTCTTTCTGATGTATAGAAAAGCAGTCTGGTATTTTGTGTGGTTCTTATAAATAAGAACATAATACTGGAGGAAGAACTTCTTTATAATATGGGCAGTGGGCAGGATTTCAGAGGATTTAGCAGTAACTGTGTCATTTCACACTTAGCTATAAAAGTGATATTTTCTAACAAAACGTTTTATATGGAGCCATAGTATTTTTGAAAGGTTGAAGCATGGGGAAAGTTGAATTTCTGCTGAATATAATGTACTGGAAAAGGGATGCTCTTGATGTCTAAATTGGCTGTTAGTTAGTTTTAGATTAAAGTGCATAAACTCCTTCTCTCTTCATAAGGAGATTCAGAGGCATTAAAAGCAATTCTGTTTCTGGAGTGATATTAATAAGTACAATGCATTCCTTAGAATAATCAGATAATGGGAATAATTTAGCAGTGCTGAATTATTTACAGGCTGGTATTCTCAGTCAGAGATACACTGCTAAGATATATTTAAAAACAGCCAAATAACTTGTGCTAATAACAAACGACGTGACTGAAATCACTGTCCAGAGGATGTTAAGTGTTTGCAAAGGAGAGTTGGCTCTCGTTCACCACACCCTGCGAATTGGGATGTGGAGCTGGATTCAGGTGGACTCGTGCTTTGACTGCAGCAGTGGAGTGCTTGAGAAAAAGCTGTGGCAGAGTGATTGTGATTGTGGGCACGTGCTGAAGATTTGTGATGCAAATTTGTGGAGTGTGGGGCTGCCATTAGAATCAAACCCATGACTGAAAGGCCAAAGGCTGAGATACTGTAGATCTAAGGGTTATGAACCTGCTGTCTTATGGGGCCTTTATTTGCTTGCAGTCCTGGGATGTTAAAGCTGTTCTGATAGCTCTGAATCCCTGGCTGGAAATCTGAAATCGTGGAGCTAAATGTAGAGCAGGGCAGGGCTGCAAGGCCTTTGGGGAGTGGGGGTGACAGATCTGAGATGCAGCTGTGCTGCTTGTGTTAATGCCAGTATATTGCTGATATTGTGGGTTAAGTACGAAGCTCAGAGAGGTTGTGGTTGGTAATAGAAGCCCAAAAGATTTGATGGGCAGAGAGCATTAACTGTTAGGATATCCAGCACGTACACTTGATAAACAATATGGTTGTACAAAGGGAATAGCTCTTTTAAAGAAAAAATTCCTGTGGATAATTTCAAGCAGAACAATCTTAGGATAAAAGGATGTATTATTAATTAAAATGTTTTATTAAATTCAGGATCTTCTCTTACTGCTAAAAATTCAGAGAAGCCCTTTTGACCTTCCACTGTTCAACAGCTGTCAGTGGCAGGGCCATTACATTCACAAGCAGTTTTGCAGTGCATCTCACAGTACCTCACCTATTTATATTAATACCTTCATACCCCAACCTGAGTCGCAGCTCTTTTCTAATCAAACATTCATTTATGGGTGGCCTAGAGAAAAGTTAATGAAATGCAGATTTCATTAGCCACGGTGGAACATGTAATTTGACTACTGAAATTAACGCTATTGCTCACTTAAACCCACACCTCTGGCCACAGGAACTGAATGTGTTTGATCTCTGAGAGTGCTTCAGGAGGATAATTGGCTGAAGGATTGGAGGGAGCATCCTGAGCTGGCTGCCACTGTGGCTGCCAGGTGAGAAGAGCACCTGCCTGGGGACTCAGATTCCTTCCCTCTTCCTGCTGTGCTCCTTGGGACGGGGTCACACAGAATCACAGAATGGTTGGAAAGGAGCCCAAGGATCATCCATATGATATTCCATGATACTCCAGCCCCGTGCCTTGGGCAGGGACACCTTCCCCTGGAGCAGGATGCTCAAACCCAGGTGAAGGCTCCCATCAGGCATAGTCTGAGGTGCTGATGCCAGCAGGGCTGCACTCCCAGCAGTGCCCACCTGGGCACACACATTTATGTGTCAGGTGGGCACAGCTGCTGCAAAACAGGGCTCAGGGGAAAAGCAAAGTCAGACTGGTTTTGGTTTTCCTTACAGAATGGTTTAGAATAACCTGAATGTGGTTTTCTGGTAGGAATAGCAATCGCTGTTTAAATGCTGATCCAGGTAAGAAATAGTTCCATTGTAGAATGTGTTCTTTGTAGCATTATTTTTTTATTGTTGTCTGGACAATACAGATCTCCTTCAAAGATGCATCTAAGCCCATTGGCAATCCTTGCTCATTTGTCTTTTATATTTCTACATCCCAGTGAAAATAGGCTTAAGACATAAATGAGTGTTCTGCTTCCTTCTGGCTTGCCTTCAGATTTATGTATTTTTAGTCCGTTTAGTCATTTTTAATGAAATGGATTCGTGTGGTGAGGCTCTCTGTAGGTACAATGTTTTTGTGTTTGGAATTAGCCATGGAGAATTTGCAATTTGCAGAGGAAAAGGAGCCCAACAGCAGGTGGAGCAATGAACTATTTACAGCACTGGATCATGATAGCACATGTGGTTCTTTATTTTGTACTTGCTCCTTCTCCTTTTCCTCACTTTGTTCAGATCAATTGTCAAACATCTGCCTGTCAAAAAAAAAAAAGTTACCTTTCTATTTGGAAGATTAATTGGGTTATTTCAGTCACAGGAAAGTTGCCAGCTCGTGTAAAAATGGGAGGAGAGGGGACACAAATTCTTAACAGCTATTGATTAATAACAGATGTATATTCAAGGGGATGGAAGATAAACTGCTCTTTCCAGGGATTTGATGGATGGGTGTTGCTTCTCAGTGTCCTGGGGAACTCTGCAGGCCCCTCTGCTGGGCTGCTGAGGGTGTTGCCTAATGAATTTCCATTGATTGCATGATAGTGAGCATTGATCAGGTCTCTGCTGCCAGTCAGGTCCCTGCTCCCGCTGCTGCCTCTGCCAGCCTTCCTCCAGTAGCAAATATCAGCTTCCAAAGACTGTTTTCCCCCGTTTCTTTTCTTTTATGTTATTTCTTTCTGCTATTAAGGAGTGACTTGAAATGATGTACGTTCCTAGAAAGATCAAATCCTAGAAAAATCAGCCCAAAGAGCATGCTGTCTTTGTCAATTAATCTGTTCAATGTGTAAAGTGTCCAACAGAGTGTATAATCCAGTGTTTTGGTCAATTAGTAAATCAATATAATCCAAAGCAGATTTATAAACTGCACACAGACAACCCGGGGAAGGGGGTCTTTAAAGCTGATAGCACTAGCCAGCATGTCTGAAGTTATAATGACAAAAGGACTGGGAAGAGAGGAACTAAATGCTGGATTGCTTTGTAATGCCAGTGTGAATAAAAGGCTGCTTTTATACACAACGTGAGGAAAAAGCATCCTGGCCTGCTGCAGGGCTTTTGTGCCTCTGTGCGTGTTAGCTGTGTGTGGAGAGATGGCTGCCTCTGCTAGAGAGAGGACAGCCAAAATATAAAGAAGCAAAGGAAGAGGTTGATAGAGGAAGTAGTAGGGAACTTGATGAAACAGTAACTCCTAATCCACTTGCAGAGGTATCCTGAAGTGTAGCAAATGCTCTCTGCACATCGTGCACCATGGAAGTGGTTCGGGTTTTTGTTCTCTTCTGTCGTTTGCGTTGTGTTTTTTGTCTTGTAAAATTAATGGTTGACATTGTTTTGCTTGGATTTGAGCTCTGTTGGTCTTTGGATGAAATCTGGATTTATTTGTAAAGATTCCCCATCGCCTTTTATCCCTGTAAGTGTCTCTTGAATTTCACACTGGGGCTCATACACATCTGCATTTCAATCCTGCTGCAGACTCAGGTGAAGGCCACAGCATTTGCAGTTTACTGAACTATCAAGAACTGTATAGGATTGTCCAGCTGGAGTTTAATTTTTTGGTGGGTTGACAGGCATTTCTCTGGTTGTTACCAACAGCAGTCAAACTAAAATGAGAGTCTCCCTCTACTCAGAGAAAGAACTGTGCTTTTTTGGTTTGGTGAGCATCACCAGCAATACCTAGTGGCCTACTCTTTTTAATTTGAAAAAAATATATAAAGGACAAATTTTATCCAGATAGAAAATAGTTGTTTGAAATCCAGCTCTTTTCCCTTTGGTGTGGGTTGTGTGTGGCATTTTTGGTTTATCTCTTCGGAGTTTTTTGCTGTTACACACATGAAAACTGTGCTGCTGGGTCACTGCACCCTAGAAGACAGGCATGAAAAAAAGCACATGCTCAACCTCTAATTGAATTTTTCACCAAAATCCCACCAGCATCACTTCTGGCAATTGTCTTTCACCAGGTATTGCAATGCTCTCTGACAGAAGGGTGCCTGGATAAAGAGGAAAGACTGCAGAACAGTGTGATAGAGAATCTGTTGTATGATAAATTATACTTTTTGTCTTTCATCATGTCAGTCAAATTAAAATTGCATAAGCATTGATACTAGCTTCTAAATTTTAGCAACTGCACAGCTGAAGGAAATGCCTGCGAGCAGAGAGAAGTTAATTTAATGAACTATTTGAACATATTCCTTATCCTCCTCAGGATGCCCCTTAGAGGTGTGTACTGGGTGCTTGTTGTTGGGAATGGACTTCAGCTGCCAGACAGAAGTTGGCTGCAACAAACATAACCATCAAATCCCTGAAAATTTCCTCTTAGTGAAAGTCAAGAACTTTTCCCTCTATGTGAAAATTATCTGTGGAATTACATACAATCAGTTGTTTTAATTTATGGCACGTCACAACCTGCGTGGGATTTCTTTTTTTTTTTCTAAGCATAGAATCATTTAGGCTGGAAAAGGCCTCTAAAACCATCGAGTCCACACTAAGCCATGTCTCTGTGTGTCACAATGCTGCCAAATACAGCAGGAGACCATCTGAAAGAATCCCCTTTTTAGCTAGAAGCTGAGGAAATAATGGCTGTCAGAGTTGATTCACAGAGATAAATATTAATGAAAGATCTCCTGTAAGCCATTGTAAAGCCTCCTTGGAAATTCAGTCATATCATCTCCCTCATTAGCAGGGATCTCCTTCGTCATTTGTGCAGTAACTTGCACTTCTGGAGGAACGTGAATGATTTTCCATGGCAGTTTCAAGGAATCTCTGTGTCATGTGGTCTTCTGTAACTCATTTCTTATGGATGTATCTCTCTCAGTCAGTTCCCACATTCTTAACTCTATTTAAGATACATTAGTCCCACACATCATCATGTTTTAGAAAACACTGTGGATGTTCTAAAACTTTGGGCAATTTCCAGGCACATACAGAGAAGTAGCATTATTCATGTGAGAAAATCATTGGTTTAATCACCTGGTTTTTGGGGCTTAGCTGTCTTTGGCTGCCCCTGAGAGCTCTCCTGTAAGAGCATCCTCCTGGCCGGTGGCTCCAGCCTCTGCTGGATCTCCTGCCAGCCCTTGAGGTTCTCTGTGCTGTTTTTTCCTCCTCAGCACAACCATACCTGCACTTTGAAGTTACATCGTGTTAACTCAAGACATTGTCTTCTGATCTCTTCCGAAGAAATAATAATGAAAATACAAAGGTCTTCCTGATTCCAGCTCCTCGGGCTAAACCACCTGCTGGCTGCAATTACCCCAGGCTTTCCATCGCTGCGATTTTCCCATACCACTGCACTTCAAAGGAAAGATATTAAATGTTGCCTTGTTTTAATGATTCATTGTAACAGTGTATAATGCAGTTTCTGGCTTTTCTTGTCTTGCTCAGAGCTTCATGTAACTTTGCCTGTTAATTCGTTTAGAATTTTTTTTTTTTTTTTTTGAGTCGAGTTGTTCAGAAAATGCCAAGGTAACAAAGACCAAGTAAGTGTTTCCATCCGGTTTGAAAAAAAATCTGTCCTGAATTTGAGTGTTTTCTAAAGGGATTTTTTTTTTTTTAATCCTGTGAGATGTCTTGTCTTTTAACAAATAATCTGTAGTATTTCTCCTGCTTTTTGGAGAATGTAAGCAGAATTTATTTCAGTTCAAACTCTCCTTCAGTGTGCTTAACCAAAATGCACTTTGTGGGGTGATTTTAGGGGCACTGGACTGGACCTCTCAGGGTTCCTTCCAACCCAGCCTGATCTATGATTCTGCT
>VZRO01001062.1:780270-819533 GCA_013397915.1 Daphoenositta chrysoptera
TGAGAAGGGACAACCTCTAGGCTTAGAAAAGTCAGAGTTGTGGGTTTTTTTTTTCTCTGCAACATCTGAAATAACATTAAAGAAGGGAATGACAGTGTTTTATTTGATCAGTACAAGTAAACACCGAATATAAATAAATATTATATTTATATAATCTATATAATAGATTATATAAATAATAATATAAAATAAGGAATATAAAAAAAGGAAGGATGACAATAACAATATAGAGAGAAAGCAGCAGAAAAAACACAGGTTCATAAAAACCCCCAAACCCTATCAGTGTTAGCAAGTAAAACTCCACTTCAAAAACTTTGTGGAGTTTCTACATCACAAAATCTCATTCTAAGAGGATTAAGTGGAGATAAGATCAGCCACAGAGTAACGGTGTGCAGACCTGGATCCAGCTGACTGTGCTTTTGTGTTTCACTCACTCATCACCAAGAAACAGATCCAACTTTCACTTAGTCATAGCAAATTCGGATTTTAGAGATAATTTTTCCACCATTCGGGAGAAGACACTTACTGGTGAAATGCAACAGGAAATCCAGACTTAGATTATAACCTGCCTTGCCACTAAATGTCATAAATATATGGACAAAAGATAAATGTGCGGTTTTTATAAATCTGCAGTGGAATTTTATCTCAAAAATAACATAAAACTGAGTGCTGAATAGCAAAGAACTGACAAGTTCCTGGGTTTGTTTTTCTTGGGGTACTTATATTTTCATTTTAATTCTTCTGTTAAAACAACCTCCAAATAAATTTTTAATTCTTATGATGAAAGGTTTTTTTAATTTAACAGATAATTTTGATATGCAACATTTTTAAAGCAATTTTTAACAATCTGATGTACTAGATGTACTAGAAAGTTTCTCTGTTTAAAAAAGTGATTCAGGATGCCTTTTGTAGCTCTAAAGTAGCATGGCTTAAAAAAAAAATTAAAAGATCCTCTGGAGATACAAAGGTAGAACTTTTTTCTAACATTGACATAAACACGTTTTTCATTTGCCTCTAGATTTTAGCATTAATTTTGACAGCAGGAAACTAAACTCAAGTATTTCTGCTAATACATTGAATCTGTGCAAAGCAAAGGGCTGCCTGTTAGAATTTTTCAGATTATCCCATTCAGTTCTGCCCCTGTCCATTACAGCAGCATTTTGCAGCACACAAGGCTTTCACTCTAAATAAGCATTTTCCTGACCTGAAGTGGAGCACTTTGGGATGCTTTGTGGATATTTGTGTTTCCCAGGATTTATATTCTGCTTCAGCCTCCTCTCTTTAGCCATTATGAGAGAGGTAATCATCTTCATGCAGATGATATTAAGGTTTATGTGTACATAGTTTTCTGTAGCACTCACAACTTTGAAAGAAGAGCTTACTTCTGGAAGGTTGAGGTTGTTTTCTTTAGGATAATTCTCTGTGCATATGTTTAAATAACCTTCCCAGGGCTGGGCCATGCTGGCCCTACCTGGTGCTTCAAAACCCTCATAATTTCTCCCAGAAACAGTTTCCAGTATTTCAGCATAAGAGGAGCACTCTGCACCTCAAACCCAGCAGCAATGAGGTCAGGTTTGCAATTTCTTCCCAAACTGATGATACGTGGTAGCCTTAAACATTGCAGGAGTGCCACAGAGAACCTGAGCTGCCTGAGCACCTTCTCACTGGTGGGAGATGTGCAGGAGATTCTGGTAGTTTATGACTTGATGAGCTTTCACTTTCCCCTCTGTTTTTGACAGTGTGGAGTCTTTCTTATTCGAGGAACCTCATTACTCTCTTTGTGACAAATTAAATTAAGAATTTTTGCCTACGCCAGGCTTCTAATGGTGCCTAAAAATAATTTCAAGACCAACAGCATAATGTCTTTCAGTAATTGTTAAATATGAGTGAACTGACAAGGCTAAAATAAGAATCAGGCCAATTAAACCTCTCTTTGAGGATAGTGGTGCCTGTAATTAGAGATGCTCAGGAAATGTTTCTCCCTCTCTCCCCACCAGTCCCCACCCTTTTTCTCCCACAGGATGATGGAAGTGAAGGGAGAGCACCCACCTCGAGCATTACAGGGCTCACATGGGAATCTTCAGCAGCTTCCCCAGCATGTGAAACCTCGAAGTGAGCTTTTTAGATGCATTTCTGAGAAATGTCTTGCTTTTTTTCCTTAAGAATCAGTGCTCTCTGAGAAAAAAAAAATAAAATCACACAAAATCTCAATAATGCACTATTTGTGGTGGTGGAGAGGGGATATTTAAGTGTCCTATTCAGTGAATTGAAGACCCCTGATTTGGTAGTGTGGCAATAACAATGCTGCAGGACTTCCAGTCTATTGTCTCAGGAGCCTGTGGGAGCCTTACTGCAAAAATGAATGATTTACCTCTTCCAAAAATGTTTATTTCTCATTAACTAGGTGAGAAATTATGTTATGAGCTCCATTGTGGGTGGACCATAATCTTCACCTGCAGCTCAAGGTGGAATACACAGTCTAACTTCAAGTCAGACTTACTTAAAATAGAGAAAATAAAGTAAATAATTAAAATTAATAGAAAACCTGTGAAAGCTGTGCATGGCAAGAGGGAGAGACCTGCAAGTAACTTTTGTGATCTTCAGTTCGCCAACTTTTTCTGATAGGTGAAAATCGATTGCATGCCATAAGGGGGTTGTAAAACAATTAGTTGTTACTCTTTTAAAATATGTCTACGTTACTCTATAATCTAGTTTCTCACAACAGCAGGCTCTTGTTTTAATGAGACTTCAAAGGAATGCAGATTTATAAAATGCAGATTACGACCACCAAGGAGATATTTCTTACTCTTTACTAGGTCTTTCAATCCTTCACTATTTGCATCCTTTATCTAACCAATTTCTACCTTTAGGATTGTACTTTTCTCTCTGCATGGAGAATTGCAAACCTTGTCCATTTCAAAGACGTTTGGCTTTTGTGTGTTTTGGTGCTGTTTCCTTTCGTTCTGACTTCAGGATACCTAAGGTGTGTGTTTTAAAACTCTGAATATGATGTTGAAGGTAGGAAATAATGTAAGATTCTGTCTTCAAAAATAAATTCCTGTTTGTGAAGTGTTGAAGCTTTCACTGAGCATTTGTCAGTTCTCATTGTTCAGCAGTGGGCACGTGGTACAGTTGTATAATGTAAATTTAGCAGGATAATTTTATTTTTTTTATAAAAAGAAACTTTGCACTGACTTTTCTCAGTGTGAACAGATTCCAAAGTCTTCAAGGTTTTGTTGGTCCTAGACTTTGTGTGTCACAGCAGTTTCTAGTGTCTTGAATGTGGCTTAATTGGCTCCCAGATGTGAGAACAAAATGGACTCTTTTTTTCATTTATCTGTAGAGAACATGGACATGTGCAATTACATCGTTGTAGTGTATTGATTTGGAACCCTATAGACTCTTTTTTTTTTTTTTAATCAGGGTTTTCTTTTTACAATCAGCAAGAATGTTGTATGGGGTGTGTTGGGAATCCAGTGGGGATGTATATTTCCTATACACTCAGAGGTCCAGAAGTCAGCGTGACATTGTCTTTGCAGTAAATCGTATTTTCCCTGAATTCTCTGCATTACAGGCTGAGGAGTCGGATCAAAACCTGGTGCTCACAGCAGCAGTGCCTGCATGATACATTGTCATCTATTGATAATATTTTTTAGCGTGGCAGCTAAATAAGGGCAACACCTTACAAAAGGTTGCAAAATAAAAAAAGAAGGGGGTTTTGGTATGACTAAATTAGTAACTCTAAGGTTTATTGATCTAAATGGGTTTCTCAGCATTTGTATGCTTTTTTCTTTAAACTCCTGTTCCACATCCCCTCAATTTAATTGCTAGTGTGAAATTTAGCTCTGGGGACAATTTTTAACAGCCATCATGAGCAAGGTTGTCATTCCAGAAGTGGCACCTGATATTACTGTCTTTTCACGGTGGCATTAGTAAAATAGTCTTAATGGGGCAAATACATTTGCAACTCAAGATCCTCTTCACCCAATCAGATACTACTAAAATTCTCCTTACATGTTAGAATCGTCTTCCCTTAAGGAAAATTCATGGGAACAGAGGAGAGGTGAGTGGTAGTGATACAAAATAATAGGTGCCACCGGGCACAAGTGTGTTTTATGGACTCGTGTCACACGAAGCCTTGGGAAATCCTATACACATGAACACCCTCACTAATTATGTTTATCTTACACATGCACAGAAGCAAAGTACAAATTTCTGGTCTTCAGGGTATCTGCAGGTGGGTCTGTCTATTCCTGCTGATTCAGTCTGGGCTAAGAAATACATCAGTAACCCTCTAGACTTTGCAGGGTTACTTTGGATAGATAGAGTTGTAGGAAATTTCTTGTTGAGACATGAAAGCAGATGAAATTCAGGTGGTTTCACTCTTCAGTGTGATGTGAATTTCTTACTAGTTCAGGAAAAGTAAGTGAAAGGACTAGTCAGTGTCACAGAAGTGATTAAATTGTTCTTCCAGGTTCTGCTGATACAGTAAGGGTAGGAAACCATAGTTTCAGAAAGAAAGTAAAGCCCAATTACCTCTGAGTAAAACTGGCAATTTCCCTTTTACCTCCTTCCCCAGAGGATAGGTGTTAGAACCCTGTTCTGTAGAATGGATCAGTCAAAAAAAAAAGGAAAAAAAAAAGAGATTTAGATATTTATGTTGGTTATATGAGGCTTAGTTACAGCATTGTATTAGATGCTTTCCAGCATTAGAAGCCAACATGCCCCATGCCCCCTTCACCTCTGCACCTGAGGAACCTGCAGAGAACAATATCCCATCACTTTGAATTGCAGTTATATCTTCTAGTTATGGATAGAGTGCAATTCCTTCACTTAAAGGAGTTTTTGTTCACTTTTCATCTTCACATTTCATCTCACAGGGGGTGATCGCAGTGCAGTAGTGTCTGGGGTGCATTTGGTGAGGTTTGCAGGTATCAGAAGCAGTTTTGAAATTTTTCAGGTTAGTTACAAGCTCTGGCATTTCAAGCTAGGAAAGAGAAGGAAAACCACGCAGCAATGAGTAATTTGCCATTTCCCAATAACCTTCCAAGCAGAACTGAGTGGGTTTTGAATGGCTTTCACAATTGCTTTGAAGAGCATTCCAATGTACCTCTCATGTTGAAACAGTCTTGTACTTTGGTTTCCCACACACCAGCCTGTAGTGTGTCCCAAGCAGTCCTCTGCAGGGCATTCCCAGACTCAGATGTGAGAATTTCGTGGTTGAACCACTCCTGTTTCTTCCACGCAGCTGCCAAACCAGTTGTTTTAGCTATTGGCTTTCCCTTTTAATCTTTGCTGCCTTGGTTACTCACGTGTGCTAAAGAATGAATGTTATTAACTCGGATGATGACAGAAGCAATGAACACAAGCTTGTTTAAACTGGGCATGTAATTTGAAATTTTTAAGAGGAATCTTCAAGTGGGAGCAAGTTCTTCACCAACAGTGTTGTAGGTTCTGTTAGCTCCTGAATCCTTATTTAAAAGTAGCACTTCTATATTTTCTTCTCAATCCTGTGTCAGAGAAAGGCTCCTCTGAATTAATATAAACTTACTACAAACAGGGAAACAGGACCTGCAGGGACCATGAAATACATGGCATCAGCCTTGGGACAGGGCTATGGAGGGATGCAGTCAATGTCTGGTTCAGGAGGATCTGCTGAATAAATACTGCAAGTTTCCTCATGTGCCATAGCCCACAAAAATTCCAGATGGGAATGTGAGACCTGTACTAGAAGACCAACTGCCACAATGGTACAGCACATTATAATGCTGTAAGACAAGAGCAGGAAAAATAAAAAACATGGACATCATGCTGGTTATTTGCAATAGAAGCACATTGTTAAATAATATTCCAGTGGTGCTAGGAATGGATTGTGATGAGGAAGGACAAAGTAGAAACATCAGTTCTCTTTGCCACTCTTGAGACACACATTTCATCCCCATGGCATTGACCATATCTATACAGTTTGAAGTCTGGTTCTTAATGAAAAATCCCTTAGGCTCCCTGCAGCTGTGGGAAAGTTTCTCATTATGTTCTGCAGGGCTTAATTTTCCATGCAGGGCTGTTCATGTTTTTAGTTCACGGGGAAAAAAAAAATAAATAAAAGCCTTACTGATGAGAGACGTTGGAGAAAAAAGACTGCTGGTGAAAATACACTGAGCAAGAGCTATCAATCCTTGTTTGGGAGAGAAGACAGAAGTTCCAGTGTGTTTTAGACAGCAAAGGAAACTGCCATTCAGTTGAATGTTATTGAAGGGCTTTCTTTCCCTCTTAGTCCTCACACTGTCTTGGTGCTTGGGGGGCTCATTGTCTTCCCATTTGGAACTCAGTGTAGTAGATGTGGTCCTTACTGGATGCTTTGTGTTTAAGGGGTGGGAGAAACTTTCTTTTTAGTTTGAAGATGTTAAAGGATAAGCTTGTAATTATTTTCTTACCTTCAGCATCTTTTCTCTAATCGTATTTGTGAGTTGACTTTGGCTCAACTGTCTTCAGTGATGGTTGGGTAGAGCTGCCAGCACAGGATCCCAAATCTAAGGGTCTTAGAACTGAAAATACTTGATACTTTCTTTTGGGTTTGTTAAGACTCTCCTTATAGTCTCCCTCTTTTGTAAATGATATAATTAACTTAGGTTGCATGATCAGATTGCTTTAACATTCTTTAAAAATCACCATAAAATAACAGACATTGGAGTAGTAATCACAGAAGTAATGGAGGAATGCAGTAATTCCTACAGTATTATTTTTTAAAATTTATTAATTAATTTGAAGTGTCAGACACTGTTTTGCAAAGCTTAGGTATTAAATAGAGAACTTGTCCTGTGAAAATTAGTATTGGTGAATAGTAAGAGTAGTAATAAAAAAAAAAGAAATATAGTAAAACCTCTGGATACCGAGATAAAAACAATAAGGCCAAGGCAGTCAGCTCATGAAGATCTATTTCTGCTGTGTTAACATAAGCATGAGACAGAATTTTAGTGCAATTTAAAAATAATTAATCTTAAATAAATACATAATAGCAGCATAATCAATGCAAATCTACGTAAATAGGTAGTCATGGTGAATTAGAATGCAGTACTACTGAATGGACTGCTCAAGATTTCATTAACTAGAAAGACTAAAGAACCTGTTTACTAAGAAAAAAATCCTTTATCCTATACCAGTTGCTTTACATTGTTAATTTGAGAAGCTGATCATTTTGCACCATTAATCATAATAATTAGAGACAGATTTAGTGAGCTTTAGTGCAGTTCTCAACTAGATTAATAGTTGTGTAATCCAGTGTTTATTAATATAAATGAAGTAAATTAGAAGCATGACATTATAAAGAGGAGGAAGAAACTTCAGGAACTTTCCTGGATCGTCCCAAAACTCCATTAATTTACCGTGACAGGTTGTTCTTCAGTAGTCTGCTGTGTTTTGTTCAGTCTTCTCCTCCTGCACTAATAATGCTGCCATTCACCCCGGAGAAGAATGTGATGATCTCTAAACCATGTTTACAGTTACCGAATATCCACAGATTCTGGTATTTGGGTGGAGATGGGAGCAGGGAACTTACCAGCCATGGGAAGTTGTGCCATTTTATTTAATACAAATTCTTATCTGTAAGATCGTGTTCTGCATTCACCTGGAGCTCTGAGCCAGGACTGCCCACACAGGCAGGATTTCGGCGTCAGGAGAGTCCCAGCCCAGCGTGGTGGCAGCAGTTGGTGTGGGAGCACTGCCCTGCAGGAGCTCCAGACACCAAATCCCCTGGACAGCCAGCTCTCCTCGCTGCTTCTCCCAGGTCGGGAGGAGGGAGTGTTCCTTTGCTGCCTCTGGCGCTGTGGTGTTTGCTTCAGAGAGGAGTTGTGTGTGATGGAGTGCAGATTTTTCATTCCTTTCCCGAGCCAAGCACCTTCAGGAGTCGGTGTTTTCCCACTCTAGGAATCACAGGGCAGATTAATACTGGCTTTAGCAAAGTGTCCCACTGGTGCTGACCCCTCCCCAGGGTTCTGCCATCGGTCGGGGGTCTGTGTGTGCTCCTGTGCCTGGGAAAATGCAGATTTCCAGCGGCTTTATTGAACTTGTCTGCTGAAGCACCTCCTTTGTGGGCCATATGTGTAGTTAAGGGTAAAACCTCAGATTTATTTAGGGTTGGCATCAGTTTCTCATTATAATCCTAATGTTTCAGCACTTCCAGAAATGAGAGGTTCTTCTCACGGCCTGCCTGAGCCTTGTTGATTCCACTCCAACTTCTCTCTTTTAAAATAACTTTTTAAAAATTGGGAAGAAAATAATGAGAGTTTCACAAGGTTAGAAGATTCCCGATAGCTGAAAACATCTATGAATTAAAAATCTCCATGTACTTTCAGCAGCTGGAGGAAATCTGCATGTGTTACTGTGTTTTCTTATGTCCTCCACCAAAACCCGCTAACCAAACTGATCCACAGATTGCCAAAAGCCACCAGCATTTTCATCCTGAGAGATTTTTTCCTTCTTGAAAGTAACCTTTCTTTCCTCCTGAAATGGAAGGCTTGTTTTTAACAGGGCAGTTCTTGACCTTCTTTCACCTTTTTGTTTTGGATACACAGGCTTAGCTTTGTATTGAAAATCACATTGCAAATCTAAATAGTCACGGAAAGCTTCAGAGCTCCCCACGAGGAAAGCACCAGTTGCTGTATTCCTGTATTTTGAACAGCAGCTCCTTGCAATGCAAAACACCAGGCAGCAGCTGTAAAGGAGGTGATTTCCTATCCAATCCAGGCTCCTGGTTACAAATCACCTGACAAAAAGATGATGAAGAAGTAGTTGTGTGACATGTGCTCGGCCGTCACTCCGGTTATTCCACAGCGCCTTTCCAGAGAGCACGTTGAGAAATAGGACCTGGTTTCCAGTGGAAGCTCCTTAGGGTAGGTGGATTCAGTTTTGCCTCCCTTGATTTGAGTCAGACAAGCCTGTTTGCATCTGGGAAGGGAATTCTCTCGGAGCATGCCTTCACATGCAGTTTCTCATACCTTTTTGGATCATCTTAAAAGAAATCTACACCTGTAGTTGACCTACTTAATCTGTGCAATTATTCCACTTTGCTTGGGTGTATGCACATCATGTTCTTGTCTCCGTTCTTTTTTTTCCCCCCGGTTTTTGGCAGTCGTTTCATTCCTTGTTAAAAATACCATTTGGTTGTTAATGGGAACTTGAGTTGAGTATTTCTATTGTTAAAATTGCTAGCCAGGAGAATGGAGGCAGGAACCAGACAGTGCTTTGCAAAATCACAGCCCATTCACTGCTTTCTCAGAAATCCTGCTGGATTCATTTTGGTGTTTTTAATAGCGATGAGTAAGGCTACTGGAGCCCTGCTGAAAGCAAGTGAAATGTCAGGGATTGTTGGTTCTAGTTAAAAATGCACCCATTTCCCAACAGAGCTCGATGCTGCAACATCTCTTTATCTATGAATCTGCCAAGAGATTTCCAAGAGCTGATGGGTATCTTCTGCCTAATTGTCATCTTTTGTGTGATGCCAAATTTGCTCATGTGTTCCTTCCTTCCTGGCTGTAAAGCTGTAATATTCTTTGATGCTCCAGAGTCTGCAGCCTACATAAATTATGTGTTTCTGGGTCAAACTGCTTCTAAGTGGGGTGTATGTAGAGAGGATTCAGCCGTGTAAAACCCTTTTTGCTCTGTGATCCAGCAGAACTTAGTAACCAGCTAAAATTGAGGGATGTAAGTAGATTTCCTGGAGACACTGAGTCATTTGGTGTTTCTTTCTGGCTTGTACTGGTACTCTTAACATACTGTGTTATCTGTTCCTTAATCAATATCATTAAACATCCACAAATCTCTTTAACTTTAATCAGACTTTAATTTAACTTAATCGGACTTAGTTGTGTTGAAATTTACTCTTCTCAGTTGTGGTGAAATGCTTACTAACACAGGAAAGAATGGCACTTTACTTGTCTTGTGTTATTAAGGCTATACAGGTCACCATGCTAGTGAAACAACTGTAAATTACAGACAAAAACAAAATTAAATACAGATGTTTTTAGCCTAGATACAGTAAATTTTTGGCAATATTAACATATACAGATTATATACAGCATCTGATAATATTTAGTGCTTTGGTTATAGTACTTTCGACCCTGATGTTTTGCTTTACATTTTTCTTTGTAAATGTTGCTTTTGTAGAGTTGCTCTAATAGATTCTTTCCTGTGTTTTCCCAAGTATTGCCTTGCCCCTTGGCTATCATAGGGAAACAGCTGTGATTTAAGACATCAGCTTTGCTATTAACATCAAGTGGCTGCATAGCAGCCATGAATCATCCTTATGGATGTGTTCTGACTAAATCATAGGACTCATTAGGTGTGGATGGATGGATATCTGAGAAAGTGATAGAGGTAATAGGCTGTCTTCTAAGATAATGAAAAAGTTTTCACCTTCACTTTTCTTTATATTCTTGCCTTGGAAATGGTGGCTTCAAAGCAAAGCTTCCAAACGTGCAGCTGACAATGAGTCTCTCCCTGTAAATCCATGCACAGAGGACTGATTCATGTGGTGGAGTGGTGATTATTCACAACTGGGACTGCTTTAGCAGAGTATTTTATCAGACAAGAACAAATTAAGTTTGGGTTCTGTTTTCAAGCTGGAAGTTCTCTGGCATCTGATGGCCAGGAAAGGATTGTCCCTGGTGTTCTCAGAGGAAGGAGGGGCGATTTACTGGAATGAACCTCGCAGGAATGTGCAGAAAACAAATTTTCTGAATTTTTGCATTGCCAAAACAGCCATTTAAATAGCAAGCATTCCTGCTACACATGGCCTCTGTGGGAGGGTATTTAATCTTTCCTGTGTAATTTATTTATTTGAAGGAAATAATTTTATTCCTCTACAGAAGAAGCAAAGATATAAGAAACTTGCCTCTTGGCCAAGTCATATCTCTTAACCCAGAAAATACAATTCACCCCCCAAACAAGCTGGGTTAATCTGCTCTTCTTGATAATGTTTTGCTATAATCAGATTTTTCATAGTTGCTCTCTAAATAGTAATTTTTTTTTTGATCAAGCTTTCAATTTATTTGCTGCAAAGAATGGTTATTTAACAACAAAAACCCACAAAAAATAGCCTGAACATTAACTGCCCTAAGACACGAACTCATTAGAAGCACACAGTCAGATTGATTGGACTGATAGTGATGGTGATGATAATAATAATTGCATTACAGCAGTGCCTTAGGACCCTAGCTGTAAATGAGGTTCTCATTCTTGTAGGTACAAACTAAGATCCTCTCCAGCTCCACAAGAAGTGAAATGAGAAGCAGCGAGAGCTTGAATACCAATAACACAAATCTTCCCTTCCTTTTGGTTTGCAAAAAAATATAATTGAAAAAAAAATAATAAAAAAACCCACAAAAAACAAGTTAAAAAAAAAAGTGACCTGTCTGGATCCCAGCCAGATATAGAATCATTTAAATAATAACCTCTATGATCATTGAATCCAACCATTAACCCAGTCCTGGCAAGTCCACCACTGTGCCAAATTCTATTCTTAAGCTCCTGCAAAAAAAGCAAAACATCTGTTGAGCATTCATATGAAACTGTACTGCTGTACAGGAATATGGCACGTTCTCCCCTCTGTTTGTGGTAAGCAGTTAATAAAGAAATGAAATAATGAATGATGCAGCTTCCAACTGCAGTAATGCAGGCAGTGGTGGTAATAAGCAGGGAGCACAAATGCCTGTTTGAAGGATGAATTGAGGTTTGTACTGAGCTATTGCTTTTACAGTCAAGCAGATGTCATGGGCTTGCTTTACAGGATATTATGATATATGAAACCAAAAGCTTCTGAGCAGTAAAAATTACTCCTGTCAATTCATCTTTGTGTATGGCACTTTGATATACCATTCACAGCTTAATTATATTGTCATAGTGGAGAGATTAAAACAAAAGTCAGGTTGACTCTTGCTTAAACCTCTCTCTGAAATAATGCTCGTAGGTGAAGGGGGAAAAAATCCATAAGATCTATATAAAATTCCATTATAATGTATTGTGCCATCAATAACAGGTTCCTTCCATCCAGTTTCACCTCGTGCAGTTAGGGAGATACTCATCAGCTCTCACTGCAGGAGCACAGGCAGCCAACAGCAGCATCCACGGGGACAGCCAGGGACAGGAACCATCCTTTGGACAAGCCTTGGGGTGGCCGGGGGTGGGATGTGCCAAACCTCACTGGAATTTGGGCAGTGGAACCACGGCAAAAGCCTTTGGTGCAGGTTTGTGGGTCTGGCTGTGAGAAGTGTCTCATAATTCCATCTGGGAAGGCCTGGATGTCCCAAGCACCGACACGGAGATGGTCCAGAGGAGATCCTCATTAAAACTCAGGATTGCATACAGCATTTGCCCTTACCAGAACCTGTTGTGTCAGATAAAACAACAGCTCATACACCTGTACTTGAATTCTAACATTAATTACACTTTGTATCAATATACAGAGCACATTTTAGAAGATCTCTTACGTGGGCATCTCTAAAGGCATCTCACTTGTGTAACTGGTGATACATGGAGAGGGTCCAGAGGAACCTCCTGGCTGGTGGCACCCAGGGCCCCTTCAGCTGCCATCCCTGGCCGAGGGACAGGAGGGACCAGGAGTTTTTAGGATCTCTTGCTGGGCTCAGTTTGTTACCAAGGAGATCTATGGATTTTGGGTTTGCTTATTAACTGGCGAGTTACACACGACAAAACAAACTCTGTAATCAAAATAAATTGCACGATGTTGTTTAGGCATGCAGCTTCTGAGGCTTAATTATTACCAACTACACTGATAAAAGCAAAACCCAAAGGAGAATTTTCTGTGTTCTCAGACTGTGTGTCACTCTTTGTATATTTTACCTTCATCTAATAAGTTCCTCTTGTGTGAAGCTGTTGGTTAAAATGAATTGCAATAGAGATCTATACAGCATCCAAAAAATCAGTGCAGTTAAAGTAGGTTGAAATTTTTCAAGATGTTTTGTGTGGCATATTGCTCCTGCACTTTCTGTTTCTGGATGATGCTGTAATGCATATACAAATTAAATATAATATTGATGATTACTGCCAGGTGCTGCAAAAAAAAAAAAAGTAATTTAAATTACTAGGCAAGTAAATGTAAATTAAGATTAAGGTGCTAATACAGTTTATTGTATTATTTGCTGCCCATGTTTTATATACATTGATTCAAATGATGGGTTGAGGCATGCACTTAATTTATTTAACGACTTCCTGCTGTAGCTGTGATTTTGCCCATGGGTGGCTTTCAGAGTGACAGCTTGGAAGGCAGAGAAAGGTTGTTTATCTTTTAACTCCAGGATGAGAATTTAAAGGTGTGGACAGGCAGGGGTGCTGGCGAGGATGCCAAGTGGTGTCTGCTCAGTAAAAGTGGCTAATGAGGAATTTTTTCATTGCAAGTGATCCCTTTCAAGCGCTGTGGAATTTTTTCTGTGGATGCAAAGGCAGGGCTGCTCCCATACTCATCTGCCTGGGGATGTGGCACATGCTGACAGCACAATTTGGATACATGTGAGCAAGCAGATTAATGAAGCATCAGGAAAAAGTTCAGGCATACAATCTTCTGAACTTGCTTTGCCACTAAAAGATTAGATTGGCTGTCATGAATTACTAATCTGAGTTTTCTAACTGTACCAGTTTGGTGCCTCTGCCTTTCTCTTCACTAGTTTAATGAAATCGTGCTTGCTTGCCTCACATATTAAAGAATCTATGTAATAAAACCACAGAAAGGAAAAAAAACCCCTTACATGATTCCCTGGATACCTGGATGTAAAGAAATGGGTTGGAATCTGATGTTTGCAGATATTTGCTTTGCTAAAACAAATTATTTCCACGTATGCAAAGTGGTTGTATAATTTATGTAAACACATTTTTTTCCCCCAATTTTACATGTTTGGGGAAAAAAATGTTTAGTATGCTATAATTGTGTAAGAATGCTGAAAAAAAAAAATGATGGAGTGCTACAAGTTGCTTGTAGAGTGCATGGCACACCTGTATGTGAGAAAATTTTATGAAAGCTTCTGATCAATGTCAGAAAACAATTCTCCAGCATTCAAACAACACAATTTCAACATTCTAGCAAAATGAGGATTTTCTTTTTTTCCCGTGCTGAGGCCCCAGGTTGAATGAAGTCAGATCTGGGACCTGATACTTAATGTGCAATTTGAGGCCCTTGCCCTGGGTGGAAATGCTGTTGTTATTTAGCAGTAACCTGCTGCCCCGAGGCTCCGTGTCAATTCATCTGCACTGTGTTTAGCAATGTGTTCTGGGTGCACTAAATAAGAATTTGATTTTCCATTAAAGACTTGTTGAGAGCAGCTATCTTTCTGAAGAGCTTTTCACATCTGTTCTTATCTTACTATTTTAATTGTCTAGAGTTGTATCTGTGTGCCAAGATTCCTTTTTCTTTTCTGTAATAAATTCCTTTATGATGCTGTTGAATGCTGTTGTTAATGTGGAATTGCCTGGCTTCACTTGGTGATTCTGATGCCTTTTGGGTGAGCTTTGTCCATTTGATTGAGACTTAATAAAATCAGTAAATGTCTCTTTTTTAGTGCGTGGGTAATTTGCTTTTTTAAAAAGGATGAGGTGGAGTCCAATGCTGTGTAGTGATGGTTGGCATAGTAATATTGTTGTTCCTTTGGAAAAGCATTCACTGGGCAGGAGACCAGAAGCAACAGTTTAGCTATTATTAATCTCTGGAATATTTAGGCTTCTCTTTTTGGCGTGGTTTGCTAATAGAGTGTTTCGCCTGAGTAACCAATGTCTTCTGAAGGAAAAAATAAACAGATTTGTTTATCTGTAGCAGCTTGTTGTGATTTTTCACTTCTTTTCTCTGTGTGTATTTATTATATTTTGTATGCAATGTATAAATATTGATATCTCGGAGAATAATTTTTACAAATAATCTTTTTATAATATAGTTGTCTGTGTCCATTTTATTTTTTTTTTGGCCAGATGATACTTTGCTGCTTAGCGGAATCCTCGTGCTTTCCTATTGTATTATAAATGAACATCACAGATATGCAATTAAAAAAAAATATTGTTTTCCAAGCAGTTATGGATATTCTGAAAGTAATGCAGGGCACCTGGAACTGCCCAGGCTGATGAGAATGCAGGTGTAGCTGAGTTAACCTCCAGAGATGTCTGAGAGGGGCTGTGTGTCTGTCTGTCCATTCACGGCACTGATTGCAGGACCTGGTCCTTGCTTTTCCCTTGGGTCTCTATCCCATGATGACAGTCCTGCCTGCCCTGTGGAGCACAGCTCGTGTCCCCAAAGCTGGCAGCTCTGCCAGTCCCTGTGTGCTCCCCGGGAGGAGCCTGCACCCCTGGAGATCTGCCGGGCACTCGTCTCAGCTGCTCCCCGGAGCGGGAAGGAAACGGCTGGAAGGGTTTGGGTAGGTGGGGCATTATATGAGCTACAGGTGAGGGAATTCTGAGGCCAACTCAGCCTGGAAGGAGTGATCTAATCTCTCTGTATTTCTCCCTTGCTACACCGATTTCTGCAGGTTTAACTAGTCCTGTGTGTGAAAATCATTTTAAATATCTCCATATGTGTAAGTTAATAATGAAATAATTCTCTAAAATGTTTCTATTCCTATTCTACATTGAAGTTTTTGAGTAGTTGCTGGTTTTTTATTTTGTTCTATAGCTGTACTTAGTATATGGTCACGTCAAGTTAATAATGAAATAATTCTCTAAAATGTTTCTATTCCTATTCTACATTGAAGTTTTTGAGTAGTTGCTGGTTTTTGATTTTGTTCTATAACTGTACTTAGTATATGGTCATGTCGAGTTATGTGTTGAAAGTCTCTTTGATTTCCTTAGAGTTCCTTCCAGTTTCTAAATGTTAGTGTTAATCTTTTTGATAGTAGGAGCTCCTTGCTCTGCAGCTCCCTAGATTTTTGTTCAGATGTGTAAGATAAATTCCTTAAGTAATAAGAAGGGTTTATGCCTTACTGCATAAGTAATGGATTTAGTTACTTTGATGATGAATGAAGTATTCCTCCTACTGTACATGGTTTCAGCAGAAAAGTTTAGAACTGGACTAAACTATAAGCCACTGATGTTAAACATTTCTGTTGAGATAATGTGGATTCTTGACTTTGCGGTTTATTTGATAGGGAATCTGGACTCATTCCTGAGTTTGCCCCGAAAGTTTTCTTTGAGCAAATAATCTCTCTTAATTTGCCTGTTCTAGAGAAAATGAAAAAATAATAATTGTCTCTTGGATAGAACCTGGTATTTAGCAATTTTTTCAGATCTTGAGAAGAAAAATAGATTTTTGTTGTCTGCTTACATTTTTAAATTACTGTGCTCGTAAATTACTGTGGAATTGCTACAGTAAATTACTGCACTATAAAATACTTCTTCTTGGTGGCTCTGGAAAATTTTTTTAGTGTACATGCCACACTTAAAAGATACTGTAGCATAAATCAAATTTATTTGAAAGGTGTTATTAGGTTTTGTGTACTCTGTAGTGAATAGTAGCATATCCTCAGCAATGATTACTCATAAATCCCACAATTACTCAAAGAACAGCCGCACGATTAGAGTAGCATTGACTGTGTTATCCTGTGTTATTACAACAGTATGGAAGCATTTTAATAATAACAAGGGATTTAATTGCTATAAAGACTTATTTGCAGAATGCTAAACACTTTGGTAAGCAAGGCATTTGAATTGTGCATTACAGGCACCCGGAGTATTATCAGCTAATTAGGAACTGAAAGGGCAAATGTAGTGCTAGCAAAGGCTCTTCGACTCCTGCACAGTTGTTTTTCAGTATTAAAATGGCTGGAACAATGATTTTAAGTTTTATGTGACTTTAGGTATAGTTTATTACCTTCTGTGAACACTTCCTAAAACACACTTTTAAGCAGTTTTCAAGGAAGAGTGCACGATTAAGTTTTGCAATGAAGGTACTGATCTACAGCTAGAAAATAATGTGGAAGTGTTTACATCGTAATAGAATGGCATAAATATTTAATTTGTTTCTAGGAAAAGCTGTTTGTTTATCAGCAGATGTATTTTGTCAGGTGGTGGGAAACTATGAATTTAGGTTGATTGGTCCAGGTGAAGGAGGAGAAGCATTAATGGGAGTTGGGTACCCTGGGGAGTTCTTCATTATTAACCTGCCAGTTTTAAATTCCATTTGTATCATACTAATCAAATGCTTGTGACAGTTTAAGCTTTATTGTCACCTTTAAACCTCTACAGAAGGAGGATTTCCTCTGAAATCTGGCTGTTTCTTGCCTAGCTGTTAATTATGCCTAGTGACATATCCTGCTAGTTCCTCCTTCCTTTCAGGCCACTGTTGTCTGCAGACTTCTTTTGCTTCAAGACTGCAATATTTTATCCTCTCTCTTTGCTGTTCCTCACTTTTCATTGAAATTCTTGGCAGAAATGGTGGCCCACACAAGTACTTTATCTTTTGTTCAAACCTTTGGTTGTTTATGACCAGTCAGCTGTCAAAACCCTGTGTCTGCTGGTGAGCTACAAAGTTATCCTCGCTGGAGGCTGAGTTTATTTTTCTAAGGAATTATATATGTTATCATATAGGTGTGGTGTTGAAAGTAGCTAAAAATATATTATTAATGCTTCACAGAGGAGAAAGACTGTTGCTAAGCAGGCCAGGGTGGATTGTCATTTGGTGAATAAATACATTTTTCCTTGCAAGTGTTTATGTGAGGCTCAGAGGTGACCCTCCTCACCAGGACAGAACAGGGTGACACAGAGTCCTTGTCCTCGCCCTGCCAGGGGTGTAGAAGGGACACTTGTGAATGAACTGGCTGGAAAGATGAGCTCCACTTTCCTTCCCACTCAGAATTTGGCTGGCAGGAGCCAGATCCCAAAAATCAGGCTCCAGCTGTGCCCAAGGGGTGACTGTTAAGGAGGCAGAGGGGAGAGCACCTCCCTTCTCCTGCTTCCCAAACCAGATGTGGCTTTTTGGGGAAAAGCCCCAAAATCTCTCAGGGTCTGAAAAGCTGTGGCATTGCACCAGGGCTGGTGGCTGGGGTTGAAATCCTGTACTGCTTTGTTTTTTTTCAAAAAGGGCTTTCTCCACCAGAGCTTGTGCAATAGTAGTGCCTCAGTACCTGTTGAGGTGCTTGAGCCTCACATTAAAAAGTGCATTTACCCTGAATTAAGTAGATATTAATGTACCAGACGGATTTTGTCCTCCAGGATGTTTATCTTACCTTTACACCACACAAATTTACTCCAAATGGCAGAGTTCCCTCTTGCTGTGCTGCTGGCAGGTTATTTACTGGTTTGTCCCAGAGCAGTGTCAGGAGCTCCTGAATTCCCCCTGCCTCACCCAAAAAACTCCTTCACCTATTAGACTGAGCTGGAATGCACAAAGTGCTCATGGAGGGAAATATTTCACAAGTACAGCTGAAGGTGAAGGCCTGGCAGTGTGATGTTGTGAAATCTGCTGCTGGCAGACCTGGCAGGGAAAGGATCTCACCCATTTAATGGTTTTTTTTTGCCCTTCCAGCTGTTGGAGTGCCAGCCTTCCAGGGCATCGGGATACAATTTGCTTATCTAATATCTGTAATTAATGTGTGAGCGCAGTAGCATTGTAAAGATGGAAAATGATGAATGGCAATAAAGCATTTTATTTCTGTATATATTGTACTCTCCAGCCAGATTATTGTTAACCCCAGATGTTTTATGAGTTTTTGATAATAGCACAGGGTGCTTTATTCTGGGTATTAATTGAAGTTACATTTTCTAATGTAGAAATTCATTCTGTCCTTCATTAAATAAGCTAAAATTGCACTATTTGTCAGTTTATGGTTCTAACAGCTCTTTATTTTTTAAGAGTTGTGTAGGAGGAAATTCAGATTTATTGTCCTATATGCTGCTAGTCTGGGACAGGCAGAATTAGAGAGGAGAAACATCACAATCTCACAGCTCAGCATAAAGCTAGAAAATAACTCCAAGACCAGTGATTTTCTCCTGTTTTGGTTGAAGAATCTATTAAATGGAAGTACATGAGAGAGTTTTAAAAGAAATTGATTTCCTTACTAACAATGTTTTCTTGCCTGAATAAGAGTTTAATCATATTGGTGGAAAACAAAATTGATGAACCTTTAACATCAGATGGTACAGAAATAGTGATTAGAAATCATTTGCCTACAGCTTAGAAGACAAAAATTTAGATTAAGCACAACTGAAACATTAATTTAATCTAATTCTGTTGAAGTCATGGGGAAAATCTGCTGCTGTAAAATTAATCTTACTCCTCATTTCCAGTTATGAAAAGAGTGAAATAATGTCAGTTTAATTCTAGTTTAAAAGTCATCAATATACATACTTGTCCTTTGTACCTGATGCAAGCATACCTCTCATTTAGGAAATGTCTTCCTCCTCCTGTCAGCTTGCTTGCTTTCTGCCATTCCTTATCAACAAAACTGTCTAGATTTAGCTTCCCAAAGCCAAGGAAGTGAGATCCCAGCAGTCAAAAGCCTGCTTAGAAGAGAATTTTAAAAAAAGACAAAAAAGGTATCTAAGCTGCTCTATAGGCTTGAGCAGGAAAGCAGCCATGGCCTCGGAGCTGTTTCCTGAAAGAAATGCAAAAAAAAAAAGCTCAGTTTGTACACTGTGGTTTTGCCCTCCAGCCAGGATTCTGGACTGGGCATACAAATAGTTTGAACTTGAACTCAGGTTGCCTTTTCCCCCTGGTCCCTTTCCCACTGATCTCCATAAACCATGGCTAAAGGAATAATTTGGGGAGTATCTCTCTTCTGTTGATGCTCCAGTGCGTTGTACAACTACCTCAGTATTCACTGTTCTGGTAAAATAAATGCTTTGGGTTTTTGCTGGGGGGTTTGCTTTCAGAGGCTCTTGCCTATTGAACCACTTACTAGATAGGAAGGGCACTCTCGTCTAATAAAGAACTCATTTCTAGTTCTGTTCCTGGCTTCCAAAAATAACAACAAATTAATTAGTTCAGTCTCTGAACTCAAATTGTTACTGCCTCCTTCAGTGTGCAACACCAAAATGGGAACTGTTGGCTCCCAGGTTCCAACACTGTCCTTCCCAAACAGCTTAGAGGCACCCTAATGGAGTTTGGCCACTAATTAGTGACCTTTCCTAGGAGAGGTCCAAGGAGAAATGTGGTGTCTGATAAACCCATCAAACTGGATTTACTACCAGAGAGACCAAATATCACAGTTTGATCTTTGTACTTCTCTCTTCTGTTGGCACCAGGGATCAGGCTGGTTGGTTGATCCCCCTTCCCAACTTACAATTAGTGAGCAATAAACTACTTCCATTTAAGCCAGATTGACTGAGGTAGGCAGGTTTTTCTCTTCTGTTCCAGCTCCCCACTGCCAGTCCCAGTTCAGGAGCTTCCTGCCTGTGTGCAGCTGGGCTGAGCCTCCTGCAGTCGTTACCAGAATTGCTGATTTGCTGAGGAAAACATCTACTGGGGTTTAGACACTTCATCATTTAACTGTGTCATCCGTCTAACACCTAATTTGCATTCATTAGGAGCTTGTTCTGGGCTGTTTTGGGTAGGCTGAAGTATTGCCATGGAGCCTTAGCATTTAAGAGGTCCAGTTTGTGACAGCTTAGTGACAGATGTGGCAACAGCTGGAGCGTCACCTTAAGTTAGGTAGAAGGCGACTAAGTCTTGGTGTAGCCTCTCAGAAGAGTGTCCACTGTCTGCAGAGGACAGTTCTGTGCTGGGGGAAGCAGGTACTGACTGTGGTCAGCCCTAATTTGGAGCGATGCCCGAGGTGGGCAGCGTGTGGGGGGTCACACACACCAGCGCTGCGGGGCTCCTGGGGGAGCAGGGCATGGGGACCGCCCGTGTGGGCACAAGGGACGAGTCGCTGGGCCTGGCTGGGGTGACGGGGGCTTGGCTGGGGTGACAGGGGCCTGGCTGGGGTGACAGGGGCTTGGCTGGCACCCCATGCTTGGTTACCTTGGGCTCCAGGGGCTCTGTCGTGTGTCACAGCTCTGTCATGGCTCTGTCACGTGTGACAACTCTGTCACAGCTCTATTGTGTGTCACAGCTCTGTTTGTGTGACAGCTCTGTCACAGCTCTATCGTGTGTGACAGCTCTGTCACAGCTCTGTCGTGTGTCACAGCTCTGTCGTGTGTCACAGCTCTGTCACTGTTCTGTCGTGTGTCACAGCTCTATCGTGTGTCACAGCTCTGTTGTGTGCCACAGCTCTGTCGTGTGTCACAGCTCTGTCACGGCTCTGTCGTGTGTCACAGCTTTATCGTGTCACAGCTCTGACGTGTGTCACAGCTCTGGCAGTGCTGTTTTGGGATGTCTCCATTAGTGTCTGCAGTGTGCAGGCCATGTTTGCACACTGACGTGTGATTTTTGAAGGTCAGCCTTGGCAAGGATTGTTATGTTCACAGACACTGTTACAAGTAAAAGCAGTTTCAGCAGTGCTGGCTTTGCCAGACTCGGTGCTGTTGAGTTTGTGTGGAAGTCTCATGACAGCAGCAGTGGTGCCCAGGCAGTGAGCAGGTCTGAGATGGGCTGGAGCTCACTAACACCAAGGCTTTCTACTGATGGCATCTATCATCCTGTTAAACAGGAGGCCTGTGTTTTGTATCTGCTTTGGTGCTCTGGTGATGTAAATCCACGGAGGACTCGCTGTCTGAAAAAGCTGTGCCACGGAATGCTGTCAGATAACTTACCCAAATGGATGCTTTTCTTTTTTTTTCCGACAAATTTTTAAACATAAAACAAATATATTGCTATAATAGAGCAGTGCAGTTAATCATCAGTGGATTGCATTTATTACATAATTCTTTGAAAGGGAAACCAATTATTTGATTGTTCTCAACTACCAAAAAATATCAATTAGCATGCCAGACTAATTAATCTTCTAAAAGGTAACAATCAAATACAGCACATTTCCTCCCATAGGAAGACGGTACTTCTAAAGGTCACCATTTAGCTGTGCACCTCCTTTTATTGCACTTTCTCAAAAAAAAAAGCTGTGGGGAAAGGAGGGGTTGAATGATGAGAACTCAGTTCTCTCTAATGCTTAATAAACTTAACCTTTATCATGGTATTGAACTTGATGATCCTGCATGAAAGAGGAGTGCATGCTGCTTTAGAGGCATTTGTGCTGACTGTTAGTTAATCATTTTTATTTGCTTTATGGATACGGCATGGAATATTTATTAAAATTCTTCAGAGCATGGTAAATATGAAGAGAGGTTAAAGCAGCAGAGGAAGAAGGATGGTTCCTCTGAGAAGAGGGGGTGTGTGGGTACAAGTGACTGTAGGGGATGCATTTTGACTACAAAAAATCTCTTCCTGAGCAGTCACCCTGCTGTCTGATCCTGGACATAACTTCTTGAGGTGCAGAATGTGATTTATACCTTTTTTTTTTCCCTAGGTTCCTCCACTCTAATAAATGGTTAAAGAAATTTGTCATAACTGAAAAGAAATATTGAATATTTTCTGCTTGTATCGTCATATTAAAAAGTGTGTGGGAAAACAATCATTTGGAAAAGGAAAAAAAAGAATAAAAAAATAATACTTTGCATAGGGGTATTCTCAAAGCCCATCAAATTCAAAGCTTTCAAATTTCATCTCCGATCAGGCATCTTTTATTGCTGCATTGTAAGGAGTTAAGTATCTTCTCTCAAGCAGGCTGTAATTCTTCATCATACATGGTATGCTAAGTTGCTTTAGGAGGTAACTAGAGAATGAATTTTTTTTATTGCTGATCCCGAAGTAGTGCCCAGAAATTCATAGGTTCCATAAGCGTTTCTAAAGATCCATTAAAATCATCCTAACCATGATGGATGGCAGGATGCTCTGTTTTACGTCATGCTCCTCATCTGTACTAAAATTAAGTTCTTGTTGCCTTAATTGAATATTAAATTTATTTTATTCCTCAGCAGACTAGACTTTTAGCACGTATAAATCTCACTTTTATTTGCAACAGGTGCTAATCTTGCTCAAAATACACACTCTTGCTGTGGCTCTTTTCCCAAGAGATTTAAGCACCTTTGCCACATGGTGCTGATGGTGCCATAGATGGGATCTCTGTGGATTGAGCTGCAATGTGGAAAACCTGAGTTCCTGCTGGCAGGTTGGCTCTGGGATGGTGCTGTCTGTGCTGATGCCTTATCCCTGTCCTTAAAATCAGAGCCGAACACGGTTAGAAGGTTAAAAGGGGTTTTTTACCTCAGTATTTATTTCAAGGATCCCTGGTTCACTNTTTAGTTTACAAAATGTGTTCCAGAGAGGACCTTGCTGTCTGAGGTCTCCAAGATGTTCTGTCTCCTAACTCAACAAAACATTAAGTCTAGGAATGTAGGCTAAAGGAAACACCAAGAATACAAAAGGCCACAAAGAGATACAAAAGAGGTATAAAAAAAGGCAAAAAAATCATTACGGCATCAGTGCAACATTGGGGGTTAGGGTTCTGCAGACAGTTCCTCGGGGCTGGACAATCACTTGGAACTGAGAAGAATATAAAAAGTATGAAATAACTTTTTTCTCATCTCTTGCTTGTGTGTTTTTCTCAGAGAAGACGGCCAAGTGCTGCTCAGAAAGCAGAGAAAAGGCACTGGAGGTGACAAGTGTGTTTACCAGGCAGGGATGGAAATAGGACGTGAGAAAGATAATGAATCCCCTACAATTTTGTGCTTTTTCTCTTCTTCCTCTGGTTTCAGATCAGTTTTTATCTTTTTCCCAACGTGTTTTTCTTTTCCATGATGCTGGGATGTGTAGCAATCAACATTCTAGATCAGGAATGTCTGTTCACTACCTCAGGGATCCATCACTATTTTTGGTCTCCTTGGGCTGGAAGGGAGGGCAGGGCTGGTGCCAGCAGTGGAGGAGCCCTTTGTCCCCTGAGCTGTGCAGCAAAGCCAGGCACTGCACCAAGAGCTGAAACGGCTCCCACAGCAGCTCTTTGAAGATGCCCCACCTCTGAACTTGTTTTAGGGATGTCAATCATTTGTAATATTTGACTCGCTTGTCAGTCAGTGCCAGCCTTCCCAGATAATGTGAAGTGGGGCTGGAAAGGCTCCTTCACGTTAAAGGCTCTTTAGTCACTGACAGTTTTGGTGCAGAAAACATCCATCAGCGTCACCAGGAGGAGGAAGCTGTGCTGTCTCTGTCAGATTCCAGTGCTCCTGATTAGTGGATTTCATTGTTGTTGTTGTTGTTGTGTTCATTTACTCCCCCAGGAAACCCACAGGATCTGATACTGGCTTCTAGGGACATAATGCAGAGCTTATTCCCAAAGCTGTAAAGCCTGATGTTTGCTCTCCAGGAGCAGCAAGTGTCTTCAGAAGTCAGAAAGCTGCTTTTGGGCTGAGTTTATTTCCCTGAGAAATATACGTACAAAACTTTTTGCTTCCTTGTGTGCACCTTTATAGATGAAGTAAAGTGTGCTGGCAATCGCTGCTTTAATTTTTGTGTGGGCAGCTGTTACATTTATATAAGTATTACTCTTTTTGAGAAATTGCTAGGAGATATAAAAGTTTAAGTTCTCTGCTGGAACATAATTCTGGCTTTCATAAAAGCCTTGCATCTCCCAGCCCATCAGTGTGCTTTGCCTGTCACATGCTTGAGCATGTCTTGATGCTCCTCTTACAAATCCAACTCTTCTGCAGCCACCAGCTGACAGCAAGGACTCGATTACTAACAGAATAAATTTAAAATGAAACAAAAGCAAAATGCAAAGCCTCCATCAACTGAGCTTTTTTCGTAGAAACCAGGGAGAATAAATGGTAATGACTGTCTTCAGTGAGATCATCTGTCATATCCCAAACGACCTGTTAAACAAACTTAGTATTTCTGGCCAGAGGGATAAAAGGAAACATGGAAATGTCTCAATTTGGGATATTTGAATTGTGAGCAAGACTGCCAGCCCTGAGGAATGTCCTGTGGCTATGAGGGACTGCCTGAGGTAGCCACCAACTCTCCTGCTCTACAGAAAACTCCTTTTCTTGTAGTTTGGAGCCTGTTTGGTGGGGTGTAATTGCTCTGTGGACCATCCACCCTGTCTGGGTGCTGGGAAAGGGCTTCTCCAGCTCTGGGCTGCTGCCCTGCAGGGTTGGTCTGGATTCCCCCTATGGATCTGCTGGGACCCTCTCCTTGTGCCTCAGTCTGCCATTCCTTGCTCTGGGCAGCAAATTCCCCCTTCTGAAACTCAAACAAAGAAAGAAAACAACCCTCCCCACCAAAAACCCACCAAACCAAACAAAACTAATAATAAAAATACAAAACAAAATCAACCAAACCAAAAGCAGCACAAACCCACCATTTCCAAGGCAATGGGAGACCCTTAGAGAATCCCAGTTTCCACCATTTCTTTATATGCTGAAGAGACATTTTTTTAAGGACATAGCAGCCTTTCCTCACTGCACAACACTCCCAGAGCACTGCCCAGCTTCCTTGGGTGTTCTGGGAATTTTCCAGGTAATTTCCAGAAATCGTGGGGGACCTTATCACTCCCTACAACTGCCTGAAAGGAGGTTGTGCAGACAGGTGGGGGTCGGTCTCCTCTCACAGGTGACAAGTGACAGGACCAGAGGAAATGGCCTCAAGTTGCTCCAGGGGAGGTTTAGGTTGGATATTAGGAAAACTTTGTTCACAAAAGAGGTCATCAGGCACTGGAACAAGTTGTCCAGGGAAGTAGTGGAATCACCATCCCTGGAAGTGTTCAAAAGGGTGTGGATGTGGCACCTGGGGATGTTTTAGTGCTGGTTTAACAGTTGGGCTTGATGATCTGGTAGTTCTTTTCCAACCTTAATGATTGTATGGCCTATGATTGTATGAATTTATTAAGAGTTAATGTAAATAAACCCGTCTGGGCCTGATCCAGCTATATAAATTTCTGTCTTCTATGCAAGATTTATGCAAACTGTATTTTTGCTGTTGTGTCTAAAGCAACTTTGGTCAAACTTTATGAATGATTAAAGTGTGTGACTTCTGTGGGTGTGTTAAGTGTGAAGCCCTCTGTATTAAAAGGAGATTTAGAGGTTTAGTGTTGAGGTTGCCTCCATTAACTAAGAAGGCAATTTTATTGAACATGTGAAAGAGTTAAAATGTTAATTATGATGCTTGAAGTGTTGGGTTTTGCCTACTAGATACTTAAATACTCAGTTAAGTGTCTGTATAGTAAAAATGGAAGTTATGTTGTTAAACTCAGCTTAACTCACCATGTCCAGATTTTCTATAAGAAGGCTCATGTTTTTTTGCTAGAAAAGGCACACATTTGTAAGAGGGAAAGCTCTCTAAAATACTAAGAATTTTTTTGACTTTGTAATAAGGAGAGGTAAAGCTGTTTGCATGCAGGACATCCTTTCTCATCTGCTGCAAGTATTTTATACACCTCTGGCTGTAAGATCAACAAGACCTTTCCATGGCTTGCTACTTCTGTGAATAATCAGAGAACAGTCTCTTTTGCAGTGGGTTTGATTTGATAAGATTTGGTACTGGCATAATATTACAGCTTGCAAATATTTCAGTCAGCTTTAATATAAATTGTATACTATGCTAGAATGGAGCCACACTCCGAAATAATTTTACATCATAAGTGGTTCTAAATGAAAGTACTTGCAGATTATTTCCATCACATATGTGCAGGAAAGAATCTGTTTCTGCCTACATAATATTTAAGTCCATTACCGTAGGAGAAAACAGTAATTTCAAGCTTTAGCACCTGAGTGGTGCTGAACTTTAGTGATGGTGATAGGGATCATTATCAAAGTGCTGTCTTCTCAGGAGAAACCTCTCTCCAAACAAAGCTTGGGAGCCTCACTGATAGGTCCTGGATGGGCACAGTCCAACACACTGAAGGCTGATGATGCAGCACCTTGGCTTGCCCAACTTTTGGAAGTGGATATAAATTTATTTAAATTAATTTTTGTATGTATATGTGTGCACACACCTATTTCTGATATATATATTTTCACATTTATAAATTTTTAAACATGCGATATACCTTCTTTCAAAGGCAGCCATAGTGGTTTTGTGCTTTTGAAATCACAACCCAAATTGGTGCCTTTGGGGGATTCGGTGGTCTGGGAGTTTCCCTTCTCTACATGCTGCTCCTGCAATGCAAAACAGCCCAGTTTGGAATAGCTTTCCTATCTATTGCCTTGCAGATCTGATGTGTTTTGTTTTTAAGGGTCAGACAATTTGTGAGTGAAGGCAGTGCTGGGCAAATACCAATCCCTTAAATATCTTGGGATTGACGCTGCCAATGTTCAGAGGAAGATGATTGAATAATGATTATAGTCATTGGTAAAACGAGCAAACAATGCAGCCCCCAGTTATAAAATTATCTAAGTTCATGTGAACGTGTCTGAGTTGAGGTGAAAAAAGATAGTATTTGTGCATGTGTTTAAATCTTTATTGCTATGGAATTAAATAAGGTTATTGGCCTCAGGATCTTCAGTTTGCATTGAGCTGCTGAATTTTGAGACAGGGGTTTTTGCCTCAGTAGGTCAAGGAAAATAAATATCTATTTACATTTATAAATTTTTAAATGTCATTGATTTATGTAACAATTACAGGGAGAAAAAAAAAACTTTTTTCTTAGAGTTATTTCTTTGTTTTCTTCTGTGAAAACTGAATCCTTAAAAAACATTCAGCTGTACAGCAGTAGGAATATCCTACTTTCCAGGCTCTTTCTTTTAACATTTACTGTTGGCTTCTGCAGAAATATTTCATGCGTGTTCTGGGAAGTTGTCTTTGAACTTGGTGTAGTGGTGGCCCTGGAAGGATTTAGTGTGGTGCAAGGCTGCTGGGTAGCTTGGGCTGCCACTGCAGCAACAGCAAATTGCCTCTGTCTCCCCAGGGCTTCTGTTCCACAGGGCTGGGACTGGTACAAGAACTGAACGAGTCCTAAGTCGTGTCAAGTGTGGGGAAACTTAATTTGGCAGTGCAGTTTTGATTGGAGAGTTGGCTCTGGAAATGTGGCTTTTTAAACTTGCATTAGATCTTTGGGCCGGGTCTTCAGACGTTAATGTAGATTTTGTCTCCGCCCGTTGTTTTTGAAATGTCAAGTCACCTTTGCGAAGAACACCAAGACCTGAGGGGTAAAGAACAGCAGATTTAGCATATCTGGGGTGGTGGGGTTGTGTGGGCAGCCTGTCACTCCTCCCTGCACCCCAACTCCCACAGCCCTGACTTGGCACCCCAAACTCCCCAAACTGGAGTTGCTCTGGGTGTTCTGCAGCACTTAAGAGCATCCCCTGCCCAGCTGCTCTGGGGGAGCTGTGGCAGCACAGAATTTGGCCCTGTAAACCTGATTTAGCACCTCACCATGGCCCCGTGAGCTGTGACCTTGGTGCTGAGCTCCCCAGGGACAGCAGCAGCTCTCTGGAAAAACGCTGAACTGCTCTGCACGTTTTGGCCTGAGATCAGTGCTTTTATGTCACCAAAGCTTTTGTATCTCCAAAGTGCTTGTATTTTGAAAATCAAAGATAAAGATGTACCTACAGCAACCTTCAGTTGTTAAATTTCTTCATGGTACCTAAACCAAGCCATGTTTTCAGTACTTTAGAGGAAACAGAGAAACATTGTTTTCCCCTTAGTTATTCTTGACCTCTGGCTGCCTGAAATGCACTCTATTGAGTCTTAATTCTCCTGCAGAACAGAGTTTATTAAAATAGTATGATTAATAGGATCAAAATCAGACATTTTAGTGTACTGAAAACCTATGTTTGTATACAGGAAAAAAATAACCTTTCAAGAGTCTACCAGCATGTAAAATTACCTGTCAGGGTAACGTATGCGTATGTATTTTGTTGAGATATAGTAGGTGCACATGAAATCTGCCAAGAAACTTGTGCTTTTTAGGATGTTTAACTTTTTGTCCCTCTCTACAGATGGATATGTAGCAGTTTCAGGTTTGTAATATATAATATATGTATTTGGTGATAATTGAAGTACGAAAGTTACATGAAACTATCAACAATGTATTTTAGAAAAATATGATACTTTTGTTCTTCATTAAAGTTTATGGGAATTCGTGGACTTCTGTTAATGATCCCAGTATTTTGCAGTGCTTGAAAATTAGATTTTAAGTGAGAAAAGATGCTTATTTGAATTCACTAAACCAGAGTAACCTTTACTTTTTTGGAACTCTTTAGAGTGGTATTAGCTTCTCAGCTTCTGTATTAAAAAAATAAACTCAAGAAAAACAACTCCCCAAAAAAGCTGCTACTGACTTCAACGTGCCCTGAGTTATTCAAAGCTAAAAGATTGAAAGAAAATACTTTTTCTCGTGTTTCTCTTTACAGCATGAGTATCTTTTTAAGATAAGCTGTGAACATCTCTGTGATACTACTGTTCATCTAAATTTTATGAGGAGGTGTCTTCTCAATTCATGCCAGATCAACACAAAGTTCTTATTTTAATAACAAAATTGCAGGTAGAGAAGATCTATTGATTTTTTTTTTCCCCCCTGTCTTGTCTAAACTCATTTTTGTGAGTTACTTGGACCATTTTTCAGCAGAAGCCAAGGAAATAATGTGTTGGTATGTTAAGGTATAATACATGCTTATTCATTTTGACTTTAGAAGTCCATGCTGTTCACAGAAAATGTGGAGAATTTTTATATTCTGAATAAAAGTGCTGACAAAGGATTGAGCAGTCAGACATTAAGTAATCTCAGACCTCTCAGGAGTCTGTGTGAATACTGAATGTTATTAGTTTGGGCACGTGGAAGTCTCAGACCTGCGAGTTTCTTCTTGGACTGGTGACACTTGGGAGAGAGGTTGGTTTAGTTCTGTTTGTTTGTACAAGAGCACAGTGCTTTATGAAATCCATCTGCTGCCTCAGCACAAACTTCAGGCTCTGGATCTGTAGACATATTGCCAAAAATCACAACCTGTGTTGCTGAAATATTCCCTTTCATGAACGTGGGTATGGGTTTATTACTCCAGCAGCTCTTTTGAAGAGGATGGGTCAGATCAAATGAAAAATGTCTGTATAAAGTTGGAAAGGCACATACAGGTGTATAAATCTCATGTTTTGGTGTGTTTTCTTTAACCCTTTCACTCCTAATTAAAAAATGAAGGTCTAATGAGATGTTTTGTGATTTTAGTACTTTGGCATGTTCTGGTTGCTGGTTCATTGTTAACATGGGCAACACAGGTATCAATATGAAGGAACTTTTGGATGTGAGATGCAGGAAAGTCACAGCTTTCCTCCCAGGGCTGTGCAGGAATTCCTGTAAGAACACGAGGCACTAAGAGTTCATAGTGCAGCCACAGTTTTGTTCCCATCAGTTACAAATGGGGGTGCTGCTGCTCCTATTTGCCTGTTAAAAACCAAATCTGTCTGGTTTTCTGCAGTGTGAGAAGGGAAACTAGAGGAGATCTAATACTCTTCTAGTCTGAACATTTGACCAAGTAACTGCCAAAATGTCAAATGCTATTCAGGCATGTTCTGCAGGAATGTGACATTTTGGATGTTTGTGTTAGCTCACTATAAATATTAAAAAAAACCAATGATGATAAGACATTGAAATTTCTTGTACACAACTAAAAAAATTCAGAATAATGCAAGTAACTACATTAATTTTAAAGAAGTTTTTAAATGTTATTTTTAATATTAGCAGGATTTAAAAAAAAAAAAGTCTCAAACAAGTGTCTCTTTGCACTGTGTCCCTTTAAATTCTAAGCCTTTTTGCACCTTCATCTTCTAAACATGGTGCTGCCTTCATCGTGCTTCATCTCCCTGTGCCACCTCTGACCATTAATGCAAATTGGAGGCCAGATAAGAGTTGCTCTGGATTTAAATTGGTGCAACTCACAGCAGAATCTGTCTCCAGTTCATATTAATGACTGCAAGTGGGAGAAGCTGCCTGAACAGAGAGGCTGCTCTAATGAGACCATGTTCCCTCACCCGTAGCCATATCTCTGCCACCTAATCTCTTTTCTAGACTGTCAAATCAAGTTCATTTAATTGTATTTTCAGTTAAAGTCTGCAAAGTGCAAATATGGGAATAAACAAGGAATCATGTTTGCATGTTCAAATGTCTTTCTCTTTAAATTCAGTGCTTACATTTTTCTTGGTAATTGCGCTGGAATTGCTCTGTGCACGCATGGCTGCTCCAGGGGGTGGGGGAAGGATTTTTAGTCCTGTTTCTGGGAGCACCTGGGGCATTGCAAGAGCCCACACTCACTTGGGCCGTTTCCTTTAGAGGAAGTTCAAATAAAAGCCAAGAGAATATTTGTTTGTCCGTGCTGCTGTTAATAGCAGAGTGAGATTTCTGTGCGAAGGCACTGTCTGTCAGCAAAGCAAACACAGAATATTGTGATGTTTGTGTGCCTGACCAAGGGCAGTATTTATTTCATCCTTGGAGAGCTTGCATGGAGGACAGAATTCCCACTGTGTCAAAAAGGATCTGCAGCAGATACCCTAAACTCCCTTCTTTGATAAAGTACCTTTTGCCAGCGAGTGTGTATGTTGAAAATTAGCAGTTCCTTCAGCACAAAAACCTTGACATTGAATATAATTGAGGAGGTTAGTGTCGGCATGTTCGTGAGTATTACCTGTCATTTGAAATATGACAGTGCTGTAACTGCAGGACCTTGGGGACTTCACTGTGCTGGCACTGCCATCTGACTGCCTCGGAGTCTGCGAGACAGCTTCCGAGCCACTTCGACCCTGAGATAATTAACATGGCCCTGGAGGCTTCTGCCTTTTGCTTTTCTGCACTTGTTGTTTAATAAGATGTTTGTTGCTCTGCTTGTCTTTGATGCAGTGGTGTGCCATTAGGGACACAAGGTCCTTCACATGCTGTCACAGTTAGTGGGTTTAGGTAATGCTGTCTGTGCAGCCATTCCTTTCAATCCCAGCAAATTAAAATATTATCATCAATTAGCCAGCTACGCTGGGTGGCTCGCTCCGTTTGTGAGGGGCTGCACGTATTTGTGGTGTGTGAAAGCAAGGTGACAGGGAGGAGAATATTATACAACTCAATTGCCAGGGAAAAAGTCGTGTTTTAAACAATGTCAAATGCTAAAATGATATCATAGGATGCAGAGGTGAAAGGCAGCACTTCAGGGGAGGGAGGGGTTGTTGCTGTCTGGGAGGTGCAGCCTCGGGGTGGAAGGTTATCAGCTGTCTGTGGTCAGAGAGACAGTTGTTTTAATCACTTGCATTAATCAAGATCAGGGTGGTTTAGTCCATAAAGTCTTTCTGGTGGGTTGCTGAAAGCAAAATGTGTTTTTAAGGAGATAGGAGAGAAAACAAAGACCCGAAAGTTTGGAGCATCTTTGTGTAGACAAGCTGAACACAACTGGTTTTTCTTTTCCATTCTGTGAAACAGTGTTTTAAAGGGTTGTGAAAAATTCAGCTGTGTTGCTCCAGAGAGATTCATGCTAATACTTTGACAGCTCACATGGCTGAGCTGCTTTTTGAATATTCTAAGAGCTCAAAGCAACACTAACTCTAAATAATCAGCTCCAGTAGCTGGCATGATTAAGCCAGGGTGCTCCCACAGAAGGACATTTTTAGCCACAACAAAAGCTTCACAAAGTCATCTTGTTTCTAGGGAATTGTCTGTTTCAAGGAAAAAACACCCTTAAGATAGTCTCCTTCAGGGTGTTTTTCTCTTTTTTTAACAGTTGTCCTCTTTTGTGTGTTTATTTCTGAAGGAAACAACAAATGAGCATAACCTGGAATGTGCAGCATCAGAGAGCTATGATTATAGCATTTAACTTTTCATTTCATCATGTAAGAACAAATGGAACTGGAAAGGTATCTCATTGCACCCATTTAGTTTGAAATACTTCTAATCTGTCTTGCTTGTGGAGAATATAATTTATAATTAGAACTGTGAAACAATGCTAGATAGTATTGAACAGTGAGTTTGGCTGTTCTAGAGGAATGCTTTGAGTGGAGAAGCTTGGAAAATGCCATCAGATAAAGTTGCAGATATCGAAAAGATTAATTTATACACCACAATCCATCCATGAGGACTCGCAGTGCAATAACATCTTTCCAGTTCCTTGGTGTATTATTTCCACTGTCATGCTAATTCAGAATGAAAGAGGGAAATACAGCAGTTCTCTTCTAATAATCCAGCATTAGTTCGGGAGTGAAAGCCAAGATGACTGAAAGCTACAATATTCTAAAGACTCGTTCTCCAGTTCTTTTACATTATGAATATAAATATCTTCTCAGTTATAGACATTAGGCTTTCATTGTATAGCCCAGCATTAGGCATAAACCATACGAGAAAGCTGCCTGCATTAGGCTGTTGAAAGAGCACTGATTTACAGCTCTTCTGTACCCTCACTTTGCAAATATTAAGGGAACAGTAAAGGAAAAAAGGTATTGAGAATTCTACATAAATACATTCATCTTTGACTTTCAGGTAGGAGTTTGGCTGACTATTTTTTTGTTCTAAAGTACCAGTCCAACATTTGTTGTTTAGTTGTAACCTGACAGAAGAATCACAGGAGTGTTTGAACAGTTCATAGCTGATTCTTTTCTCGCTTAAAAACCTGTTATTGGAGGGGAAGAATCATTTTCTCAATAAAGATAATGAAATGCAAGATGTTGTGGCTTATATTACACTAATTCTTGCTTGGATTTCAGTCAGCAGCGACAGAAGACTTAAGCAAGAGATGTGATCCAAAACCTCGTTGGAGTGTTTGGGGCTGTTCCTTGGGTCACAGCCAGCAGGGCCTCTGGAGTCACTGCTGCTTTCCTTCTGCCTTGGCCTCTGCTCTGGGGCTGCAGGATGCTTTATGGGACTTGCTGAGATAAATATTGTAGGATGTCAGAAGGCTTCCAGTGGTGGGAAGAAGCATACTGTACACATAAATATCCTTTTTCACAAAGCCAATTAACTTTTATTTATCAGAAACCTGTGAAGTTCTGTCAATTTTCCTAGTGAATGGTAGAAAATAGATAGAATTAAGTGAGTAAAATTAACAGTAATAAAGTTAGGGAAGCATGAAATTAAAAAAGTGATTGCAGTAATAAGGTATAAAAGTTTTTCAGGAAAAATAATACCCTTTTGATTTGGTGAAAAACAATATTAGTACTTATTAAAGAAGAATATATTTATATGATCGGTATCACATCAATGAGGTCTACATACTTTTTGGTTTTACCTACTCTATTCTATTTGATTATCTCAAATTAATGTACTTTACAACAGCTAATCAATTTGTTCTTCTCAATTTAATGATAGGTAAGTATTACCAGCTTGCTTTTGAAAAAGAAAGAAAAAAAGATTGAAGCAGAGGCTTATGAGATAAGTGGTAAGAATCCATTACAAAAGGGCTTTAGTTTCAAGGTCTTGAAGTTGCGTAGCTCAGCAGAAGGGGTAGAGCTCAGAGTTTGCTGATACCTCAAGTAGCATTTAGGTGCTTCAGTTTGCAAGTTTATACAGTGGCAACTCAATGCAGAATATGTGTGCAGTCCCTGAAAGAGCAGCTTCTCCCTCCAAGGGAGAGGAAGCTTCCAAGGATGAAGAAAATAATTACTTTTGCCTTTTTTCCCTTTTGTGCCACAAATTTTCCTGCGCTCTGCACAAAGTTGAATTTCTGCAACAAGGGAATGGAAAAGGAGTGAGTGTGAAGGAATGTTAGTCAGGAAGAAGATTGAGGTTACACATTGCAATACCATCATTATTCTAAGAGATGGATTTGGATTTGAATTGTCTTGGGAATGGAGGCTCTGTGAAATTGCTGAGATGATGGACTCGTGCTTGGGTCAAAAGAGAAGTGGACAGACTGAGGGAGATCAACTTCTCCATCATTTCTAGGGCTCTTCCATTCAACATTTGGAATAGCTCAGCTTCTCTTTACAAGGTCTTGCACGTGAATCCTGCCTTGACACATTTCTCTATTTTATCCCCTTTCACTAATTTTCATAGTTTACAAGTGCAAGGATCAATATAACCCAGTAGAATCTTGGTGTAAGACTGGGCAGCAGAACAGCAAGAAAATCATGGTTTGTGCTACACAAACAAAATGTTATGGCAGTGTTGGGTTTTTGTATACAGATGTGATTAATACCATTTCACCAAAAAAAAATATTTGAATAACTGTTGAGATTCTTTCTCTCAAAGATCTTTGTTAAAACACAAAAATTTAAAGAGAGGCTATTCTGAGGAGTGTCATTTTAATACATATTTCACGGCAATAATATTTCCTGGCAAACTGGTAATCAAGTTCCTGTGACATGCTTTGCTTTCACAGTTCTCCCGTGGGTTGGTTCTTTTGGTGTTAAACAGCTCTAACAGACCTTGATCAGCTGAAAAGCTTGATAAGGTCAGAAGAGTGAATACCTGCTGGAGACATATCTCACAAAACATGCATTTAGTTCTCTGAATTCTTCTCTATTCATCTTTTAATCTCCATTTTAGTTTCACATCTTATATAGAAATGTCAGCGCATTATTGTATTTTTTTTCATTATTACTGAGCTTTGCAAAGCCGATCTTTATTATTTTCTTGATTCTTGCCCTTTTAATAACCTTTAAATATAGGTCCACTTCTTTTCAGACCAGCTACATTGCCGTGAGGGTTTGAAAAGGGACTCTTGTAGGAAGAAGAGTGTGTGCTGGGAAGCGTTAAATTTCCCTGCGTGTTATTATCTGAGTCGCATCAGCTCAGTGGCACATTAAGTAATGGGCTGTCATGGTCTGTTGTTATGGAACAGTTCCCATGAACTAGCATTGGCTGTATCTTATGTAACAAGCCTATCTTTAGGCTGATGTACAAGATTTCACATTCAGCAGGGATGGAGCTGATGTTTCCTTTCTACCGCTGCGTCCATATTTTTTAATGCACATAAGTGGCACGTGGAAAGTGGAGGTTGTTGCTTTTTGTGCCTGCTGAAAGGAGATAACGTTCCTTCAAATAGCTGTGTTCTGGAAAGAATACAAGATTCTGGATCTGTAACTGAAATGCTGTAGCCTCCTGCCTTGCAAGAGAGGAGGAATTTGTCCTGTGGCACAAAAAAGTGCATTGGGGGAGAGGCTGTTTCAGTTTTGGTGACATTTTTAAGACTCGCTTCAAGGCCCGGATCAGATGTTTCTTAGATACCTATTGGCAAATGCCTCATTTTTAATAGAATTGTTTAGGCTGGAAAAAACATCTTTAATATTATCAAGTCCAACCATTAACCCAGCACTGCCAAGGCCACCACAAATCCGTGTCCCTAAGTGCCACAGCTACGTGTCTTTTAAATCCTCCGAGAGTGGCACTGCACCACTGCCCTGGGCAGCCTGTTCCAGTGCTTAACAGCCCTTTCCATGAAGAATTTTTTTCTATATCCCATCTGAACCCCCAGGCTGTTTCCTCTTGTCCTGTTGTTTGTGACTTGGGAGAATAGACCAACCCCACCTGGCTGTCATGTCCTTTCAGGTGGTTTTAGAGAGGGAAGGTCTCCCCTGAGCCTCCTTTCCTCCAGGCTGAGCCCCCCCAGCTCCCTCAGCCCCTCCTGCTGCTCCAGCCCCTTCCCCAGCTCACTCCCCTTCTCTGGACATGCTCCAGCCCCTCAGTTTCTTGGAGTGGGTGGCCCAAAACTGAAGACAGGATTTGAGCACTGGAGCTGCTCGCATCAGCAGCAAAGAAATATCACACTCACAGGGTGACCTTTGAAGAAAATCTCTAATTTCTTTGTTTAGAGTGCAGAGGGCACAGATCTCATAGAGCAGTTTCTGGTAAATGGAGTATATTATTTCTGTATCAGTGTCACACTGTCAGAAAGTGGCACTTTGTTAAGATAATGTGACCTTTAGAATCATCTTTTAGTCTTTTATTCTTTCTCTGGTAGCCTGAATCTCTACTTTTAATTCTTAATGTTTTTCGATGAAGTAGAAATAACACAAAATTCAGTTACTCGTGGTTTTTCCTTTCAGCTATATTAGATGGTTTTTCATAAATGGCATAGGTGCCATTTTATCCGTGAAAAACTTCTGTTTGCTGACTGTAAAATGTACATCTGTTCTAAAATGTAAGTTTGGTAAGCATTTACATATTTTATAAAGGAAAGAAACTGATACAAGAATGGGGATCAGCTGCTTTCCAATGGCTTCTGTGGGGAAGAAAGTGGATAACAAAGTGCCCTGTGGGCTTTCTGCTAGGTTGTCTGTTGCAGAAGCAGAATGCCAGAGTGCTGGAGCAATGATTATTTAAAAGGGAGAATATGAGGTTAAATAATAGGTTAGGAGAATAGGTTAGATAATAACAATTTAACTTGAATACTTGCAATACTACCTGCTAGTGTTTTTTTGCATTAAGTTCTCAATATATTTTTTTTGAGTAGATTCTCCAGCTTCAAAATTTTTCTTCTCAGTTTGATCATCCTTATTAAGCACTCGTTGAATCAAAGGTTCAGCTCGGTCTCTTTCCCATCTCTCTTCGAGCTGCTCCATGAAACAGAAGTCATGCAATACACTTTGGGTTGAGGAAACAGACCTCCCTCCTTCTGTAAATGTGTCCAGTTTTAGAAATGAAGTTTGGTGATTTGTTTGTTTGTTGTATTTTTTTAACTACCAAAAGATTTAGCTGAAAGCTTTTTATCCTACAATGCTGTTTTGCAGCAGTTGCTCCTTTTGCTTTCATGTCATGAAGCCTGTGGTCATAGGAAAAGATCCTCGGAATAGGAACTGGAGGTCTACTTTATTATTTTTAAACCCCACTATTGTCATATGAGTAGAAATGCAGTAGCAAAATACAGCTCACTAGCTTCATGTGCATATTTTTTTATTGAAGAAATGTTGATTTCCCTGGAGACAAAAGCATTTTTAGACTAAAGGCTGCCTGTTCAAAAAAACACATTTATGTAGCAATTTTACAGCAAATTGTTTGTTCTAATTGTACAGAAGTCATAAGTTTTAAATACTTAAAGTATGTGTAAGTATACACTTAAATACCATCCTAAATTATACTTCCATATAAAATCTCAGCATTATTGCTGTACTTGGGCAACTGAAGAAAAATCTGTGCTGATACAACAAATGTAACATATATTAATATTTCTGAGAAGAAGGAAATACTGTTTTGTTTGTGCTTAAAATTTTGAAGTTGGATTCTGTGTTTAACATCAGCTGTTTGAGTCTTGTGTTACTTGGAATGAAAAAAAAAAACCTTGTTAATGGCAATACGTAGCAAGAATTCTGAGAGAAAGGAATTTAGTTTCTAAGCCCTGTTCAGTTCTAGAACTGTGAAAGGTTATAAAAAAGTCAGTTTTATGGGAATTACTTTTGATATGTTTTTTGAGAATGATATCTTTCTATTTCTGGAATCAGAAACCTTGATTTTTTGGTAATTTTTTCCAAAAAGGAAGGGTCATCATATCATCTAGTTCTAATAAAACCCAATTTTTCCTAACATTTTTATAAGGCTATTACTATTAGCAAACCTTCAGGCCTTCCAAATTGTCCATAAAAAAACTCCCAAAACCACTTATTGCAGTTAATGTTTCCTACTATGGACGTGCTACAAGACCTTGAAAACTGCAGGAGAAGAAGAAAGCACAAATAGGGAGAGCTTCATCCCATAAACTTTTTAATAGTATTTTAAGCAGATACTAGACAGATTGTAGATGCGTCAGGTTTGTTAAAGCTGATACTTCAGCTCGGGGAACCCATTTGGCACTTCAAGTGAATCTCCCAGATGGAACAATATCATTAAAAATTAATTGTATAACCACTGGACCTGCCTTTAAAGACTTTTGAACTGCTGAGGCTTTCTAATCAGATATTGTTGCTCCAGTTCACCAGTGAAGCGAATCCAATGACTTTTCCGGCGTATGGCCTACTTCTGCTAATGAAAGTACAATTTATTCACTTCAACATATAGGCTGTAAAACTAATCTCCTGGTTGACACATTATTCTCTTCTGCGTGTTTAACTTCTCCTCACTGAACCAAAAGAAGGTATATAGTAAATCAGAAGGGACACATCAATCAACTTGGCACCGTTTAAAAGACAATTAGAGTTGGGGATGGTGGTGTTTGATGCTGAGCTTGGCTCTTCCCTGGCCTGTCTGGGAGAGTTATATCAGGCATTTCTGGCCTCTTATTCTTTGTAGGGTCTTTAGCATTCAAGGGAGCTTTAAAAAAAAAACAAACAACAAAACACCTTTTTTTTAAGAAGCTCATTTAATATTTTCATTTTTTCTTCTTGTGTCTGGGCTTTCTCATGGCTACTTACTGCTCACTGTCATGACATAATGTTTGGATGATAATATTAATCAGAAAACTTTACCAGCACTTCCATTTGCACTAGACCTGCCACTGTTGATGGTGGACAAAACAGCTCAGCT